>CM077525.1:28635004-28981175 GCA_039654895.1 Mongoloraphidia duomilia | reverse complement strand
CTACTCACTCATTATACAGGTGTTTCTTAAGTATGGTCCGAAAATCCAGGGTCTGATTGGCTGATGTGATAAACGACTGTCCTGAGACCCCAGGTTTATATAACAAAAAATACTTATTTTTGGTCATAAAATATGACCCTGGATTTTCGGACCATACTTAAGACACAGCCTGTATAAATAAATTGAAAATACAATTGTTTTTTCTTTAATTATTAATTTATTTTATAGTTTCGCAATTACATAGGTAGGATTATTTTTCATTTTAATGCCATAAAAAAGTGCTAATAGACTATGAGCAGAAAGGCGGGGCTAGCTGGAATTTGACTGCCAGCGATCGCAGTGGCAAATCAGTAACTTTTTTATGTGAGATGAAACAACAATATAGGCTATATGTATGGATACATTTATTTTTTACTTAAAATTGAAAAACAAATTAAAGTTAACGCATTCTCATCTGTCAAAATATAACCAAAACATAGTGTCATTTTGTCAAGAACTACGAATTTAACAATGAACGCGAAGAAACTTTGTACTTGTGGCTTAAGAAATAGTGAATACTCACGGACAATAGCAATTTCAATAATATAATTTATTGAAAAATTGTTTAAACTGGAAATAACTAATAATGACGCGCATGAACAATCTGTAAATATCTAGAAAAAAGTTTCGAAATCTGCCGCGCTGGCGCCTATTGGCATTCTGCTCGTAGTCTATACGTTTTTATTTTGGTGCAAAAATACCAAAATATCAACATTTTCAGGCTTGAGACAATTTCTTTTGGCTGACACAATGTTACCAGCTGTTGAGAATACTCTTTCCGATGGAGTGGATGTAACGGGTATACATAAATATTTTTTTGCAATTGTTGATAGTTTTGGATAGCGGATCCTATTTAAATTCCACCACTGTAATAAATTAGCCTGTTTTTTAATTTGAATTTCCCTACTGTAGTTTTCAACCTCGCTTATAGTATTGGGAAATTCCTCAGGAAAAAGAAAATCTGTGGCAGAACTTTTCACATTTTCCGTTTCTCCAGAAGGTTCTCCCACTTCAAATTCCGATAGTTCTTGTTCTATTGCTATTTTTATATCTCTAAGGATACCTATTCGTCGTTCGAAGTTTTTATATCTCGGGTCAAGAAAAGTCGCGATGTCGAAAATGTTAACTTTGTCATAACGAAAGCCGATACTATGTTCATTTTCGTTATTACCAAACCTAGTTTTTAGATCACTTTCAATTAAACGTTTAAAAGATGCAATCACTGGCAAGTCATTATTTGATATTTTTAAGAAATTTTTTAGAAGTGAGTGTAACAGTGGTTGAGCTATAGATAGCGATGGGTAATTTTCTGTTGAGATTAATTTAATCGACATTTCAAAGGGTTTAAGAACGTCGATTATGCCTTCAATTAATGTCCACTCTTCTTCAGATATTTCTAAATCTTGACTAATTTGTTTGGATGTAATATTTCGATCAATCAAAACACCTTGTACAGCTAATCTTTGTTCAAGTAACCTCTCCACCATATAATAAACTGAATTCCAGCGTGTTTTCACACTTTGTATTAGCTTATGTTCAACTATGCCCATTTTCTTTTGTAAGTCATTTAAAGCGTTGCTCGCTAAATTTGAGTGCTTAAAATGCCCCACTATTTTGCTGCACTTTACTATAAGACTTTGAACATTTTCTTGAGCCAACCCTTTATTCACACTCAGTTGTAGAGTGTGAGCTAAGCAATTTATGGACATACCTAATGCTTTGCAGTCCCTTACAGCATTTGTAATGTTTGCGGCGTTGTCATGTACAGTTCCAACAATTTTGTGTTGAATATTCCAGTCAGCAGCTATTTCACATACAGCGTCTTTTAAATTGACTGCTGTATGTCGATTAGTCATTAATTTGGTGGCTAAAGTAAAGCATTGCATTTCAAAACTGTTATTAATCCCGTGACCCGTAACAGTGATGTATGACTCCGTTGTACGCGAACTCCAGCAGTCTGTTGTAATTGCCACATAATCTAAATTATTAAAAATCCCCTTAATTTTGCTTTTATTTTCTTCATATGTTAACATCATTCTTGAGGAAATAGTTTTCCGAGAAGGAATAGTGTAATTAGGATTAAGTGCCTTTACAAATTTTTTAAATCCGGTTCCCTCAACTGTAGACAGAGGCAGCAAATCTTCGGATATCATCAATGTAAGAATTCGGGTAATTCTTTCATTAAATGATTTTGTTTGAGAGACTGTGTGAAAAACGTCATTAATTTTTATTTGTTTTATCGGAGTGGAAATTGGAGTATTGCACATTTCTGAAGCTCCCGATAACGTTTCAACACTTTCAACTTCCATAGAGCTTAAAGTGTCCTCACTGTCATAGTCACAATCAGTTGTCCTTAAAGATTTTCTGCATTTTTTTTTAATTTTAGTATGTGTAGGTACATTGGAAGGACCTGCGTCAGAATCAAATTCTTGCCTACAAAAAATTTTCTATGATTGGAAATTGATAATACACTACTAGAGAAAAAAAACCGGACAAAAAAAATATTGCTTAGATAGTAGATAGAGTCAATCTTAAATAACTTTTAAAGTTTTGCATTGATCTTGATAATTTTTTTTTAACTTGTAGGCGCTTTTATCTTAATCGTTATCTGACATCAAATTTACAAAAAAATTTAATGGATTTGGTATCATACAGTGTAGAACCAAAAGTTGCATTTTGTGGAAGAATTTAACGACACAATGATGTGTCTTTGTACGAGATTTTTAAGCCTCATCATTTTTTCACATTTCTTTTTTTGATTCATATCAATATCTTCATTCTACAAGTATACACACGTTTTTAAAGGAAGCTATGCAACACTCTATGATACCAAATGCATTAAAATTTGTTGTCAGATAACGATCCTACAAGTTAAAAAAAATTTATCAAGATCAATGCAAAACTTTAAAAATTATTTAAGATTGACTGTAAGCAATATTTTTTTGTCCGGTTTTTTTTGTCCAGGAGTGTATTTTAAAATAATAACAGCATGGTTGTTTCATTGTTAGGGATTTTAGTGTTAAACAAAATTAATTTTTCATGCTTTATAACGACAGAAATTAAGAATTAAAATGTCGAACATTACCTCAGAAATAGATTGCCAAAGCCATGGAACCGACGAAAGATTAAAATTAATAATTACTTTTCAGAGAATATAAGGATACGAGATTAAAATTAATAATTATTCAAACAGCTAAAACGTCATCATTTTATTTAAGTTCGGATATCGCTATCTGTTTTTTGAGTTAATTTCGACATTTTCATATCAAATTTCTGCCGTTACAAAAACATTTGTAAGAATATTTTGTCCTTTGATTATTTTTGAAAAGCCATTTTGTTTCAAAGATAAAGGGCGAGAAAAATTACTAAGAACGGCTGTTTTATCCACTAACAGCAGGCAAACAAACAAAAAGAAAAGAAAGCGACTTTTCAAAAATCATCAAAGAACAAAATATTCAACTTAGTAAGTGATCTCATTGTCGTAGATTATGTTTATAAAATATAAGAACTAATTAAATTAGATACAATATTTTTGTTAATAAAAATATATTACCTACCTGGTCTTTTGGTCAGAACGATTCAAATATTCTTCAATTTTGTTTTTCTGTTTAGCGTTTTCAACGCAATGTACTGATCGAATATGGTGCCACAGCGTACTTGTACTGCCTGAATATTTAAGCAGTTTGTCACAAATATTACAAATCACTTCGTTTTTCGTTAATTCTTTCTTATGAAAATACTTCCACACTTCCGACATTTTTAATTCCCGTCAACGCGTAAGACAACACAGTAGGACTAGGAAGTAGGAAGTTAGGAACTAAATAAAAACAATTCATAAGCGTCTATTCTTTGGGATACAAGACGGTGCCGGTGTTGTGAAACAAATCAACAACAATCGCGCGGCAGTACAGCTGTAAGCAGTTTAAAATTTAAATCAAACTTCAAAGTTAAAAATTCCGTGGAGATCAGCAGTTTTAATAACAACATTAAATATGTTACTTGTACTAGTCATCAAATTTTAGGTATCTAGATAGATATGTTATCACAATTTGCAACAATAAAATATACCTAACAAATAACATCAATGGTCGATCTGTCGAACGGTTATATTATTATATAGTTTAAACTTTAAAGTATAAACTTTAATGGTCATATAACCGACTGAACGATCGGTCAGTCGATCGGTTTTCGGTCATATAACCGACTGAACGACCGGTTTTCGCTCATATAACCGACTGAACGATCGGTTAATCGACCGGTTTTCGGTCATATAACCGACTGATCGACCGGTTAATCGACCGGTTTTCGGTCATATAACCGACTGAACGATCGGTTAATCGACCGGTTTTCGGTCATATAACCGACTGAACGACCGGTTAATCGACCGGTTTTCGGTCATTTATAACCGACTGAACGACCGGTTAATCGACCGGTTTTCGGTTTTCGGTCATCATTTTGATTGAATTCCGGTTTTTTCGAAACCGGTTATTATTTTTGATAACCGGTAACCGACCAAAAAATCAAAAAGTCCCAGCACTAGTATATACGCGTCTTTTCACGCTTCGGATTTTCAATTCTATTAGTATAAGTTCTCAGTTTATTTACAACATCAATGAGAGAAAAAAGAAATGCAGATTTTAGATCAAAACTCTCAATGTCGTAAAATGATCTAAAAATAGATAGTTGTTGTTGTAAAGTAATTTTTTCCCAACATTTATTTTTGCAACAATTAACGCTTTCTTGAAATGTTTTAGCTGGCACAAGTTTCTTGGACTTATTGATATATTCCTGTCCCAAGTTCCTTTTTTTCTTAGCAGCATTTCGTTTCCAAGTACTTTCGTTTCTTAAGCGTTTTTTGCATTTAACTTGTTCCTGTGTTTCGTCTTCACTGCTGGACTCTGTAGTTTCATTTTCGCCTTTGTACTCTGACCCGGAGTCTTGAAATGGTTCTTCATCCATATTATCTAATTTAAAAAACAAACCAAAAAATAAATTTATAACTAAAACAAAAAATTAACCTAACCTCAAAATTTGCAAAAATATTATCTGAACCAATTTTCAAATAAATATCTACCAAAATGCCTTACCTTCAATATCAGAAGAAGCACAAGCCATAATGGTGCTCAAAATAATAGTTTTTGCAATAATTTATTAACAAAATCAAATCACTTGTTTTGTTGTAATAATTACGCACTATCACCAAAACTTAAAAGCAACACTGGCCTAAGCCGACATAGGCCAGTGTTGCATCCACATACATTTGAATTATATTGAATTCAAAAAGTAATTATAGTGCTGCCACCTAGTAACAAGTAGAAAAAGGTTTCATGGGCCACTTTTCCCTTTATATTTCTGTTATTGGGAATACGTATATGCATTAAACACAAAATACCGATTTTGTGGGTTAGGCCGTTTTCGCGCTGATAGCCTCAATTATCCATAGTTGCTATACATTTGACTAATTTTGCTTCTTCATCTGCTGGAATTGCCTTGTTTCTTCCCATAGTCTTACTCTTTTTATCTCAGACACCTCTTCGATGAGCACTTAAGGTCGTTTGTGGGATATTATACTTCTTACTTGCAGCATAAGCAGTCATGATGCCTCGTTTTATGTTCTCTAAGGCTTTTTTAAGGTCAACTACCATGTATTTGGATACTCTTGTAGATTTCCTTTTGTAAACTTTCACCATCTTCCTATTTGTTTCAAACAAATTCGAATCGAAACAAAAAATACATTTAATAAAGGAAAGTGTGCAGTACTACACACTTGATTACTATACACTTTCCCCTGACCACAAAATCTGTGGGGCAAGAGTATAGTAGCTATAAAAGTTAAGAATAAAAAGTTTTGGGGAAAATATGTACCTACAGAATTACTTCAGCTTTTACCTTAACTTCACAGATAGTCACTACAAACGCTTCAATTTCTCAACCGAGTTGGTTGCGCGTTTGTCACCGATAACGCCAGTGTTGGATACAGGTTGTCTCAAGAGTGCAGTATTTTTACTGCAGAGTTATATGCAATTTTGCAGGCCTTGAGACATGTGCACGGTCCACACAAATATGTTATTTGCAGCGACTCTTTGAGTGCTCTTCAGGCATTGCAGCGTTCCTATCCCAGCCACCCTCTTATTTGTTTAATTCAGGACAAATTGTACACTTTGAAAAGAGGTGGAACCACTGTCCGGTTTTGTTGGGTTCCCGGCCACATGGGAATCGCTGGCAATGAACTAGCTGACACTGCAGCTAAGGACGCTGCAAATAACGGTCAGAGTGTATTTTGCGTTATCGGTGACGACCTCAAGAGCGTACTGATTTCAGCCGTTCAGCAGCTCTGGAAGGATGAATGGAGTGCTGTCGATGAAAACAAATTAAAATTTATAAAATCTACAGTTGACCCATGGTTCACATCTTTCCGTCCCTCCAGGTGGGAGGAAGTGGTCCTTACACGGCTGCGCATAGGTCACTGTAGACTTACACATGGTTTTTTGATGGCTCGTGAGGAACCGCCCCTCTGTGAAACGTGTGACACTCGTGTTACCGTTTCGCATATTTTAATAGAGTGTGTCCAGTTTAGGGACACACGACAGCAGATCGGATTGTCAGGTGATCTGTCGGTTGTTTTAGGAAATGATCCTGACAATGTCGATCTGCTGTTTCGATTTTTAAAAGAAACCGGTCTTGACCGGTTTATTTGATTTTATTTATTTGTATACATTTAGGCCCTTTTACAGCCTAAATGGTTTTTTCTTTATATCACTACATTATTTTATATGACACATTGTATTTGTAGCTATTAGATTTTATTTTGTTGTATGTCAACTTTTGTTTTTGTATTGATTTTGCTTTGGTTTTATTGTTTTTGGTTTTCTTTTGTTTACTTTTTTATTTTTAGACGCTAATGACCTCTGTTGTCGAGCGTCTATAATCTACAATTCAATTCAATTCAAACGCTTCAACATAGAGGCCACAAATACAAATTTGTACTACTGCAGTGCATTTAAAATTTGTCCCTACTCTCTAGTATCTTTTGAAGAAGCAGACCCGTAAACTTTGACTTCAGCATCTTACTAGATTCTGAAAAAAATTTTACACAATATGAATGTACGACAAAAAATGCTGTACGAGTTTTTTGTTAAACTCGCATCCAAATTGATATTCAGAAATTGCTGCGTCGAGTTGTGTGATAATTTCATTTACAATGCAAAATTAGAATGAATATTTCTCTGGACGGTTCTTTTAATCCACCGCGATTCAAATTTATTGTCAATTTTTTCGCTTTATTGAAAAACTCTTCATCTTGCACATTTTTCGCCGACAAAAATTCTGTGTAGTCGGTGCATAAATGTGCTTCTTCATAACTGCATTCGTCGTGCTCCCCGCAAGGTGGTACACATTTTTAACATCGTACTGACTTATTTTAGTCTTCAATATTTCGAGTGGCAATATTTTGATATTAAATGACCATTCACGTTCTCTAATGTTGCCAAATGAAGACTTGACAATATCGAATTCGTTATTAGCTTAATTTTCCTTATTTTTAGCCGCGTTGAATTTGAGTAAAAATTTGTCGTAGTCGCTATAGTAATTAGTCCTTTTCACTTCTGAAATGAACTGTGAAATTGAAATCAATCTGATAGCCCTCAAAGATTGCAAAGCTGATGACATTTTCCCTACTTTTTTTCGAGTTTGAGAAAACACATTTTCTGTAGCGTCCTGTGTGAAGCGTCTTCCCAGGATGAAATCAAATCCGTTATTGAACAAGAACTCGGCGACATCGGCAAACGACAAGGTAGGTAAAATACCGGCAAAAATTAACGGTTTCCAACCACTGTTGAAAACAGTGTCGTGAAACAGTTTGGTCATTTCATGTAGAAAAATGTATTTTGTATCGCGATTTCTTAATGTTATAGACGTTCAAAAGAGAATACCACCCACATATCACTTGAATGAAATGCACTGTTGTCAGAGCTTCTTTTGGTAAAATATTGTCTTCCACCGCTACCTCTAACGCGCTCGTAGTTTGCAAAGAGAGGAAGCGAATAGCGACGCCGACATTCATTTTCTCGAAATGCGTAGGGTCAATATCGATGCACGTAAATGATGCAACCTTCTGACTTCTTTGTTATTTTAAATTTCATAATCCCAAAGGTATTTCACCTGCTCGTCTTCAATAATATTTGAAGGATGATTTTTCGCTTCCGCATAAGCTGCAGGTAAATAAATGAGTTGTCTCAAGGTAGATGCTTACAATTTTTTTACCACATGCCACACATCTGGAGTGACATAAATATTGTGGCCGTTGAATTGAAAAGAATTGTTTCGGTAAGTGTCTTTCTGTATTGAAATTGCTAAAGAGGACCACAATGAATATATTCCTGCTATCAAGGTCTGAAGACAAAAGAGTGACATACAGGCCGATTTTTTCGACTGATATTATGCATTGCTGAATGAAATTGCTAAGAAGTTCCGGATCAAATCCTTTTTTCGGCGTTACGTGGCATGCAACGATTTGTTTCCAAGGTTTCTTTATTCCACGGACTAGTATAGCTGATAAATGGCACGCGAAGCCCATCCTTTGACAATTGAGGCTTGCTATCGTACAGCGTTTCCAGTCTTTTTATCATTTGTAGTGCCGTTGTACACATACTTATCTTCAGCGCAATTTTCTAGTCCACATTCAGTTCAATGATCGTTTGCTCCTCGATATCCTTCTTAGACCAATCCACATGCGCGGGGTCAGTTGAAAAGGGTTTTACTGTGACACATGTGGCTACATCAAATAGGACTTTTGAACGTAGTAGCAAGTTTAATTTAAAACGCCAAGGCGTATCGTTTTTCTTTCCACTATGCATTCAGATGATTCTATTAATTTTTCTAAATTTAGTCTTGTATCTATTTCGTGTAACTAATTTAAATTCTGACATCTGACACTTTTCTGATTTTCTGATAATGTTAATTGGACTGACTTGCATTTACTTTTTCATAGGTTTTGGTTAGGTTGTTTTTTTTAACTTTAGAACCACTTTTTCATCACTGTGCTCATAACCTGTTCATTTATTTATTAACTGACAGTTTTACAGAACATAAACTTTATTCATTTTCTACAATTTTCCATATAAAACTTTCTTTTAATTAAGAAAAATGCGTTTTTTTTGTTTCAGTGCATACATACTTTTTTTTTATTTGTTGGCACCTCTGAACTTACTCAAATGCGATAAAAGAAAGTTAAACTAGAATCATACTATAATATCAAATACCAAAGAAAAGATAGAGAAACCACCCACAAACTAACATTTTAACACCAACAACCTTCGATAACTTGTTTAGCTTCGCCTTCTAGTACTGACTGTAGATATAGCAATTTGTCTACATCATGAATATCTCTACTGTCAACAATCGAGGAAAATCTATCTCAGAATTGATACCATTTCAGAACCTCACCATTAAATTTTGCTAGTTCAACCGTTGGTAATTTGGTAGAAATGCCTGATTCTTCTGATAATTGTGCGTTCGCCTTTTTGGCCTGATCGCCTTGTTGTGCGCTGACTGTCAATTCTGCCACAATCTCACCTTCTTGCATCTGAAGGTTAATGTGTTCTGGTGTCTCATTATACTGTTGCTGCGAGACTTTTATAGAAAGATAACATATCTATCTTTACCTAATCTTCACCATAATGTTTAGTAAGAAGATTTTTTATGTCTTTTAGTTTACTCTCGCTAACAGAATTCTTTTTTTCAATTTCTGTTGGTTGGAGAATTAATTTAATCCTTTTTCGGTATATTAACTTAGGAACACCTAAGTCGTTTTTAAAATTTGGCTCGTCGCGAACCAAAATGCCAGATTTGTATTTTGTAAGAATAAGTCTTTTTGTTGACTGGAACTGGAAATGCCATCCCAGTGAATATTTTAAAGTAGAGTTATAACATCAAAATGACATCCCGTAAGATGATGCCTTACGTAAGATACGGATCATATGTGAGTCATGAGGGGTCACCATTTCACACTTTTTTATTTTATGTAAGATTCTGATGTAGAAATAATGACGTAACTTTGATATCAACTAAGAATAAGAATATTTATTTGTTCCCAAAACATGTCATTATACAACAAAAATACAATTTTCTGTAATTATACAAAGGGAACTATAGGTGCATCCTTAGGAAAACCTGCGCTGGATGCACCGTTACAATAAACATATTTCTATTTTTCCTAGCCGAATATTGAATTTACATAAAAAAGATCATTGACATCATTTCTTTGCAAGAGCCATTTTTTAATATTTTTCAAAAAAACCTTTGAACTATAATTAATATTATCCAAGTGTGCAAGCTTTAATATTCTTATACTGAAGTGGCAGCAAATTATAGAAATATGGGCCGGTAAATGGAAAATATTCTGAAACAGAGATTTATTTGTTTTAGGCCATTATCATGCTCAATGATGTAGATATGACGTGCGACAGATCTAATGATGACGGAAAATGTCGTGAAACTGATATAATTATGATATATGGAGTAAATATTACATAAAACCATATTTGAGGTTATGATCGTTTTAATATGTACTCGTAGATATCACTACTTTATGTAACACATAGATAAGAATTACCTATATGTGTTGAATTATACAGTGTGTTTCACTTTACATGAAACCACCTAAATAACTTCTTTATTTTAAAGGCAATCAATATAAAAATTTTACCAGGTAAAACTAGTAAAATTTTAAATAGATAAAAATTTTACCAGTTTTACTTAAAATAAAAAAGTTATTTAGGTGGTTTCATGTAAAGTGAAACACACTGTATATCATTATTACAACACATGTAGCTAATTCTTATCTACGTGTTACATAAAGTAGTGATATTCACGAATACATACTAAAAATAAAACGATCATAACCTCAAATATGGTTTTATGTAATGTTTACAAAGACTGTCAACTAAAATATATTTAAAAAAACATTTTTCTTGTTTTAGAATCACATATAATTGTTATTGATAAAAACTCAAATAATACTACAATCACATAGTATAACACGTACAAGACTTATTTTTACACGCTTAAATGTACACAGACAATAGTAAATTACTTGTTAACAGTATCCTTTTTTTAATTGCGAAGGTTGATTACCACTTCGTTGGTTGCCCAGAAGAAACCAATTTATCCCAGCTTTCGAAAATTCAAAGTAGCTCCAGTTAGGCTATTTTTTCATAATAATATTTCTGAAAACGTATGGATAATAAAAATAGTTAAATGATCAATCCTTTGAAACTTAATTGGTAAAATAATGTCTAGTAAAAATATAAAAAAATCCTTTTTATTGGTGAAAATATTGTAGGCACTTAAAACTCTCTCGGTATAATCCTTGCCACGCGATCCACCTACTTGTTGTATGATTAGTACCTAAAAATGAATTGACAAATTATTAGTTTTTATATTTCAATAAAAATAACTAAATGAAATGAAATTTTCGAATTTAGCTAATGAATTGCTCTATATTTTAATTAGTAATGAGATAAGTAGTATTGAAAATGTAAAAAGATCATTTGCATGGCAGCTAAGTAAATTTTATCAACTTAAATAAAAAAAAGTGCGGCTATAATTAAATCGTTTAGTTTTGAAAGGGCACATGTCCAATTTTCCAAATTTTACACCAGAGCACAAAAACTGTCCCAGTTCACACACATTCATTTTCTTCTGCGATTCTTTTAATTAATTATAATACAAGGTGATGACATACAAGTATGATGATTTTTAATCATTTTGAAGCAGTTACTGCTTATTTACAGCAACATATCTGTGGTGGACATGTGCCCTTTCACCACTAACCTCAAGGATTTTCAAAAATATTCAACAAAAAATATGGAAAACATATTTCACCCTAAAAATACAGAATATATTATACGGAATAGTAAAATAAAGTAAAAATATTTAAACTAGGTGAATTAATACTCAATTTCGCTCTTCCTCGCAAACTACGACTCTTCCTCATCATTATCTGCCCTTCCACTACTCGTTGTTGGCCATGACATCAAGAGATTGTAAAAACCTTTTTCTTCTTCGGGAATGTATTGAAGAACTTTCCTGATGTCTTCTATTTTTAAGGCATTAATGTCATTCATCCCCGCAAAAGCTTTTTTCGTTGGCAGGGAAACACCAGCCCTTTTATTGTAGTGTATGCCTTCAGCACACCATTCTTCATCTCAAAGAAGTAGTAATCTGAGATCTTGAAACTTTTTTTTCCGTATTATTTCTTCTTCGCAATGTTGATTCTTCAACAGGGACAGTTTGTTTTTTGTAAAGCTTTGGCCACCAGCTATTGAAGTCCAAGATGATGGCATTATCTTCCAATAAAATAACTTCAATATTGTCAGAACTTGCATTGATGAGATCTGTATACTGCTGTGGACTATAGATATGATCAACTCTTCTCAATTGTGTAGGGAAACAAATCCTTAACGAATCGTACAATTTTTCATATGCTCCGTTACAACCGCGGTGGCCTGGTTATATATCACAATCTATATACGATAAAACAGATGCAGTTGCATTACCAACAGGAACTAATGTAGAGACACTTCGAGTTATCAGTGTACCACCAGATGGTGATAATTATAGAAAAAAAGATGTTGACCTTACGGAAGTGAAATATTTACAAAGTTGTAAGCCGTCACCTAAAAATGTAGCAAATGATCAATTTACTGGAGAAGCAATGTATACTAATAACCCGATGGAGCAGGAAGGTACTTACGCGGAACTAGGTCGGACTATGCACGGTAAAACAGATCAACCGAGTGTGCACGTTGGAGTACGAGCGGTTCCCAAATTATCCACGGCCGTTAACAGCGTTCAAACACAAAGTTGGCTCGATACTCAAGCATATTGGACGGTTGATGCAACTCTAGTCGTACATGCCGAAGATCCCTACAATTATATTTTAGGAGGACCATACGGTAATATTGTTGATGACCAATATGGAATTGCCTCTCCTGATGATTCGAAAATATATCATGGTGTCTTACAAAACAATGATGCTTTACGTTTATTAGGTAGAAGACAATTTCAAAGAAATGACTTGTAAACATTTTTTTCAATAAAAGTTTATTTATAACTCATAATAATTGTTTATTATAAATATCATACAATAAATTCATTACAGAATCTGGCCTTGGTTTTTTATCAATATGTTTTAAAAATACAGCTGCATTCCATTTAAATTGTATTATCCTATCAACAAAATGTGGATGACGACAGAAGTTAGGTTCATTATTTGATAAAACTATCACAGGAGTTCGCTTTACATTTGCCTGTGGTTTACATTTTACGTTAGCACTTAAATTGTCTCCAGCAAACAACATTTTTAAATTTTCAGTTTCTCTAGGTTCATAATTAGGTTCATTCCACATTATAACTCTACGATTATGACAATCCTGATATGCAAATTGATTATATTTATTTGGATTATTCATTTGACCTGCATTTAAGTAGTAATCTCTTATAGCATCAAACATAAAATTTTTGCCTGCACTAGGAGGATTTACAACTACAAAACAATTCCTTTTTGGTATATTACATTCTAATACATCTATTAAAGTCTTAACAAAGTAATATTTTTCGTTACCCATTTGAAAATCAAATAATCTATTGATTATATTACGACTGTTTATGTCATCTAAGTAATAATTATCAAAACTATGAAGGCTTCTTGCTGACCATATCTTAATAGTGTCCGTATTATTATAAAAGTTAATAAATTGATCCCTATCCCAAGTATTAATTATGCTACCTCTAGTATCAATTGCATTTTTCACTTCCCTACTGTCTAATCTAAGTGTAGCTACAGTTGGATCAGTAAGATATTCTTCAGTAAATACGATTTCTGTCAAGGGACATACAGCACATTTTGAGAGTAAACTTAATATTATTCCGGTGCTTCCGGAAATTCCTCTGCTTCCTCCAACGATAACTGTATTTCGTTTCTTGCGTTTTCTATTACTTCCTGTACTTTCTGATATAAGTCGTCTTTCTGATTGAGAGTCATATTGCATCTTATTAAGGCAGTCCTCCAAGCTTGTGAGTGATCTTCTTTCATTTTTTGCTGATACGAGAGCGTCGGATATATCTGCAATTTTAGAAGGAATTCCTTGTACGGTACCAAAGATTTTAACGAACGTTGGTCTTCTCCCTTCCGTACAAAAATAGACTGCGATATTTTCCCAATCTCTTCTTGAGAACGTTTCGACGGAGCGAGCAGGTCGAAGAAGTCGTCTACGGTCCGCTTGCGCTTCCGGGAAGTTTTTGAAGTAACATTTGCATGACCTGCCTGCGTAGGCGCATGTGTGGATTGTGTGTACATGATCATCGTGTTTAAATATTCCAAGCAGGCCTCTGGAGAAAGATCCCGCTCGTTCTTCCAATCTGCTAGCCACATAATCAGCTCGTTCTGTTGATTCGCAGGCATAAACATCTGAAAGATAGTATCCAGCGTCTTTCCAACTTTTTTCTTCAAGTTTGTCAACGAACCTACACACCAACTCTGATAATTCCTGCTCCAACGAGTCAGTAACAGCTTCAACTTCTCCTGATATTGCATTGTCAAAAGTGGGCATTCTTCCAGAATCATTAACCAACAACCCGGGTGACATGCTGCGTCCTCCGGAAGATTCTCCTATATCTGTTCCATAAGATGCCTAAAAGTCTGTAAGTCCGTTGTCTCCATCGCTCATTAAGCAATATTTAACTTCTTATATTCAATGAAATCCGCTGTACTAATTCTATTTCCTTTTATTATGTTCACTGTAACGTCGTAATCGTCGTCAAAACTAAATTCGTCGCTATCACTGTCATCAGTTTTTAACCAGCGATGGTATGGATGGTTCTCGATGCAATCGTAGTCGTCTAAAATATCAAACAAAGGAGTTACTATACATCTATTGCACCACTTATTAACATCATGCAATACAGTTCTAGTTAAATCGTCTTCTGCCACTATCATGTTCTTTTTGTTTTGAAAATATCCAATCTCTATCTAACCATTTATTAGCACTACATGGTTCGTAGAACTTACTGACACTTAAATAACATTTATAACATAAACGTTTAATCCAATCATTGGCGTAATTAGTTACTGTATAAAATTCTGATATAATATGATTTCTATCGATAGGCGGATATGTATCGTCAGGAAACATCATTACATATAATATAAAAAACTGCGGACAGAACGTTTCTTTATTCCATCCGCTTTCTTCGAAGTTTTTTGAAATTATTTTAACGTCTAAATCATCTACTAATACTTCATCACACAACAACCATTTTTTTAAAAGCTTTTCTTGAACAGTTTTAGGCAAACATTCAGTCATGTGCCAACTGTGTTTATAACGATCCATTACTTTATTTTCACTCAATTCTAATAACGATTTTGGATTATATTTTGTAGTCATCTTACCGTCTTAGGTGCTCTTTTGTCAACTGTATACTGTATACTGATTGGAATATTGCTCTATTTATATTTTATACTATGTTATTTTGTTTACACTGTATACACTGTCGCGACCTTGAAACCATGGCAATAATCGATATTTATATATCATGATTAATTGCCGGTTTCAACAACATACATTGAATCACTTGATGAAACTTCAAACACTCGGTGGTCTTCCGGGATGACGATCCCACATTACAATAGATTTGGCCTAATGACGTCGATAATTGACTCATTTAACATACCTTCCCCCTCAGAAAAAGATGTTTTCTCATGAAAACAGCCTTTTCCTTTCACTGATTGATCCATGGTACATCCAAATTTGTTAGTATTGTTTACAACTAACACGTTTTCTTATATCTAATTCATAAGAAAAAGAAAAGTCAACTACAGGGGCCAATTCCTACGGGACACTTATATTAATAAGACACAAAACAAATTTGGATAGTAGGTTGGTGTACCGTAACTTGTCTTTTTCGTTACTCTGAAGCTTATGTATTTTAGTAAGAATTATTTCTTAATCCTAGAATTAATAAATCAAAGTTGAAAATATAACCCTAATATCGTTACGCACTATCGGGTGCTAGATTCAGGAGGAGATTGCAGTTATACCTCATCAACTTGAACTTGCAATTTTTTTATCTCCGATCCTCACTGTTCTATAGTGATTCTGTGAGAACCTAGCTACCGCAGTAGCATAACCAGCTATCATCAGGTTAAGAAGAGCGAACCAGCGTTTTTTTTTTTTTTTTTAAAGGAGTAATCCCACTTGACTCGACTAAACCAACGAGAAAAGTGAAACTACATCGGTTTGACTTGCTCTCCCCAGTAGCAGCTATTGTAAAATTTCATTAACATGTAAATTATCTGACCTAACGTTTTATCTAACCGCACATATTATAATGATTATTTAAATCGTCATATTGTGTCTGGTTCTACTATTATCTTACTCTCATTGGATATTTTATGTAAAAGGTTTACTATTTTTAATTACATTGGTTACCTATGATACTAAATATAACTAAGGATTACTTTTTGAACCACATGACAACCACAAAGTTTATCTCTTTATATTATTCACGTTTTATATTTTATCACTTCCGGGTTCAATAATACTTTTTATGTGCACTTTTTTTCGGTCGTCTTTCCTGTTTTTAAGCCACTCAACTTCAACGGTTTTTGTTTTACCCACTCATTTTATTCCACTGTTTTTAATTGTAGCACTACGGTTTGATAAGGATTAAGTTTTGTCTCAGAAGGTTCTGTTGTAACTGGTGTTGTTGTTGATTCTAGAGATGGAAGTGACGTTTCTGCTGGTGATGAAGAGTTTGTGAACTCCTCTGTTGACTCCTTTGTTGGTTTAAACACATGCAGTATGAGGTTCGTAACGGGTCCCCAGCATGCTGCCAGTAGGTGGAAACTCAATCCAAACACTTGGTATAGCGACCATCCATGAAGAATAGTGTCGATAATGAACTTTATTATTTTGAACACTATCCAAATTCCTACAAGTCCCGTAGTGAGATTTCCCAGAAATGAGAACCATCCCCACATTTTCCTGATATATCGTGAAAACATGGTTTCCATGGCGTCTTCGGTAAATGCATAATGCAACTTAAGACCTTGTAAATTTGTTTTTGATCCCACAATGCTTCTAGAGAACGTATTTATCACTATTTGTCTTTCTGAAGGGAACATATATCTTTCTGTTAATTTTTTCAGGTCTTCCGTCGAATATATTCCACTCGTTGCTAGCTCAGCTGGGCTGGTGTAAGTCCACGCATGGGATTTGGAAGGTCTTAGTGACTGAGGTGCTATCGCTTCCACGACATCGGGTGTGAGCTTGTACCAGGCCCCTGCCAAGGAATACATGGATAGGGTGAAAGGGCTACAATCGATTTGGGTTCCATGCTGTTGGAGTATACGGTTTCGGGGCGTCAAAAAATAGGATTTATTCAAATGGGTTACGGGTAACTCGTTGTAACATTCAGCAGTTTTTCGTACCTTAACATCAATAGGTACGCATTGTATTACGTGCACTACTTCTCCCGTTGAAATTGCAGTATAACCTGGCCCCTTCATGAAATTGTATGCGAACTGTTCTGGTGCTACTATGGCCAGATTGAGTAGATTTCGTAGAACTTGTCGCTCAAGCTCACACTTTTGATTTTAGGTCACCATATACAGTGAAGCCATCTCTCGAGATACGTGCTTCTCGACGTAAACAAATTTGGAGTTAATATAGGTAAAAATATCCAAATTTTGTGGAATGATTTGTTGCTTTTGTAAGAGGAAATGTCCCTTACTACCAACAATTATTTGGAGTTTAGGATGCTCAGTTTGGCAGGCTTCGTAATGACAGATGTGTGTCTCCGACTGAACAGACAACGCGAATGTGGTGTCTTTCGTGGTTACTGTGTACACGCTGTGCGCTGGTTTCTGCTTATCGTCGCTGATGGCCTCCACAACAGTGGCAGGTCCCTCGTATAAAACCATATACTTTCTCGTGTCGCAATGCGCGTAGAGTTCTTCATTCCAAAAGGTTTCACCCCCGTCAGAATCGATACATGTATAATGTAAGTACTGGCATACTGTTCCCGATCTTAATCTAATTGTATTTTAAAGACCACCAACAGCTAAGGTTATTTGGGCCTAGCACCAATTCATATTTTCAATTCATTATTATTATTTTATTTTTTTTTTAATAATAAATTGAAAATCCAATTGACACTTTCACCAGCTCTCGGGCTAGAACTCGGGAACTGGGGACTTGTAATAGAGGAACCATAGCAACGCCATGTAAACAACAGCGCCGCTACACTCTCGGCTATTCTCAAGCCCGATCTTAATCTAATGACATTATCGTTCATATGCACGGAAGCCACATAGTCTGTCAGCGAGATCTCGATTTTGGTTTGTACTACTACGTTCTCCCAGTTTCCAAACTAATCAGAATAGTCAGTTCCGGAGCACGATCCACCATAGCTTATGGATCCAGCTATGACACTGGAACGGTGTACCGTACCATTCAGCTGCAGGCCGTCTAGGAGTATATTGTGTTGTAGTTGGAATTTTCTATATTGATGCATATCGAGGCAGGTTTGTTTGCCAACCGTCATAACGTAGGCCCCATATCCTCCTCGCACTTCTGAGCTATGCGAATGCATGCCACAATGAGTCACATGCCTTTGAGGACCTTGCATTGCACTACATGTTCTTCCGTATAATCAGCTGTTTGGACTAGCTGTATGTAGCTTTCCGTCTGCTGCAATGCCTTTACCGAGTGTTGACATTCGTGTACTTCCAGGAGCGATAACGTTGTAATATTCGGCTTATCACCGGTACAGTCATATCTGATGAGTGTAGTCACCGTTCGCATGTTTAAAATTAATACAATGTTTAAAAATAGCACAATGTTTATAACACTCATTACTAGATACATGGTTTCTCTGTTTTCTCACGTTACATTACTATTTAAATTTATGAGTTTTGTCCTTTTGATAGTTAGTTAATAGTTACTACACTTTTAAGGTTGAGTAAACGTTTAATAACTCAAGTCTGTTTTAGTTTATATCTTTCTAAAGTTCTCTATTTCGTTTACTACTGCTTATACTCTAAAAATACAAAAATCTCTTTGTGGTCGCCTTAGTTTGTTATTACCTGTCTACTGGTTAATACAACAAAAAAACTTTTATTCTTTAACAAAACAGCTTCTTTTCCTTCTTTTTTTCTGTACATACCCTTTCGTCTGTCTCTTGTCGTCTACATGCGCTTTGGGAGCACCCATGGCAACTTACCTACGGGTCCTCTGCTACGCGTATGTGGCCGTGGTTGGCGATCTGCTTCTGGAGTACTTACCGCCATACGTTCCGTAGGTTTGACCATTTCCTCCTCTCGATCTGGTTTGGATGGACTGGGTGGATGCCGTATAGGCCCTCTGAAAGAATCGTCTTTACCTGTGTCGACTGGTGGATTATTGGGTGTTTCTGAGTCGTCATCAGCATCCGTACTTGAATCGGAGTGTATGCGAGGAGACTGTCTCCATCTCCCCCAAGCTCGAGTTTCGTCGGCAATTTGCTCTGTCCGTGGCGATTCTACTGTACTCTCACCTTGTTCATTATTGTCGTCCGTTGAGACATGGACATCTGCGGAAACCGCTACTTCCTGAGCATCGTCCGAGTCTGATCCAGATTCACCGTCGTTGTTGTGGCCTCGATTTTCATCTGAGTCACAACAGCGCAATTGTTTAAATACCGGAGGTTCAATTTCTTCTTCTTCGAGCAATTTATACACGATTATTTCTATTCCGGTATTAAAGAAAACTTCTTCCAATAGTCTTCTTACCTGTGACCATTCCATTCCGTCTAAGCCACATGCGAGCTTAGGAATTGCTAGCTTGTCTACGTGATTCTGTTCCATGTGATTTTTCATGCACTCTAAAGACCTCTGTAAGTCTCCCTGTGTCGGTTTCTCGTTACTCTGATTTTTCGTAACTAAATAATATATGTAACGTCCGTTAATGTTCAGGTATACCATACCTCCAACTTTAGGTTTCTGGTTCTTTAGTTTTCCGACATGCCGAAATTTTTCTCTGAATTTTTCGGCAATCCCTTCTCCCATTTTTAGATCTTTGGATACACAGTGCGCAAGAGAGTATGTATCAGGTGCGGTAAATAAATCACCATACACTTCCGTAATATGACATCCTGCGAACTCGATGTCTGACCCTTCTCTAGTCGGGTCGTCCTCTCCTTCCTCAACAGTCTCTGCCTCGTTAGTTAGACATAGCTTTAGACGATTTACATGAACTGTTTGAGTTTTTCTGCTTCCAGCTTCTTGAATCTTAAAAGTAACAGGTCCTTTTTGTTCGATCACTCTGTAGGGTTCTATCGATTGTTTAACACAAAATAAACTAACAATTAACTTAAAACTACAAAATTTTGTAGTTTTAAGTTAGTTGTTAGTTTATTTTGTGTAGTTTATAAGTTAATGTAAGTAAATTTATAATAAATAAATATTAACTTCGAGTGACCACTGTACTTTCATTTAAAAAATTCAAAGTTATGGCAACTTTTCGCAACTCAGGAGAATATTTCATTTTTTTCACACTTTTTCGTTTGAGTAGCTCTTTTGTAATTTGAGGCATATTATCAAAAAGAAGGGAATTTTCAGACGTTAATAAATTTTTGTCCTTCAGGTCTTTTATAATTTGATTCAACGAGACAACTTTTCTTTTATATCGTTTCAAATTCTGCCCCAGCACTTTGATTTTTTTCGATTTTTGATGACTTTTCGTTGCCTCTTGAAATAGTTGTCGTCGCAAACGTTTTTTTCGAGGCGTTTCTTCATCCTGTTGAATAGCATCATGCGATGTAGACGCCACAGGCCGTGTTGTCGTAGCAGAAGCACTTGGTAAAGGTCATTTCATTGTCTATAACAACATCAGGAATATTACTAGGTAAAAAAAGTAACAATGTCTTTAATTATCAAGTAATCAACAATTTAATAACAAAATTCAGTAAAAAAGATGCTAGACTCTTCAAAATCTTTTAACTTTAATTTTTCTAATTTGTTTCTTATACAAATTTGCAGTGCCGTGGACTCCTTTAAATACATTTCATCAAACTTTTTTATAATGTCATACGCCGTCTCTTTGTCCTTTATAAACTATAACTGATTGTCCGAAATGCCACTGTATATCACGTTCATCGCCTTTTAAGTCCTTTTCATTCCATTCGTCCCCGTTATCTGTTATCGCTTGTTCTCTCAGCACTACTACTTCACATTTCTTCAACTTTAAAATCATTAAAATTCTCATTTTCCAGCACTCGTAGTCCTTTCCGTCGAACACAGGTATTCTTATTTCATCAGACATTTTTGCTTTTCTAATATAATAACTGTTAATTTTTCTTTTTAAACTTTTCTTTTATCACTTTTCACACATTATCACAGACTCTATTTTGAAGGCTATTAAAATACCTGGCAACAAGTACTAATGATTTTTTGTTTGAAACATCTGTGGTTTCGTCGATAATGATTGAAAAAAATGGTTTTTGTAACCTGCTTGAAAGGGCCTCTGTTTGTTCTTCAGCAATTGCATGTGTCATATTTGTTGTTTTTGTACGAGCGCAACGTAGTTGTTTTGCAATATTAGAGTCAGGACAAACCACAGAGAGTAATAAAATTAGGTGATCCATTAGCAGAAAAGGCAAGTTATGTTTATGCAGGAACATTGTCAATTTTAACTCTGCACTTCTAACACTTTTTGATATTTCGGTATCTATAAAAAAATGTTCCATCTTTGGGGTATTTCTAGCTTTGACAATGTTCTTTTTATGTGCCTCTGTCTCGGAATGCCGTTTTAAATGTTTTATACCCCCCGTAATAGATTTCTCGCAAGCCTTGCAAAAAGATTTGTCTGATTTCTTTTCTAACCAAGGGTAAAGATTCATCCACTCTTTTTTAAATTTTTGTGCGTAAACTTTTTTCTTTTTTGATTTCGGTTCAGGTTGTCAGTGACTTCAGTGTCTTTCTCAGAGACCTCTTCCTCTTCAGATGAAGATATCATTTTTGAGGTAGAAGCTGAATTAGCATTTGATACTTTTTTTATTAGAAATCTAAAAATACGGTATCGCAAAATATATGTTCCTGTAGCGGATATCGCACAACACGTTGTAACCAAGGTCCCTCTTTCTGCACTGGTTACCTTGTTGAGCTGCTTGTCTCCCTTCTTCGCAATTATCCTCTTTGGTTTCTGAACAGTGGTTGTGCCCGTTTCGTCCAGATTAAAAACTCGTGTGCCATCCGCAAAGTAAGGGAAGCACCGCATCACGTCTTCCAAATTTGTGAAAAATACGTTCACATTGTGTCGGTTAAATGATGTTGCTCTTGTGAGGCTACATGGTTCAGGTTTGCGCAACGTTAAATCAGTGTTCCTTTTCCTGAAACCATATAACCAATCCACTCCAGCCATTTTTTTCTCAAGCCATACATCAGGCATAGAACAGTTGTGAAATTTTTCCATTTCGTACGCAAATTTTCTACATTCTATTGTATCCAAGCCGTAGCACATTTTGGCGCAGGTAATTATGTATTTTTTCAAAGCTTCTTCTTGATTTGCCGAAAAAACTTTTCTATTGTCGTAATTAGGAGTAACCCTCATGGTTTCTGTGTCTTCGTTAGTATTTTTCTTTTTTTGTACATATCTGTAAAGAGTAATGTAGTTCACTTCCTTAAGTTCAGCAGCCTTTCTTAGACTTTTTCCACTTTCTACCAATGCAATGGCTTCTCGCATGTTTTGTTCACCATGAAGACCCTTAGTGATCTTCCTGACATGTTTTCGAACCATTTTGCCGTTGAACCTTCAATAGAAAAAGAACATATTATTTTGGAGTACATTGAAAATTTAGTGATATAAGTACATACCTTGATTTTTTCCTAAGTTTACGTGTTTTGGCAATTTATCTTGAAAAGACATAGTCTTGTTCAGAAAAACAAAACTTTTTTTATAATTTTTGCCAGAGGTTTCAGCGCCATATTCGAAAGAGAGGTACAAAATATACCCGTCCTAAAAATAACACATTGATTGTACGATTTATAGTCTAAATTTGCAATTTTAAATTTGCCAAAAATTGATGCTTTTCGGCATTTTTTATTGAATTCTTGATAAATTCAAAAAAAATTTGGCAACTTTAAAATTGCATATTTAGAGTAAAAATCGTACAATGTGTAATTTTCAGGACGGATATATTTTTACCCCTCTCTCGAATTACCTGAAACCTCAGGTAAAAACTGCTTTTTTCTAAACAAGGCTAAAAGGCACTATGACTTTTTAGGAAAAATTGCCAAAACACGTAAACTGAGAAAAAGATCAAAGTATTTATTTATATTACTAGATTTTCAATATCTGCTGATGAACCATGGATTTATGAGAACCAAAAAGAGGGGTTCAAGACTTTTGCAGTTGTGTGTAGGGGAACCTGTTGTACCTTGGTCACATTTTCATTCAACGTTTTTTTGAAAAAAAGCGGTAATAACTATTGCGATTAAACAAATTTTAGCTGTTAGACGAACTAATGTGGTTCATAATATAAATTATACAAAAGCATAAGATCATCCTTTTTACAGGTTTTACATAAACTAAAAAAAGTTTGGAATGTTGATCAAGGTACAACAGTGGTGATGTACCTAGATCCGCCTATGTTGTACCTTGGTCATTGTTAGAACTCATCAAATAAAATCCATATTTCTCGACAAATAGCAAATATTTTTATTATTTCCAGCTTCAACACGTCTATAAATATCTTTATAAGCTTATCTAATATCTATGACATATCAATTAACAGAATTTATATGAATAAAATCAGTATTTTTCGTAACACCTAACTTAAACATTTTAATCACATTAGCAACAAGTCTTATTCTCTTCGTACTGACTAATATTTGGACTAAGCGTTTCTTAATTAATCAATAAACTCCGAGTATTTATTCATTTCAGGAACTGAGTAATATTCCCTCTTGGAATTAGTTTTTTTTGGACTTTTTATTTTTTCCTTAATATCTAACCATTGGTATAAGTTGAGATCTTCTTTTTCTGGCCATTTCCAGTTTTTTAGCGACGTCTTCATGGATTTTATAAGAGCACCCTCTTCACTGACAGACACTATTTGGCCAACAAAGTATTCACCTTCGTATATAAAGATCACCATCTTCAAAATTGTTTGCGTGTCTAGTCTCTTTATATCCCTCAAAATAATTGCTTAATGGTTCTTCCTCAGAAGATAAAAACCCTTCTGAAGCATCTGAATCTCGCACAGAAAAGCTTTCGTTTTCATCTTCTGATGTTTCTGATTCTTCTTTTAGAATTTTTTTCTTAACTTCTTTTAGTTTCTGTACTTTTACCTTCTTATCTATTTTAAGTTTTTTATTTTGTCTTGCTGCCTTTATTCTTTCTATTTCATTTTTTTCCGGAGTGTCAGTTAGTATCCTTGACTTTCCTCTCTGTCTGCCTTTTCGAACTTCTTTTCTTGGTTCAGCTTTTGGGTGCGTTACAACATTGGAACATCCTGGTGTGTTTTCTTGCAACGAGGTTTCAAGAACTTCTTTACATTTTTGAGTGGATTCTCCAGGAAGATGCTGTTCGTTACAATCTGGCTGTTCAAGAATTTCATTCGTTTCTTCAGATGAGGTCCCAGCATGAGGCTCGTTTTCACATACAGGGAAGGGTCGGTCAGTTACGTTTGATGGCATAAACTCATGTTCCCCAAATATATTTTCATTTAGTGGGTGTAATCCTGTACTCCTAAAACCCTGAATAATATTTGAGGGAGTAAAAGATTGTGGAAAAGCTTTTCCAACAAGACCGGCAATATCATAAATTGTCAGTGGTTTACCCACATGACCGGGTGTCAACATTAATTAATTTGCTGCAGTGTTATAGTATTTCTTAAAAGGACCGAATACAGTCTTATCCAAATGTTGAAATTTATGACTCGTGTGTGGATGGAAAGTTACAAGGACGACGCTATTTTCTCTGGCCAGTTCTATAACTGGTATTTGAATGTGACTTTGTAACGCACTTCTCGCGTCACACCGCAGTCGCCGGCAGCGTCAGGGTAGTAGGGGGGGTAGGCGAACTCCAACCGTATTTAATCTGAAATTCGACTACTTACCTCGGTTGTATTGTGATGGTCAAAAGGGTGAAGGGAAGTCCCCTCACAATGAAGTTAACTTAAATGGGCGCCAGAACCGGGGTTTAATACAACCCAATCGGATCGCCGGCTTCCGATCCTAGAGGTAAGCAAAACAACAACCAAAAAAAATAAAAGACAAAATACTGAATACCTCGATGTAATATACGAAAGACATCTACATATATAATTTATATACAACCTGGACAAGAGTCCTTACACTACGAACCTCAATTAGACCGTAAGGGTCGCTTACTATTGACATTTGAACAAACAAAAAAAAATAAAAAAAGATGTCGCACACTGACCAACAACTTAATTTTAAATTAAATACATCAAATCCCAGTATAACTTATTACAATACCTGAAGATACAACAATTAGCGTCAAGTTATATATAACCGGCTACCCCCCCCAGGGGGAACATTGGAATGTCGTTGTTGAGTTATCGCAATTGCATTACAATGTTCTTTGGGACTTGGCGACCCAGGGGCCCCAGCCCGCACCAGTCGGTTGTGTATCCGACTGGGTGATTTATTTAGGGACTATTATGAAGGAAGGACAGTCGCAACTTTTTTTCTTCTTCTGTTCTTCCCTCTTTTTTGTTGTTGTTAGCGGTCTTGTCCCTCCGTTATGGGTACACTTGTGTTGCTGTCCTTTGTTTGTAGTAGTCCCTAATAGTACACCTGCGTGTTTGCCGTGCGCGGTGACCCGTAAGGCGGAAAAGAGGATCCTGGCAGTTGAGGTTTGCCTGAGTGGATCAACACACTGCTTTGGCCTCCGCTTCGATGTAAACGGGCGGCTAGACCTAACCCAGTCTAGTCAATCGGCTAACGTCGTGAATATTTAGTATCCCGGCGGGGTGAGCCAGTGTCTTTTGATGGAGTGGCGCCGTCTTTGGAGCTGACTATATCCCTGTGTAGCCCTGGCGCTCTGTACCGGTTTGCGGTCATCGTCCCCTTGTTGGGCTCCGTGGTGGGCGGGGAGCACGGGTGATGAATACTATATATATATACTATGAGCAATTTTCCTCCTCTATCTAGCCCTCCCTCTAAGAGAGGGCGTAATGATGAAAATCTTAATTTATTATTTGGCAACGACTCAAGGACGATAACTCCTTGCAATCGGTATTTGTTGATGCGTAAAGTCGACGGCAATTTTAACAACGATAGTCCTTTTTATATTTCCAAACACCTTACTGGCTTATATGGAACTTTAAAATGTGTGAAAAAATTGCGTGATGGTACTTTACTGATCGAAACTTCGTCACCGCAGCAAGCTGAAAAAATTTTAACATCTACTAGCATCAAAGGAATTGATATGATTACTGACGTACCAGTAAAGGTCGAAGTACATAAGCAGCTTAATTTCTCAAAAGGCATTATTTATTGTTTTGATCTGCTTAACTGTACTGTCGAAACAATAAAAGAAGAACTCAAAGATCAGGGCGTTACAGACGTTTACAGAATTCACGCTCGTAGAGACGGTCAATTAGTACCTACACCGTCCCATATTCTAACGTTCTGTACACCACAACCTCCATCTTCAATTCAAGCAGCCTTCTATTTATTAAAAGTACGTCAATACATACCATCTCCATTACGTTGTTATAAATGTCAAAAGTTTGGACATTCACAGAACAACTGTAGCTTTGCCAGTCTCTGTGACAATTGCGGTCAACCTGTACACGAAGATATTCCATGCAAAAGGGTGTCACATTGCGTTAATTGCGACGGGACTCACTCTGCAAGATCTAGAGAATGTCCACAATACAAAGTGGAGTTCAAGATCCAAGAAATAAGAACTACTGAAAAAATTTCTTTTGCAGAGGCCAAGCGCAAATATCGCGAAACTGTTCCTTCTTTCACACGTTCCTTTGCAACCATTGCTGCCGTCCCTGTCGTTAAAGTAGACATGTCAACCCAGACATGTGACATGTCTACACAAACCGAAAATTCTCCATCGATATCTAAAGTTGTTGCCAAAAAAGTTATCAAAAATAAAAGTAAGAAAAGTTCAGCTAGTAGATCGAGGTCGCCAGTTAAAAAGGCGACTTCACCAGTCAAGTCTCTTGTTGAAAAGAGTAAACAATCTCCGGTAAAGAAAACTAAGGTGATCTTAAACCGGGATAATAGTCACACAATGACTATAACCAAAACTCGCATCGACCATAGCAGCAGTGCAGACTCTGCTATGGACGAAGACATCGCGCGACCTCCTCATCACCGTAGTGACGTGATGAGGAATAAAACGAGGTAGCTTTTATCTTCTTTATCTTAAAAATTCAATTTCTTACAGTGGAACATGAACGGTTTTTATATTCATTTCAGTGAATTGAAACTCCTCCTTAACGACCATAATGCTACTGCTATCAGTTTACAGGAAACACATTTGAAAGACACCAACACTCCGGTTCTTCGTGGTTTTACGATTTATCGTAAAGATAAACCATTCGTTGAACGTGCCAGTGGCGGAGTGGCAGTTTTAGTTCGAAACAATGTGTTTTCCGAAAATGTCCCATTACAATCTGACTTACAGGTCATCGCTGTCAGACTTTATGCGCCGAATCCGGTAACTTTGTGTTCAATGTACATTCCTCCATCAGAACAACCGACACTTGCAACCATTGCGTCTGTTATAGACCAACTTCCACGCCCCTTTATCATCATGGGGGATTTTAATGCCCACAATCCCACTTGGGGTTCAAATCGTGTGGACGCTCGTGGAAGGCTAATGGAGACGTTGATTCTGAATAAAAACTTGGTTGTATTGAACACAGGTTCCAATACACATTTCTCGGCAGCTAATGGGACATTTTCAGCTATCGATCTTACTCTCTGCTCTTCTTCTATCGCCCCATCCTGTGAATGGGAAGTAAATGCCGATCTTTGTAGCAGTGACCATTTCCCAATCATTTGTCGGCTTCTTTCGTTCCATGTGGATGAAAGACGCTCCCCAAAGTGGATAATAAAAGAAGCCGATTGGTCACGGTTCCAAGAAGCGCTTGATATCGGCGAAATGAACTTTGGCAATGTTGATGCTGCTGTAGAGCATTTCACGGATGCGGTCATCGAGGCAGCTTTAGCTGCAGTCCCACGCACGTCAACAACACCGCGACGTGTGCCTGTTCCCTGGTGGAATCAGGCTTGTCGGGATGCCATCCGTGAACGTCGTAAAGCTCTCCGTAGCTTCAAAAATAATATGACGGATGAAAATCGTATTATTTTCATGCAAAAGCGTTCCATTGCCAGACGTATCATAGCAGAGAGTAAGAAGCAGTCATGGAGTGAGTTTGTTTCCACTGTAAGAAGTTCTACTCCCGCCCGCGAAGTATGGGAGAAAATTCGGAGGATCTCTGGCAAACAGAGTTTTAATTATATTTCTGGATTGGTAATGGGGAATGATATAATTACGGCGCCTGAAGAAGTCGCTGATCACATGGGTTCATGCTACGCAAAAGTCTCGAGTTCCGCAAACTACCTTGAGCGTTTTTCTGCTCAGAAAAATCAAGCAGAACAAGTTGCATTAAACTTTTCCTCCGAAAATGAGGAGAACTACAACGCACCTTTCTCCTCGTGGGAACTGCAATCGAGTTTGCATGATTGCCATGATACTTCTCCAGGATCCGACGATATTCATTACCAATTTTTGAAAAAGCTACCTCCTTCCGGATCGATATTCCTTCTCAAGATGTTTAATTTAATCTGGTACACCAATACGTTTCCTACCGCTTGGTGTAATTCTATTGTAGTGCCGTTGTTGAAGCCCGGTAAAGACCGGAAACAAGCATCAAGTTATCGTCCTGTCTCACTGACTAGCTGTTTATCAAAACTCCTCGAACGTATGATCAACCGACGATTGGTTTGGATTCTCGAATCCAGACGATTGATCACGAATGCCCAGTGTGGCTTTCGTAAGCACCGTTCAACTATAGATCATCTAGTCAGGTTAGAGTCCGCAATACAGGACGCTTTTCTTAACAAGCAGCACTTGGTAGCGGTCTTTTTCGACCTTGAAAAGGCTTACGACACTACATGGCGGTATGGAATACTCCGAACACTGCATAATTGGGGTATCAGAGGACATCTTGGGAATTTTATAAATAATTTTTTATTAGAGCGCTACTTTCAAGTCCGTATCGGCAACACTTTGTCTAGTGTCTTTGTACAGGAGAATGGTGTTCCACAGGGTTCGGTTCTTAGTGTCACCTTATTTTCCATCGCTATTAATGGCATAATTGACAGCATTCCGTCATCTGTAGAGTCATCGCTCTACGTTGACGACTTGGCGATCTACTGCTCGTCAAAGTACATTCGCACTGCACAACGTCACCTGCAGTTGGCCATTAATAGCATTCAAAACTGGACAACCAACAACGGGTTTAAATTTTCTGTGGGGAAAACCCAGTGTGTGCACTTTTGCCGCATTCGTAGTTGTTATCAAGAACCATTCTTATATCTATATGACACTTTGATTTCTGTACAAGACACTGCTCGATTTTTAGGACTCACTTTTGACCGGTCGTTGAATTGGAAGGCTCATTTTAATATTTTGAAGAGGAAGTCGATGTCTTCCCTGAATATTTTAAAAATTTTATCCAGTACCACGTGGGGTGCAGACCGTACGGTTTTGCTACGAATTTATCGTGCAGTCGTACGGTCTAAATTGGATTACGGTAGCATTGTGTACGACTCGGCGCGTGAGTCGTACATTAGGACGTTAAACGCTGTTCATCACGCCGGAATACGTTTGTCAACCGGAGCGTTTCGATCCAGTCCTGTTGTTAGCATTGCCGCTGAATGCGGAGAGCCTCCGCTGAACATCCGGCGGAAACGCAATATGCTATCCTACGTCTCTAAGTTCCGTAGTCAACCTGATCACCCAACTTACAGTTGCGTATTTCAACCTCGTTTTTCTTCTCTGTATAGACGGAGAAGAAATGCAACACGTCCTCTTGGTATCAGGTTGAATCTTCTTTTAGATGAACTTCACTTGGCGCTTCCTAGAACTCTTAAAGTAGGCCGTAATTCTGTGCCCCCGTGGCTTATTCCTCAGCCCGTCATCGATATGTCACTTTCCATTCATCCTCGAAATACAACAACTCCAGAGCTCTATCGCCAGCTTTTCCTGGCATGGCTGGATCAGAATCGAGACTACCGTTCCGTTTACACGGATGGCTCGAAGTCTCTCAACCGAGTTGGTTGCGCGTTTGTCACCGATAACGCCAGTGTTGGATACAAGTTGTCTCAAGAGTGCAGTATTTTTACTGCAGAGTTATATGCAATTTTGCAGGCCTTGAGACATGTTCATGGTCCACACAAATATGTTATTTGCAGCGACTCTTTGAGTGCTCTTCAGGCATTGCAGCGTTCCTATCCCAGCCACCCTCTTATTTGTTTAATTCAGGACAAATTGTACTCTTTGAAAAGAGGTGGAACCACTGTCCGGTTTTGTTGGGTTCCCGGCCACATGGGAATTGCTGGCAATGAACTAGCTGACACTGCAGCTAAGGACGCTGCAAATAACGGTCAGAGTGTATTTTGCGTTATCGGTGACGATCTCAAGAGCGTACTGATTTCAGCCGTTCAGCAGCTCTGGAAGGATGAATGGAGTGCTGTCGATGAAAACAAATTAAAATTTATAAAATCTACAGTTGACCCATGGTTCACATCTTGCCGTCCCTCCAGGTGGGAGGAAGTGGTTCTTACACGGCTACGCATCGGTCACTGTAGACTAACCCATGGCTTTTTAATGGCTCGGGAGGACCCGCCCCTCTGTGAGACGTGTGACACTCGTGTTACCGTTTCGCATATTTTAATAGAGTGTGTCCAGTTTAGGGACACACGACAGCAGATCGGATTGTCAGGTGATCTGTCGGTTGTTTTAGGAAATGATCCTGACAATGTCGATCTGCTGTTTCGATTTTTAAAAGAAACCGGTCTTGACCGGTTTATTTGATTTTATTTATTTGTATACATTTAGGCCCATTTACAGCCTAAATGGTTTTTTCTTTATATGACACATTGTATTTGTACCTATTATGATTTTATGTTGTTGTGTGTCAACTTTTGATTTTGTATTGATTTTGCTTTGGTTTTATTGTTTTTGCTTTTCTTTTGTTTAATTTTTTTTTTAGACGCTAATGACCTCTGTTGTCGAGCGTCTATAATCTACAATTCATTCATTCATTATAACCGGCTACCGTAGCTACGGGGTAAACAAAAAAAGGAAACATTTTAAATTAGTGTTACTTAAAGACCGTGTTTGTTTCGGAAGCCGGACCTGTTCTTATCGAAACGAAAAGGGAGTCACGCCGATGAAAGCGTACTTACAATACCTCCATGAATGAAAGAAAGACGGAGCGTAAAATACAAAGAAGTTTATACAAAGAACAGATTCGGTTCGAGAAACCTTTACGACACAACTTTATCTTGAAACTTAGCACTAAATTACAAAAATCATCATAATATCATCAACGCATAGTAATTGAACCATAACTCTGTACGACTATCAATTAGCATAAACAATTAGATCAGTATCTCACACAATTGTACATACTCCTGAGCCCGGACCTGTTCTTGTCGGGTACAACGATGTAGGGAGGTGAAATACACGGAGGAGCGTGTACTTACGATACATCTACAAATAAAAGAAAGATGGTATTTGCAACCATAGGTACTACAAGAACAGACTCTGCTCGTGAATTGTTTCAAGATCAAACCTTTTACTATAATAGAAAAGTACAGATTACAAAATCATAAAAATATCTGAATGTATACTTATAACCTACGTCGAGTATATAAATAAAAAAAAAGGACAGCGATCGACATATTTAGTATTTGTTTAAATGACCGTACACATATGGAACGAGATATTCCACTACAATGATCAATGCGTTATTTTGTTGCGCGGTCGCTGAATTATAAATTAACACACGATCAATATAGACGGCACGCGAATAAAATAGAACAAAGGAATAATTTGACTGAATTAGGTTCGTATCCATTGAGTGAATTTAGATGTCCGAGTAATACACTAAGGAACTTTGCTTATCAGCGGTCTTGAATGCGTACTACCGCTGTTAACACCGTGTACAACACAATCACAGGTTCTAAACGCGGTTGACTCTAAAATTTTTGAGACGAAATAATGTCAATCAACAACAAATAACAACCAACGTTGTCCCGTTGATTCAACAATTGATATTCAAAATGCAAGATAAACGCATCAACAATAAAAAAAACCGTACGATACCTTAGCCAGATGAATCCAAAAGAAAATAACCGCACTTAACTGATGGCGTTACTCAAAGTACAGTAACCACGACCCACCTGGTCACAGGTTTGAAACTTCGGCGAAGTATGATTTCGGACAGAAATACTGCCCCCGTCCGCAAGGTGGCTGTACTAATCCACTGGTGCTGTACCAACAATGGTGTCGCCCTCTATACGCCTTACAAGAAAATGTCCTCAGTTGTCAGACTATAATTTTTTTTTCATCCAGCATTTCCACGTGCATCAAAGACTTCAACCACTAATTTACATAGCTTTCCAACTAATTATTATGACACGATGTGCCTGCAGGGCAACTCTGCGGTATACACAAATTCGAAAACGTTTTCACCCGGCCCATGCTTATAATTTTTTATTTACATTTTACAATTTCGTCACAAAATCCACTTGAAACACTAATTTAACCGATTTTATAATCGACTGTCATGATACAGTACGCTTGTATTATCGTTTCACGTTGTGCACCAACCTCGAAAAACTATTTTCACACGACACGTGGTTATAACTTTTGACCGGCCTTTGTCGCGAACATCCAAGCTGCAAACACTAATTTATGCAACTTTTAAACTAGTTACAGTTAAACAGTCGTTCATAATCTCTATCCACGGTATACACCACATTGGCGACCTTTTATTTTTTTCTCTAATCCCATCAAGCAAAAAAAGAAACTCGCTCCGACCGTTCAACCTCAGCCCGCCATCTTCTTACCCTCCGGCTACCTCGCCGGCTGCGCACGCGCACCGGTCATGTGACCGTCCTAAAGCAGGGGTCACAGCTGTCAAAAGGATCATGACAACACCCCCCTAATCTGGTGAGGATTTCACAGAAATACTCATATGTCCAGTCGAAGAAAGGCTGAACCATTGACAACAGGCGGACACACAAAAAAAAAAAAAAAACTTAACAAAACAAAAAAAAATTAAAAAAAAACAAATCACCGATACGAGGAGAACCATCGCTGCAGTTGCGAAGCCCTACGGTAGAAGTAGCCCCCAAGGTACTCAAATACGACAATACAAAACAAATAAGGAAACCAATAAAACGATCGGTGTCCAAAATAAAACCCGACCTAGCCAGAAACAGAACGACATCTCACGCCCGTCAACGGCGTCAAATCCTAGTGACGTGAGAAAAGAGTGACACGTCCTCAAGGCCAATTCTTGAATTAAACCATCGGGGTTTATACGCGCCAAAACCAAAAACTCCAAACACCTAAACTCTGTAACGCTACCGCTGGTCCTATGACTACAAAAAAAAAGGAATTTTAATGGCTTCAAAAAGTCTAGGGGTTTACCAGGGTAGGTACAAGAAAAAAATTTATATATATATATATCAACAGAAAAACTTAATTTATTTTCTTTCTTAATATGTTTTTTATTTTTTTAATGAACATTAATAATTAGAAAATACACAATATTTTCATACAATAGGAAGCCTCTGAAACGAACAAAAAGTGATTAGCTAAAAAAAAAAAATAGAAAAATTTAACATTCAGAGGACTGGCCTTCGTGACTGTTTTATGCTTACTTCTACAAAAAAAAAACACAAACTTCCCGCGCACTGAACAGTTATCAAATCTGAAGTATTCTCTCCTAAAAGTGCGGCGCTCTAACGTTTAAATACCAGCTGTGACGTAGATGTCTACAGCTGGTCCAACCGAACTTACTTCGACCGTTCGACCGCTAAGATCGGCTTTTTATAATAATGTTACGATGCGCAAACCAGGGGTCCTATAACGTTATGTTACAGTACACCCGGCTAAAAATAAAAAAACGAGAAAAAAAAACTTTCCTTATAACTAGGAAAATGTTTTTTTTATACTTAATATATAATAATATAATAAATTTTTAATTAACATAATAAAGATTCATTTGGGCTAGTAGAAATCTTCCAGCATGGTTGATCGGTAACTTCTTGGTCTAGGAAACTCAGGTGCCTCCCTCTAGGTAGATGCCTGCAGAAACGTCCACGACCTCCAAAGTTAGCCAGCAGCACTGCTTCGATCTTTTCCATCAAAACCCTTTACAAACATATAAAAAAAAATCAAAACACCAACAATTCAGTAACAGTCGTAATTCACTACTTCGGTAGACTCGGAGTGCGCATAAAATAGCGACCATCACCAGTAATTATGGCTTTTATTATCTTACCACCGGGGATGTTTATAAAAACCTTTCGTCGTGTCCTTCCAGGCTTTCTGACTGATTGAATGGCAGTTACCAGCCGGGGTACATCTGTTACCTCACGATACTGTGAGTTAGGTATCCGACGCCCCATCTCTAGCATCAGCGTCGATAATGTGGGCTCCGTTTTGGGACCATTATTCACCATAGCGTCCAAAGGAAGAGAAACCCGTCCCTCTGCCACGCTACGATATTGCTCGATGGTCATCTTCTTTTTTGGCTGCTGTTCCAGTTCTTGCTGTTTCCCATCGGATGTTGTGGATGGTGGTAACCCGACCATCACTGGCTCGTCGATCCATAGGATGTCAGATTCTTCCATCAACTTTACCTCGGACACTATTATTTTAAGCAATCAAAATTTTAAAGACCACTGTTTTTTTTTTCTTTTAATTGCCATCATCAATCATTCAACCAGGGCTTCCTATCGACATGAAGGTAAATTACGCTGACTGAATTGAATTTAAAGAAAAATTTACTCAATGACTAATGTTACCATATATCTATCTTCCTTAACAAAAGACAACTTTAAGTGTTTTTTTTTTTTATATACCTACTCAAATGTATACATATATATAAATATTTTTTTAACCATTATAATAAGGTCGCAAAGAACGTACATTAAAAGTACCACGTACTTCTTCCGTATCAGAATTTACCACCAGATACGCATTTTCAGCAATCTTTTCCTTAATTCTAAATGGACCTTCATAAATTAAGCAGAATTTCTTAGTAATTCTATGGGCAGCTGAAGACTGCATATGGCACTTGATTAGCACCTCGTCTCCTATCTGGTAAACCCGCAACTTTTTTTTATCATTCTTCCGCTTCCGTCGAGCCGCACTGTTTTCTATAACGCATTTAGCTATCCTCAACTTTGTCTCCCAATCATTACCCTGTTCAGGAGGTGGAAATTTTATTAGTCTCTCAATCATAGATTCTACCCTTTCCCCAAACATGTGGAGTGAAATGTGTAGAACTGTGTACTGTAGTATTAATATAAGTTTCAATGTCCGACAAATAATTACACCATTTTGTGTGTTTATTATGGCATAATAATCTAAAATAATTCCCCAGTTCCTTATTAACGCGTTCAACTTGGTTGGATGTAGGGCAATATACAGACGAGTATCTGACCTTGATCCCTAATTCCTCTAGTTTTTTCTTATAATGCTTGCTAACAAATTGGGGACCCTGATCCGATAAAATAGTTTTAGGTTGACCGATATTTACTACATAATTATTCGTGATTTTTCTCACGATCTCAGACGCATTAGCTTTTTTCAATGGGTACAATTTAACATATTTACTGAATACATCTTCGATCACTAACAGCGTTATATTACCAAACCTCCCTTTGGGTAGTGGTCCATATAAATCTATTGACACTAAATCCAAAGGTTTATTAACAACTACAGCTTTATAGGGACCTGTTTGCCCCTGGGTAAAAACTTTACTTTTTTGACAATCGCTGCATTTCCGTACAATTTGTTGAATACGCCTCTGCATATTTGGAAATATACAGACTTGACACATAGTGTTATAAGTTTTATTAATTCCACAGTGACCGTAGTTAACATGATAAAATGTTACTAATGACATAACTTTACTTATTGGAACACAGACACGAAAATAAATTAAATCGTTTTTTGTATGTTTGAAAAATAAAATTGCATTGAATAACAGGTAGTGATCGGAAATGTATTTGTTCGTGTTTGTGTCTGATTCTATCGCTTGAATAATGTTATTATAATAATCGTCTTGTCTCTGTAAAATATGTAAATTTTTTAATTCTTTACGTAATCTTTTTTCGTCGGCGTTAATAATGTTCAAATGAACTTCGGTATTCTGTTTTTGCTCCTCTGTTACAAAAGCGTACCGCGATAATGTGTCCCCTACTACATTGGCTTTTCCGGTTACGTAACGAATATCCAAGTCGAGCTCTTGTAATGCTAAAACCCATCGCAATAATCTCCCCTGTAGATTTCTACTATTATTCAAAAACTTCAATGCTTTATGATCTGTTTCCACTATAACTTTCCTCCCACAAATATAATTATAAAATTTTTTACACGCGAAAACTAAAGCGGCTAACTCTAATTCCGTCACCGTATAATTATACTCAGCCCCTTGTAACTTCCTGCTTGCAAATTCTATGACTTTATCCCCGTTTGAATCCCTTTGAAATAGACATGCCCCCAATCCTAATCTGGATGCATCGCAACTCATATAAAAAGTCTCGTCAAAATTAGGATGTTTCAACATTACCGTTTCCAAAAATCTTTCTTTTATTTCCCCGAAACAATGATTTTCTTTTTCCCCCCATTTCCATACTTGATCCTTTTTTAATAATTTCGATAGCGGATGCAATATTTCTGCAAATCTCTCTACAAATTTCCTATAAAAGTTACATAACCCCAAAAATCCCTGTATGGTTATTGGTTGAATATTTTGGTTTGTGGTTGGATTTTCATAGTCCTCAAGTAAGCCAGTGTCGTGTTCCCTAAACAAATTCCGCATCATGCTCCCATTTCCGAAGCGGTCTATTTCGGGAGCTTTGAATATCCCGCCTTTTAGTTTCCCGTGTTATTATCATTGTTCCGCGGAACTGAAATATTTCTCCGATTTTCCCCATTATAGTATCTATTACCCTGGAATAACCGATCTGCTACTATTATTTTATCGTAAGCTTGTAAAAACGTATTGACTTCACTACCTAAAAGAAATTGTTGAACATTCGTTTCAAAATGCTCCATTAGTAATTTTACTAAACTTAATTCGGGTATTTCAGGTTGTAAATACTTTGCTTGGCTATACCAATATTTGAAATGTGCAGCCCGGGGTCCCGACTCTATTCTATATAAGTGGCTAGTATAATTTTTTTTTCTAACGGACAATTGTTTTTCTTCTGACCAGTAAAGTTTGATAAACCATTTTTTGAATTGTTCGTATGTTTGCACTTCTTTACGCTGTGAGAAAAAACACTCTGTATCTTCTCTTGGCATATAATTAGAAGCTAGCGTAATTTTTTCACTATCATCTAAGTACTGAAATGAATTTATAAAATTGTCAAGTCTTGTGATAAAACATGATGGATGTTCGTTTTTGTCGTATCTAGAAAAATCTTTTTGTATCGGGTTAGCCTGACTATTTGTATGATAGCTTGCGTTTTTTTGTTTTTTTTGAATATCATCTATGTTTGCATTTATTTTTTGGACCGTTTCTTTAACTTCTAAAATTGCAATTTCTTGTTTCCCTATTTTTTCTTCTGTTTCTATAATGTGTGTATTAATTTTTTTACTTTCGGTGTCTATAACTTCTCTAACCTGCTCGATTTCTACTTGTTGGATTTCTAGCTTACCCTCGATTTTTTGTGTAAATAATTCAGTATGTGTTTTTAATGTGTGTGTTACATAATCACGCATTTCATGTCTCCACTCATCCAACTTATTATTTTGCAGTTCGAAAGCTCTAGCAAGGTCTATTCTTTGGTTATTTATTTGTTCTAGTACCTGCATCAATGAGGTACCTACTTCAGGTGGTGGTGAATTAAAAGAAATTCGTGTGGATGACCCAGACGGTTCTTCTATCTTTTCTATCTGTTTTTCTACCTGACCCATATTTTCTTTTTCTCCCTCCATTTTTCAGTAAATCGCGATTATTCTCAAATGAAAGAATAGAATTTTATTTAAAACAAAACGAATTTACTTTTATCAAACTATTCAATTTCTCAATTAATATTAAATTACGTTATCTTGTATTATATTATGCAATTGTTATGCAATAAAGGTTTCTGTCTAATGAAATTAGATTTCGGTTGAGCCCCCAACTGTAACGCTACCGCTGGTCCTATGACTACAAAAAAAAAAGGAATTTTAATGGCTTCAAAAAGTCTAGGGGTTTACCAGGGTAGGTACAAGAAAAAAATTTATATATATATATATCAACAGAAAAAACTTAATTTATTTTCTTTCTTAATTTGTTTTTTATTTTTTTAATGAACATTAATAATTAGAAAATACACAATATTTTCATACAATAGGAAGCCTCTGAAACGAACAAAAAGTGATTAGCTAAAAAAAAAAAATAGAAAAATTTAACATTCAGAGGACTGGCCTTCGTGACTGTTTTATGCTTACTTCTACAAAAAAAAAACACAAACTTCCCGCGCACTGAACAGTTATCAAATCTGAAGTATTCTCTCCTAAAAGTGCGGCGCTCTAACGTTTAAATACCAGCTGTGACGTAGATGTCTACAGCTGGTCCAACCGAACTTACTTCGACCGTTCAGATCGGCTTTTTATAATAATGTTACGATGCGCAAACCAGGGGTCCTATAACGTTATGTTACAACCCTACAACCACTAAATGAGATCGATCTATACTGGTCAGAAATTCCTAGGAATCAAACGAAATCCATCAAGGGAAAAACCTACTCTAGGAGCAAAATGCTCGGATCGAGACTCAAACAAAAAAAAAATAAATTTCAGAAGGACTATTCCGAATCATATACCGCGGGACGAAACGTCCCGTTACTAAGTACACTAAAAGGGGTACAACCCAGTCCTATCTGGTTCTTTCTTGCCCACTCGGCGCAAGGCTCAAAAGAAAACAACCAATCGAAAGGTACGTACCATCAGGCCTCTAATGGCCGGGGTTAAGCTACAAGAACGAGGGATCACAACGGCAGGAAGGATCACAAAAAAAAGGGAACAAAAAAAAAGTAGATCTCACCAAAACGTTACCACAGGAGGTAAACTACCAATGAGTGACTGTAAACAAAATCACAAAAAAAAAAACGCCAGAAACTATCAAACCGTAAATCAACGAGTAAACCAACGTCACCGCAATAGCAAACTTAACCTAAGACATCACACGTAACTGAACGCATACTAGACAGAATCGTCGAATTCGTTTCAAAAAAAAATCGCTCGAACCCACTTATCTTACTACCAACTAAAACGTCGTCCAACAATGACTAAATTCGGGAGGGAAAGACCAAAACGTCCTAAATCCAATAGAAATCTGTGTCCAACCACGACAAAATCGGCAAGCAGTTGACCCACGCTTTGCTTGACTTTTACAAGCGGTAGGGGGTCACACCACGGCGGTATTCTTATAACAGTGAGAAACCGTCACGCCCCCGTCCGTAGGGCACCAGGTGGGAATGTAATCCCAAGTCATTTCCGAGGAATATTAGGTCAAAATAGGTAAGTCAAAAATCGGGGTGTCGGACACAAAATAAAGGACACATCGGATGCCAAGATTCGACTACCGAACTAGTCATTACCAGCAAACGAAACAAAGTTTATCAAAAAAATATATGAAAAAAATGCATGTTTCAAATTACGCAACTGGTTTGCTAAATTAGACCGGCGGGTTTCTAAATTGGACCTGCCTCTAATAATATTAATTAGACACAGAGATCGCAAATAAAATCATCATCCTCGCCAATTCCAGCACATTCTTCGTGTGCCCATCGACGGCACCGTGTACAGCAAGCCCAACCCTCTCCTTTTTTAGAACACAGGTAGTTGCATCCACAATACAAACATTCTGCATCGTCTTCACTATCTACTTCCGAACTTTCAGATGCTATGGGTTCAACAACTTTTTCCATCTTTTTTGAGCCAAATAAATTTTTAACCAGTTTCCTTTTTTTTGCTTCTTTTTCCAGTGATTTTTTTGGACAAAACGTTTTAGTAGCTGGTATTTTACCTTTTCTTTGTTTTTCTTCTGCTTGTCTCTTTTTTTCCTCAAGCTGCGTTTTATACGGACTACTTGTCAACTACACTGCAGCTTGTGCTGCTCTCGCTTTTCTCATCCCTATTTTCAGAAGATGCGTTTTTGGCAAGGGTGAAATTTTGTTCAAGCTGTCTTCAAATCTTGTATTAGAACAAGAGGGAGTAGCAACTTCCATGGACTCACTATCATATTCTGACTGTTGTTCATTCGCACGAGTAGAAATGACTGTTGCTTCAATTTCGGGATTATCAATCGCTGTTGGCTCGTTGTCATTATGTAACTGCTCTTCACTCGGACGAAGTAATTCCGATGGTACAAAATCAATGTCTTTGTAGCGATTTCGATCTACCGGCCAAATGCCTGAACCACGAAAAGCACTTGCAGCGTTTTCCACAGTTGCTGCTCTTCCGTAGGCTTCTGAAATTAAAGAAGCTACGTGGTATTGAGAAATTGTTTTCCCAACATTTGTTCGCAACCACTTTTCCTGTGCTTGAACATAGTAGCTCTGTAATGGCTTGAAAAAAGCCACGTCTAGTGGTTGAAGTCTATGGGTGGTGTGACCGGGGAGCTGAAGAAGATGAATGTTATGCTCTCGTGCATAGTTAAGGGCTTCTAAATTTTTGCTGTGGGTCGAATGTCCATCCAGCAATAAAATCACTTCTTTATTCGGTCCAGACTGGACGATGTTATTGAAATGCTTTAGCCATTTTAAGAAAAGTTCAGAATTAATGTATCCCGTGTCAGAAATCTCCACCAATCCACCTAATGGAGCTCCGATTTCTATTTCAGGAGCATGAGGTTTTTTTTTAAAATTAACATGGGCGGAATATATTGCCCAGCAGCATTTAAACAACAAACTACTGTGGTATTAACTCCTCTTTCTCAGCTAGTGATTCCGCCCACTTGTCTTTTGCCTCTCAAGGAGACAACTTTTGGCATCCTTTTTTGAACCGTGCTGTATCCAGACTCATCTACGTTGAATATGGTGTTGGCAGTTATCTTGTATTTATCCACCATTTGTTCAAGGATATCAAAAAAGTGTAGCACTCGTTCTCTATTGAATCCCTTAGCTTTTGCGATTGAAGGTGACTCAGGCTGACGAACTGATAATTCAGGATAGCGTCGCATGAAGCCATAGAATCATTTTTTTCCTGCCATACGTTTTTCGGTATTAAATCGATGGGCGATATGGTTCTTTACAGCCAAATCATAAGCTATTCTTCTTATATCGGTAATAGTAAGACCAAAAATTCTTTCTTCGAATTTTAGAATGTGCTGAACGAGAAGACCTTCCATTTCTTCGTCGAAATCGGCAGGTCTTCCTAGTACCTTTGTCTGATCATTAGTAACTTTGTTTTTATTCTCTAAATGACGTTTTAGAGTGGCTTTCGGCACATTATATCTTCTTTGACACTCGTTCAATCCTACTCCATTATTTCTATAGGCTTTTAAAGCCTGTTCTAAATCCACCTGAGACCACTTGCCATATTTCCCTCTCTTAGACATCTAATTAGAAAAATAAGAAATCAATGATAAAATGATGAAAAAAAGGGTTTCCTAAATTGGACCAGTGCAATTTACGCAACGTGTAGTGGTGCATTTTAGGAAACTACACATGTTTCACTAAATTTTAATCTAAAAAAATAATCTTTTGAAATATCATCGAATAATCAACTCTCAGTTGTTGCTAATAAACTGCCGATGTAGTATATAAAATGTGAAAAGCCTACCTTTAAAATTGAAGACAATTTTTCTTGACAAATAGGTTATGATTTTAACTGTCAACCATAGAAGTTTGCAATGTTGTAGCTCTACTTTTAATGTGTGCTATAAAACGGTTGCAACTTGGTATTTCTTTCTTATAGGCAATAAACTTTCAGATTTTGGTGTCGGATGTCAGCACTAATATATGAAATAACGTGGTGGGGCAAATTAGGAGGCGGTTCAAATTAGGCTACTCTCCCCTTAGTCCAGTCACGAGAGGAAGTCCACCTTACGTTTGGTGCAGCAAATGATTTTATTTTTTTGTGTCCTAAAGCATGTTTAGGAGATGTCAAATCCAAGTTTGCGACCTCTAAAACAGGGCGGGGGAGTTTTGGTAAGCTAAAAACCACGATTTTTTTGCACTTTTTTTCGATTTCTTGCTTATAATATGGAAACGGCTGGTCCTATCGAAAAAATGGCCCTATTCGAAATTAAAGGGCACAAAATTTACTTCAAAATGCACTAGTCAAATATGTTAATGTTTCCATTTTTACCGGCTCTACAGAACTTAGAAAATCGCCAAAATTTACCAAAATGAAAAAAAAGCATTTTTTCAAGCTTTTAACTATTGTAAAACTCGAATAGCCTATAACCTTCCTTAATAAACGGGCTATCTAACAAAAAAAAAATTTTCAAATCGGACCGGTAGTTCCTGAGATTAGCGCGTTCAAACAAATAAAAATAAATTCTTTTTTTGTTTGAACGCGCTAATCTCAGGAACTACAAGTCCGATTAAAAAAAATTTTAATCTCAGGAACTACAAGTCCGATTAAAAAAAATTTTTTTTGTTAGATACCTCGTTTATTAAGGAAGGTTTTAGGCAATTCGAGTTTTTTAAATTCAATCCCAAAGGGGGTAAAACGGGGGTATAAGATTTTTTGTTATTACAAAAAATCTTACTCCCATGTTTTACCCCCTTCGGGGTTAAATTTAAAATAAACTCGTATATCCTATAACCTTCCTCAATAAACGGGCTATCTAACAAAAATTTTTTTTTTTTAAATCGGACTTGTAGTTCCTGAGATTAGCGCGTTCAAACAAAAAAAGAGTTAATTTTTTTTGTTTGAACGCACTAATCTCAGGAACTACCAGCCCGATTTGAAAAAAAATTTGTTTTGTTAGATAGCCCGTTTATTAAGGAAGGTTATAGGCTATTCGATTATTTTCTTTAATTCAATCCCACAGGGATTAAAACGTGGATGTAGGATTTTTTGTTATTACAATAAATCCTACACTCCCGTTTTCACTCTTTGGGATTGAATTTTTAAAAAACTCGTATAGGGTCTCATTGATTAGTACTTTGCTTCTTTTACAGACTGGTAGTTCTTGAGATTAGCGCCTTCAAACAAAAAAAGAGTTTATTTTTTTTTTTTGTTTTTCGAAGTTCTGTAGAGTCGGTAAAATCGGAACAAAAACATATTTGACTAGTGCATTTTGAAGTAAATTTTGTGCTCTTTAACTTTGAATAGGTCCATTTTTTCGATAGGACAAGCCGTTTTTATGTTATAAGCAAAAAACGTAGAAAAGTGCAAAAAAAACATGGTTTTTAGCCCACCAAAACTACACCGCTCTGTTTTAGAGGTCGCAAACTTGGATTTGACATCTCCTAAACATGCTTGAGGACACAAAAAAATAAAATCATTTGCTGCGCAAAACGCAAGGTGGACCTACCTTTTTAAGCTCTCGTGACTGGACTACCTATGTATATCTACTATTATTTTCTTAAATTGGCGCCGACCTCAACATTTTATTATTTTCCTCTTTTTTGTGGCTTTTTTTGAAGGAGGTTCTTTTTTTATTATTTTTTGCTTTTTAGTGATTTTGCAAGACGTAGTTTGCACGTTTTTAATCGATTTCTTTCTTGATTACTAAACTGAAAAAAACTACTTAACCGATTTAAGTAAAATTTATGTGGGACCATTCTGAAGTATGCCTTACCTATTGATTAGAAAAAAAATAATCAAAATCGACGTCGAAATTATTCAAATCGGTCAACCTCTCGAGAAGTTGTGGCTGAACAAACATTAAAAATAATAATAATAAAGTATAATGTGGAATGGATAATAATCTCTGTTTACAAAATACCTAATCTAAGCAAATTCATATATAGGCACATTTTGTAACAAATTCTATATTTCGTGGCATATTTTGAGACGTAGTAAAATTGTAAGCAATCTTGCAAAATCCAGTGACTGTACATTAGGGACAGTGTTTCCACAATGAGGGGAAATTAGGGTCCAGAGGGGAATAAAAAGGGGAAAGAGATGTAAAGGGGAAATCATGGGTAAAACCTAATCAAACAAATACAAAAACCTCGTCATATTGAGGAAAATTTTCCTATAATTAGTCCATACAGATATCAGTTCCGAAATTTTTCTCAATATGGTGAGGTTTTTTATTCTTTTATACGGTAACACATAGTAATTACCATATAAAAGATACAATGGCGACACCATTGCAGGTTTTATATATTTCTGGTCAGGCTATAAATAAGAACACGAATGTTGAATTATACTTTATTCATACTTAGTCTAATTTTTTTGGATTCGCTTACAGTTGCATTGGCCTGTACAAACTTGTGGTATTTCAAACTGATTTTTCAGCAGTTGTACAGAGGTTGTTCCCGTTGTTTTCAAGCCCGATTTTACGCACAGGATTGATTCAACTGTTTCATTATCGAGCCTGTTGCGTTTATCTGTTTTAATATTTTTTAAATCACTAAATAGCCGTTCCACGGCAGCATTTGAAAAAGGCAGTGACATAAAATAGTTTACCAATATTGGCAGTTGAATGAATTTGCGTCTGCCGTCAACATTTTTTTTTTCAAACATTTTTTCCAATAACCTACAGTATCAGAGGAATCGTTAGAATCCATATCTGAAAGGAGACTTTGATTTCTCCATTCCTTGTCTAGTTCTGTTAAATCCACAGTAATGTGTGAAGGAATATATTTTTTTGCGATTGCGTACAATGATGTAGGAGTCAAGTCATTGGCATTTTGAGGATTTAAAAAAGACGAATCATTGTGCACATCTTCAAACACAAATCGTTTCTTAATCTGTATGATCGATTCAATATAAAACAATTTTGCCGACCTAAAAATTTTCTGAACTTCACAGTTTTCTTTATTTTCTAACTCTGTTAATAAATAAGTTGCATCCACACCTAAATAAATACGTTTCAGTTCAAGATGTTCTTCTGTATGATTAGGATTGATTTGGTTAGCAGGGGTTTGCTTGACATAATTTCTATTCATGAAATTTAAGGCCAATGTCTTGATTAATTCCTCAGTTTGAGTCTTTAAGTCTGAGAATTTAGGATAATCAGCTTGAAACATGTAATTAAAATCATTGAACAGTCCAAGAGTGTAGTCTACAAAATGCATTTGGCATTTTATCAAAGGGTTCTCCAAGGTTTGGAGAGTGTGGCGGTTCGCATGTGTTGGATCTTCAAAGCTTAATATTCTCCAGTAACTCATCAATGGATCCCACTGTTCTAAAATTCTTCGCACGCATGCTTGAAGCGACAACCACCTGGTTTGAGAAGCTCTCAATATTTTATGAGGTTTGACTTCATGGAAGGTTTGAAACTCTTTGAAAGCAGCAGAATTTTTAGGGCTTCTCCCAAAATGATTGTACACATTGCGGCACAAATCTTCTAAAGAGTTGCTTAATTTGGTGCATGCAAGGCTCGTGTCCACTTGCAAGTAACTTGCGATAGTTTTTTCACCAAGTACTTGCTGGCGTGTCTACACTGTATTTTAAGTTTTTTTAAATTTATTCTGGCAAGTTACTCTAGCAAGCTCATTTGCTTTAGTTCTTTACTGACACGTGTACACACAGTTTTGATTTACCGAGAAAATGTCGTCTCGACTTCGGAAAATGGCTGCTGCGGTTGTGATTTATATTTACTCAAAAAAACAAAAAGAGAAAATGGAAAATGACAAAAAGCGTAGGAAAATTTGGGTAAGAAAATGGATTCAGCGTAGATCTAGTTTAGGTATACATGAGAAGCTGCTCAGTGAATTAAGAATGGAAGATCCACAGCAGTTAAAAAAATTTCTACGAATGTCTGCAGAAGACTTTGATTTTTTGCTTAATTTGGTAAAAGACAAAATTTGTAAGAAAGATACCAAAATGCGACAGGCCATCGAACCAGAAGAACGTTTGACTTTAACACTTCGCTTTTTAGCGACAGGTAATTATTTACAATAAATACATATAGGTATCAAAAAGAAATGAAATAATTTATAAAAAATATTTTTATTTTTATAAACAAATACAAAATTTCACAAAATGAATATTTCTAATTTCAAAAATAGTTTTATACTCATAAACAAAGAAAAAATCATTGATTTTAAATATTGCAGGTGATTCCTACCATTCTCTCATGTATTTATATCGTATTCCCGTATGTACGATCGCAAGGATTGTTCCTGAGTGTTGTGCTGCAATTGTGGAAGCTCTACAAAATGAATATTTAAAGGTAGGTTCGAATGTTTACAATTTTGCTCTTATTACTTTACCTGGGCTAAATTGCTGATATGTCTGATATGACTGCATAGAAGATTGTGACGCATTTGAGCTAATTGCTTCGTATGAAGGAGATAAAAGAGTAACAGAAGCCGGTGTTGAAGTCCTAGATTGTTCTTCTTCATCGGCCAGATCTGAAATTTCCAGAATAGCTTGTTGTATTTTTTTTTTCAACCTTCTTTGGAGCTACTCGGAACGTAAGGATCGAAGCTCTGATGCAACATAATCTCCAAATATTTGGAAATTATCTAAAGGCCCATCCATCACCTTTATAGCTTTAGCTACAATAGCATCATCTTCAGTTGGTTTATATTTCCTTTTTGTGCCTTTTTTCGAAGAGTCAATTTTTCTTTCTTTTTTGGTATTATTATTTTATTAATATTTTTTTGGTATTATCGCAACTCGTTTTCGGGTATTAAGAAAACCTATACAACTTTTCCCCAAAAAAGTTTCAAAAATTGTTTTGGCAATATGCGTCCTTCATAATTTTTTAATGACCAAAAATTCGTCGAAAGCAAATTACGCACCAGCAGGAATGTTTGATATAGAAAATGATGGAAGTATTATAAATGGCCAGTGGCGCGAAGATGGTTTTCCAAAAGAAAATTTATTGTCACTAAATAATAGAAACTCTCACAATTGTTCCCAAAATGCTAAAACAATTCGAGAAGAGTTTAAGGAGTATTTGGTTCATCTTGAAGGTGAGGTGCCATGGCAATACAAATATATATAAAATATTATGTAAAATAAAATTTTTACAACTTTTAATATGTTTTTACATAAGTTAAATTGTAAAAATATTGTTTCGTAATAAAAATTAAACTTTAAACTTACCATATTATCTTCAGTGGAGCTTTGAGCGTTTATGGCTAATATAAATTTTAACGCATCAAAGAATTCCCATGTGCTCTTATATATTTCATTTGTTCCTTGTCCACTCTTTTTCTTTTGCATTTGTCTCCATTCTTGATTCACTTGTGTTCTTAAGTTGTGTAACTTGCGTTGAATTTCATTTTCAGAGGTATTAAATAATTCTGCTAATTTTTCTAAAGCGTTTTGCTTTTTAACTCTATTTTTAAAATCTTTACAATGTACATTCCATAATTCTGGATATAATTCAACGTTTTCAATTAACAAATTAGTTTCATGTCTAGTCCAATGACGGCGTTCCTCCATTTTTCACAATACACTTTCACTACTTGCTGCAAATATTTCGAAACAGTTCCGAAATCAAATAGTGCAAACAAAGTTGCTTAGATCAGCCGTGTACACTACAAGCTCTAACAAGTCGGCAAGTACTTGGCCCGCGAGTAAACTTTCAGCAATATTTCTCTAGCTCTGCTGTTTACACGCATTGCAAGTGAGTTGTGAGAGTAGTCTAGGCAAATTTGCTTGCAAGTGGACAAGAGCCTTAAGAGACAGTGCGAGAGATGATGGGAGCTATTGCTAGTGTTAAGAAAGAACAACAGGCACGCCGCATTCCCACTACAACGAGAAACTTTTAGGGGCTAAATTATTGGCGTGGGAAGATTGAGTGTCGAAGGGCACTGCGTGTTCAGCCTTCAAGCGAGACGTATGTCATTTTTGATTGCTCCGAGAAGAGAGTTTTAGCTTCACGCGAGACGCGGTTTTCGGCCAAGAAAGGCAGCCCGTCAAACTCAGGTTAAGTGTTAGACTACGTATTTGACCTGTATGGATTGCGTATGTCATTTTGCAGCTCGTTAAGAAAAGAGCTTTAGAGTCACGTGTAGACAGCGGCCCGGCTGTAGAAAGCAACGCTTGTCAAGTAAAATAGGAAATAGTGAAGTTACTTGTAGAAATAAGCAAGAGTGAATTACTGTTATTAAGTGAAAATTAAGTATGGTAAAGTAGCAAAATCATTGCTCAAAAGTTGAAGTTATTTATAAAGTGCGGTTCAGTAAATGCTGAAAGTGAGTTGTGAGAGTTGAAGCGTGTTTATTCGCTTGTTATTTTGCCCATTGTTCGCACATTGTTCGCCCATCGTTCGCACGTCGTTTTGCATATTGTTTTCGCTCAATCGTTTGGCGCATCGCTTTGCGCATTCAGTAGTGTGGAGATTCGCACAGGACGACATCCGGAGCCTACGGAGACAGGAGAGAATACTGCGGGTTTTATCACCTGTCGTCAACGATCATCAGACCACGCGGGTCAAAGATAAGAAATTCCTTTTCTATCCTTATTTACATCAATTCGTATCTCGAGATTAGATTAGGATTTATAGCTGAATATGCATATTCTAAGTTAATAAAGATTATAGTAGAATAGCATTTCCAGAGTAGGAGATAATTTTGTAAGAATAATTGTCAAACTTAAATTGATTATTGTAATATAATAAACGACCGTTGGGTCAATTTCATTGTTGACATTTCATGTTTTATTGTTGCATGCTGTGTTATAAAAATAGTTCCAGTTTGTCTCTAAAACTGGTGGCGACTCCGATAGGGCCAAACTTCTGATAGCGGATAGCTGATAAGAGAAAACGAACGCAGGCAAGATTCTGACGGAACTCACGTAGTCGCTGGCGCCAGTCTTCTGGGTCAGATTGCTAAACGTTGCGCAGAACAGGCCACTAATATGAAGTTTTGTTAACCTTAAGTACGTTATCTAAAGGGTACGGTTACAACTTTTATACATGGCATATGCTGTATTTTTTTCTCTTAAATATTCAAGATGGCTGTCGGCAACCGCAGCTATTATTTATTGCCTGTGCTTTAGATTCTAGTGTTTCGTTTTCCTCGTCTTGGTGAAATTCTTCATCTTCAATTGCGTCCTTTACGCCACTGTCTTTTAAAATACTTTTTAGTCGAAATGACCATGCGGCAAAGTTTTCCCCAGCAAACGACTTTATTAGAAATTTTTCACGTGTTATTATGGTCGCCATATTTTTTGTTTTATTTTACGCAGTTTTTAATTTTTAACGAGACTGGTTCCATAACCCTGATGAATTATTTGTTTATTTTATTATTAAACGTTACAATTGATTGATTTTATTTTAAACATTACAAATAACAAAACTCAAATTCTTTTCCATTTTGAAGATTAATGTCGACACAGCGCCATCATGTTTTATGAACTACTACTGAACTGTCAGTGAGTTGGATCATGACCCGCTTTATCTTTTTATTCCTTGATTGTATAATCAAGGCCAACTAAACAGTTACAGTGTTAACACAGGATTCTTTGAACCACACGGACCCTTATGGCCCCATTCTGTATGGTCGATGTTAGTATTTACAGCGCTGTTGAAATTTTGTCTCACTTTAACTTATATTATCTTAATTTTTTTAGAAAGTTACAAAAAGTTACAGCACTGTAAATTGTTACATTGACCGTACAGAAAAGCACCTTAGTGTCCGTGTGCTTCAAAGAATCCGGCAGAGATATACAATTTTTTTAGGTGGGCAAAAAAATCTTTAGGTATATTTTAAGTGTATAAGATATCAGTATAACTTACGTGTTTCTGATCTTGATGGTAACAACAAAGTAGGAAGTTGGTTTTGACGAACACGCTTATTCCCAGCGCTAAAACACTCATTTCCAAAGTGTAGATGACACACACGCTTCCGCTTGTACACATTTTCTGGATCCATTTCCAACAATATTGAGTTGCCAATTAATTCAATCCAGTCACGATACCTCTCCAAGTCTTTTTTGGGATGGGAAAATCGATGGTGGATCATGGTTTTGTCGCTTGGGCAATTTGGAACACTGCACTTTATGTATCCCATTATAGTTATATAGAATTCTTGACAAATGTACCTACTTATTTTTTGTTTCGATATTTTCTGCAATAATTTATTGTTTGTTGAAAATTGTTGCAGAATTTTAAATCAAACGCTCTTTTACACAATACGAAAGTAATTTTTATTCAATGTAAAATTATCAATTAAAATACATATTTGAATTTATACAAAAAAAAAAGAACTTGACATTTCAATAACAAAATCACAGAGGTACATAACTTAAATAATATAATAATTCTTATATAACATGATTATCACTAGTTTGCAACACAACTATGGACGAACAATCGCGCTTGCAATTGCAGGAAATAATTAAAGAAATATTAAACGCGGTGGTATCTGAAATCGAAGAACATGTGAAATTAGAACTTGCCACACCAAAAAGGGTATGGGAACGAAAATGGATAAGTAGAAGAACAATTCATGGCGCTAGCTACCAACTCCTTAAAGAATTGGCTTATGAGGATCCCAATGAATACTACTATGCGCTCAGGATGACTGAAGACTCGTTTAATGAATTACTAAACCTCGTTGCACCCGTCATACAGAAATCTGATACATTCATGAGATGTGCTTTGCCGGCAAAAGTGAAATTGCACGCTATTTTATACTTGTTGGCAAATGGAATCAGTTTACGCTACTTGCAACACCTATTTAGAGTACCTAAGTCGACAACCTGTAAAATTATATCCGAAGTATGTGATGCTATTTACAATGCACTGAGAGATTACATAAAAGTAATATCAAATAAAAAATATACTTTTATATAATATTAAAGTAGGTTTATTTTCAAAATCTTAAAACACTGCATAGCTTAATTTTCAATGGAATTTACTGCCAGAGCCAATATATCATCATTTCTTGCTGGCGCTACAGTGTCGTCATGTGTGACAGTGACAGTGTCATGTCCCGATTCCTTGTGTAGAGAAATAGTACTATAACTGTTCTCCGGTGTTTAAGTGAAGTAGTTGGAAGATTGATTCAATGTAGGTGAAAAGTTATAAGTGTTAGGTACCGGTGTAGATGGAATGAAAGTGGGTGATGATTGTGGTGGTTGTGTGTAAGGCGAGATTTGTGGTAAGGGTGACGCCGTATAGCTTGGTGATGGTGAAGATGACGGGTACATAGAATTTGGCGACGGACTGTGTTCATAGGTAGGACTACCATGACCCATTTGTTGCAGACGTAAATTAGAAAGATAATTTTGAATAAACATCTGTCCTTGTATTGCTACCTGCAACGGCATACTTTTAAGCTGGGCAGCTACACTTTTCCCAAATATATCGAATTCTGTATCTGTTTGTGTGGGTGCTTTAAGTGTATCAGCAACGTTCCTCACTTTGTTGACTAAAAGATTGAGATCCCGTATCGATCTTTTACGAGGAATCGGCGATTTTCTCTGTTCCTCCTTATTTTTTTCAGAATTGTCTTGATTATGTTCAGGTTCCGATGTTGCGTCGGGATTATTTATCTCAGCATGTTGATTCTGTTCAGATGTAGAAGTTTCCCTTCCATCAAGAGCTTCATGTTGGGAATCTGACTCTTGTAAAATAAAATCATATTTAACATTAATAATTTTATTCGTTACAGGTACCTAATAACGCCGAATGGAAAAGGATTGAACTGGGCTTTAGAAATTCTTGGAATTTCCCTGGTTGCTCTGGTGCGATCGATGGTAAACATGTTGCCATTAAAGCTCCACCAGACGCACGAAGTTATTACTACAACTATAAAAAAACGAATAGCATTGTGCTCATGGCAGTAGCAGACGACGATTACAGTTTTACATATTTTGATTTTGGCAGTAATGGACGTGTATCGGATGGCGGAGTTTTTAGTCATTGTGACCTTAGTCATGCTTTAAAAAATAATTTATTGCCCGAAGGTCATGTTCTAGTGGGCGATAATGCGTTTCCTTTACAAACATATTTGATGAAACCGTACGGTGGCAACCAAATGACGTATAAACAAAAAGTATTTAATTAAAAATTATCTCGAGCAAGGCGAATCATAGAAAATGCTTTCGGTATTCTAGTAAGTCGATTCAGGATTTTCGAAAGACCCCTTCCATTTCTTCCCAACAAAGTGGAAAAAATTATGAAAGCCTGTTGTGCCATGCATAACTGGGCGAGAAAAACTAAAATTCCCGTACTCCACAGTTGATATGGAGGATGTTACACTTGCCGTTGCGGACCAGTCTCAGTCGGTTAGGCGTGGATTAATAATTTGAAATGAAACAATAATTTTTAACTTTTTCGATTATAATTAATATAAAAAGAAGAAACAGATACACAAATATCATAAAAGTTGTCAGGGCGCCACGTAGTTTAACAAAATACTTACTTATTATAAATTAATAAAATAAATGCAGTAGAGACAAGCTACGAAATTCTCTACTGAATTACTTAACTCTAAAATTTACAAAATGCCCAAATAGGCCCAAGTTACAATAATTAATATTATTAGTTTCTAAAAAAAAAAAAATGTAATACTAATCTTAAAACTAAATTAAAAAAAAGCGAAAATATGGTTTTCCTGGTACAATTCAGTATGGCCAGCTCTTCAAATATTCAATAAGTACGGACGAAATATTTATATAAATAATGGCTGAACAGTGTGACGTTATTATTTATTCTATATTCTTGTCCGTTCCGAAAATGTTCTAGCCGATGAAAGGAAAGTGTCAATCTCGGAAAAAAAACAAAAACAGTTATTAATTAATTCTCAAAACTCTTATCTCTAAACCATGGAAACACCTAGAGTCGTAATAATTGCACATAACAATTCCCCCCTTTGTTGGGTGAGACAATATCGTAGAAATTGTCTTAACTGTGCGTGAACAAATAGCAGAATCATTGGAAGCTAGGCTAATCTGAGTAAGAACCCAGAATTAAACGCAATGCGAGCCTGACAAAATTCAAACGACTATAAACTAAACTGGCAATCTAGATTTAAACAAAATAAAACAAAAAATAATAATAAGAATTAATTAACATTAATTGTCATCTAGGAACATGGTACGAAAGTACACTCTATTCCTAGTTACGGGATAATAAAAGTCATAATCGAGAAAAGTCATATTCGAGAGAAGAAAATCACAATCAGAAAAAAAGTCACAATCGGGAAATGTGTAAGAAAAGTTCGAATGTATGAGATTAGTTATGTGTGATTGACGTGTGTATATTTGTGTGTATGTGTGTGCGATGTGTGTTTGTCCGATTAGTCGCCTTTTACGACAGGGAGACGTACCACGGAGTTATTCTTCAGCCCACACCCGTTGGGCGAAAATTTACTCAATGTCGGTAAACTCGTCAGGATACGGCTTTAAATCATTTACGTGCCAAATTCCGGCCTGTTTTCCATCCGTGTCTGCTAGTTCATAAGTCCAAGTAGAAGGCTGGCGAATAACTTCAAAAGGACCGATAAACTTGGGTGCAAGTTTTGCTGCAAATTTATTAACAGCACTGGAAATAGGGAAATTTCTTCGAAGTACTGAGTCGCCTACAGAAAAAAATCTCGGTCGCCGACGAAGATTATAAGCCCTAGCACTTTGTTCGTACGCTTTATCCAACTTGGAAGAAACTTCACGGTATATCTTCAAAAATACTGTGTTGGTTTCTTCAGGCGTGGATCTAGGGGCAATCTCTAGATTATTCGGGTCAACGGGTCGGTGGCATTTTCCGTTTAGGCACATTTCCCGACCAAAATTGATGAAGTACGGAGTTTGTCCAGTTGCACTATGTTTTGCGGAACGTAAAGCGCATGCCAACTGAGGTAAGTACTGATCCCATTGCTCGTGTTTTCCTTTCACATACGAAGCGATCATGGTTTTCAATACTCTATTTACCCTTTCTGTCGGATTTACTTGAGGATGGTAATTCGCATTGAATAACAGATCTGTTCCATAACTACTAGCAAGGTTCCTAAATTCACGACTACGAAATTGTACGCCGTTATCACAGATAATGCCTTGAGGAACTCCAAACATCAGAAATACGTCGGACTCTATCGCCCGAATGATGGGTTTAGTTATAGCTTTGCGTAAAGGAAATAATAAACAAAATTTACTAAAGGAGTCCGTTACAACTAACAGAAATGCGTTTCCTTTAGTAGAGCGCGGTAGCGGTCCCATAAGATCAGTTGAAATAATCTGCCAAGGTTTTGTAACTTGCGTTCGCCGACCCATATAGCCTGTTGGTCCTGTTTGTTCTACTTTATGTCGAGCACATATCTGACAAGCTTTTACATAGCGAGCCACATCCCGTCTTAATTGTGGCCAGTAATATTGCTGAAGAACTCGATTCAGAGTTTTTGCCACTCCCAAGTGTCCGGACGTCGGATGGTCGTGCATACGATAAAGAGCGTCTCTTCGTAATTCCGATGGTAACACAAGTTTCCAGTCCACATCTTCGTCCTCGAAGCCAATCCAGCGGGGTTCAATAAACTTGTAGAGTTGATTGCCTTCAACTCTCCAGTTAGGATACCGCATAGGGTATTGTTGTACAAGTTCTAACATTTTCCTATACCAAGGGTCTTGAATCTCTTCGGGAATTTCAATGAGGTCAACAGGAATCATGGATCTCGACAAAAGATCCGGCGTTACATGATCTTTGCCTTTTCTATGCACAATTTTGTAATCGTATTGCTGCAATTTAACGGCCCATCTAGCAAGTCGTCCAACAGGTTCCTTCAAATTATTCAACCACACTAAAGAGTAGTGATCAGTCACCACGGTAAACGGATATCCCTCTATGTAACACCTGAACTTTTCAATCGCCCACAGCACGGCCAAACATTCTCGTTCCGTGGTACTATAATTCCGCTCCTGTCGACTCATCGACCGACTAGCATAACAAATCACTCGTTCTTTATCCCCATCAGGTTGAACCAATACAGCTCCCAAACCGAATCCAGAAGCATCTGTCTGTATAATAAAAGGCAGGTTAAAATCAGGGCAGTTTAATATCGGTGCCGTTACTAAATGTTCTTTTATTTTCATGAAGGCGGTCCTACAATCGTCAGTCCACTGAAATCTTCGATTTTTCTTTAACAAACTTGTCAAAGGAGAAGTCAATGTCGAAAAATTCGGAATGAATCGACGATACCATGACGCCATACCCACAACCCTCCGAATTTCTTTAGTACTAGTTGGTGTAGGAAGATTTACTATAGCCGATACTTTATCGGGGTCAACTTGCAGTCCTGATTGATTTATTACATATCCTAAATATTTCAGTTCCGAACGACAAAAATAACATTTATTTGAAATTCGCGGCCCAAAGTCAATCCAGATCTAATCAGTCGTCGAAACACTTCGTCCAGGATATCCATATGTTTTTCGAAATCTGACGAGACGATGATGATATCATCCAGATATACAAATACATATGGTTCTAATTCCGGTCCCAAAATGCGGTCCATAAGTCTCTGCCACGTAGCTGGAGCATTATGGAGACCAAATGGCATCCTTACGAATTGAAAAAGTCCACGTCCAGGAATTGTAAAAGCAGTTTTCTCCTTGCTGGTCGGATCAAGCGGAACTTGCCAATATGCTGATTTTAAATCCAGAGATGAAAGATATTTGGCTCCTTTTAGTTTATCCAGGATCGCAGAAACATATGGAAGAGGGTACGCGTCGCGTTTGGTGACCGAATTCACCTTTCTGAAATCTACACAAAACCTATAACCTCCATCTTTCTTTTTGACCAGAAGAATGGGAGACGACCAGGCACTCTTGGATGGTTCAATTACGCCAGCCGCAAGCATTGCTTGTAATTCATTGTCAATAAATTCTTGAATTCTCGGTGTGACGGGATAATACCGTTGCTTAATTGGTTCTGATTCAGTGTCTATACGGTGTTGTACTAATTCCGTTTTTCCTAATTTCGTCCCCATTTCCTTAAAACGTATATTTAAAAGTCGATCTAGTCGTGATTTTTGTTCGAATGATAATTCTTCGCACGACATAATAGAAGACATTTTTACCGTGGAGTGGATCGACGTTGAGAAATTCCATTCCTTTCTCGTCAGGTCTGGGATGATCTCCATAGCACGCCAAAAGTCAACTCCCAATACCAGGGTGTGCGAGATTTCTGGAATCACTAGTACTTCTAGCATACGCGTTTTACCAGCTAGCGAAAAAGGTACAGTCGTCGAACCTTTACTGAAGCATCCCTGTCCGTTGGCTACTTGAACTACCGAATTACGCGACTCGTCCAACTTGAATCCGAGATTTTGTAAAAGATCCCAACCGGGTGTTCCAACGACGGTACGTGAAGCGCCAGAATCGAGTAAACCTAATACATTGCGCCCATAGATTCGTACCCAAATGTGAGGTCGATCATCTTTATCTTGTTTGGCAAGCATATAATTGCTTGACCAGCATTGAATGTCCTTAAACATTTCACGTGATGGCCGAGGAGAACGGAATATCGGAGCAACTAATCGGCCTTTTGGTCGCTCGCCAATGCGTTTCCCGAACGTCGTAGACCGCGTCGACAGCAGTGGATAGTCAGTACATCAGGTTTCTTACAATCCCAACAAAACTTCTTTCGTGGTTGAGGACACTCCCGATAGAAGTGATCTGCGCCCGAACAGTTATAACAGGTACCCGGTTGTAGAGTGGCTATTCTAGTCCGTTTGGAAGACGTAGGTTGTACCAGCGTAGCATTATCCGAATAAGCTAGATCCGGTTCTAAGAAACGTCCTGATATTGGTGGCGACCGGTAATTACTGGCCAAGTGATAACTCCTTTCAATCTCCCTTCCGATAGTCACAAGTTGATCTAAAGAAGAAATATTTACCAGGCATAATTGCGTTGTGTAGAATGGTAGCAGATTTCGGCGGATTATTGATAACCTGTCTTTTTCTGGGGTCGCTATAGTGAGTCGATTGAAAAGATTTTCCATCACTGCGACATATATGCCCATTGATTCATTCTCTCCTTGAGTTCGATGCCGTATTTCGTCCATTAACTGGTAATCGTAATCAGGGGGTTGGAATTCAGTACGCAATGCCGTTTTAACCTCAAACCAATCCCGAAATTTGATTCTGTTCGCCCGATACCACACTAAAGCTTTTCCGGTAAAAAAATCACCAGCGCAAGTGAAAAGCTCGTCTTCGGTAACATGCCGAGAAATAAGGAATTCGCTGACCCTTTCTAAAAATGAGCTAACGCTAGGGGAGTTCGGTTCTCCATTGAAGGATAAGTGCCACTGACATACTGGCACTGGCTTAAATCGTGAAACAGTAACTAATGGTACGGTGCACTGTGTCGTCTGCGGTATTCTAGTATACGCATTAATCTCGTCGTTCAACGGCGTTGAGTGTCTTTCAGCCTTCCTAGTTGAAGCATTAGAAACCGAAGGAAGGTCAATATCCAAAAGTGACATCTCAGGAGCCTGGTTTCTGACCATTGCCTGTTCTTCAGAAAAATTATTAGATTGAAGCTTTTCATTAAATTTTACCTGTATCGATTCCAAATCACGTCGTAGATCCAGTAAATATCGTTCGGAGAGCTCACCAACTAACGTGTACGAACGAAGGCGTCGATCGAGATGAACAAGTTTTGTTTGAATTTTAATTCTTTCAACTTCCGTGTCACTAGCTGTTGATATTCGATCCCGGATCTCATCTAAACAAAATTGAAAGTCAGATAATTCCGCAGCAGTCAATGAAATTTCAGAATTTGAGAAAACATATCCAGTCGATTCAAGATTCAGTACGCTTCGCAGATATTTACGGAGGTTGGCTACTGTACCCTCTGTATTCAGACCACGAAAACGGAGTTCGAGGATGAGTTCCTCTTTTGAAAGTCGATCTACATCCATTGTTGCTTTGTATATTATTTATAGAAGAATCAATAAAAAAAATTCTTTAAAGGGGGCCCCACGTTGGGCGCCAATTTGTTACACTTGCCGTTGCGGACCAGTCTCAGTCGGTTAGGCGTGGATTAATAATTTGAAATGAAACAATAATTTTTAACTTTTTCGATTATAATTAATATAAAAAGAAGAAACAGATACACAAATATCATAAAAGTTGTCAGGGCGCCACGTAGTTTAACAAAATACTTACTTATTATAAATTAATAAAATAAATGCAGTAGAGACAAGCTACGAAATTCTCTACTGAATTACTTAACTCTAAAATTTACAAAATGCCCAAATAGGCCCAAGTTACAATAATTAATATTATTAGTTTCTAAAAAAAAAAAATGTAATACTAATCTTAAAACTAAATTAAAAAAAAGCGAAAATATGGTTTTCCTGGTACAATTCAGTATGGCCAGCTCTTCAAATATTCAATAAGTACGGACGAAATATTTATATAAATAATGGCTGAACAGTGTGACGTTATTATTTATTCTATATTCTTGTCCGTTCCGAAAATGTTCTAGCCGATGAAAGGAAAGTGTCAATCTCGGAAAAAAAACAAAAACAGTTATTAATTAATTCTCAAAAATCTTATCTCTAAACCATGGAAACACCTAGAGTCGTAATAATTGCACATAACAATTATACTGAGAATGGAAATGTGATTCCAGGAACCTGGAGAGAAGTACCTTCAGATGGACTCCTTCCATTACGTATGAGAATCCAGAATAGATCATCTCAAAACGCACAAAACATTCCCAACAATTATGCTGATTACTTTGTAGAGGAGAGCGCAGTCTCTTGGCAGTCACGTATGGTAAATTGAATTAAAACGTGTTAATGTGTTATGCCATATTTAATAAAGAACATGATTCAAAATAAATAAATTTTTTACTTACCAAATTACTCTGTGAGTCCCTGCACTGCACATTTATAGCATTTAAAGCATCGTCTAATAATTTGAACCACTTAATATGTGGAACATGTACGTCATCAGTTCCAGCTCCAGATCCTGAACTTTGTTTAATTTTCTTAACCTCTTGCGAATATGTAGATCTCAAATTTCTTATTTTGTTATAGGCTTCTTTACTTCCAAAACCCGGAATGTTCATAGTTTCACTAATTTTTAAAAGTGCCGCTTCTCGGGCTCCTTTATTTTTGTATTTAGGGTCTTTACAATTGTAAAGACATTCATTTTTTAGATATTCTTGCACAAACTTATAGGTTGTATCTTCAGTCCATTTTGCCATTATTAAAACCGAAATACTGCATGCATATACACTACCGTCCCTTCAAGCACTAAACACTTACCAAACAAAAAGTATGTCCAAACGTGTTTAGTGGCATGCACGCTGCGAGTGAGGGGTGAAGGAAGGGCACGAGGGGCAGGGCTACTCGCAAAAAAATAGAATACGCTCCTAATCACTCTACTTCGCTAAACACTAATCACTCGCACTAGTCAATTGCGGTCCAAACGTGTTTAGTACTAATCACTAAACACCTGCACTAATCACTCGCACTAAATACTAATCAAAGTGTAAACCGGCCTTTATAAAAAGTTAACTTGTGACGCTTTTCCTGATTGAAGATTAATATAATTGAGATATAATGCGCACATAAAATGAAATTGGAAGAATTTTGAGTTGTGTCACTTTTCTTGCGGGGGTGCGATATGTTTCGTCTGTATCATCTACAGGGTGTTTCATAAACATTGCGCCAAACTTATAGAGGTTTCAGAGGGCAGAAAAATAAGCTATTTTGGTCAATAAACCCCTGTCGGGAAATGTGCCGTTTTGGCGGTAGGTTAAATGATAAATTTAAGGTTCTATTAATTTATTAATGCAAACTACAACATCAACGGCTCAATATGGCGTCCATTTTGCTCCATGCACAGCTGGGCACGGTTGTTCATTGATGTCCGAACCCTGTGAAATATCCCAGGCATATCTTGAACATGTGCGCAAGCGGCCATCACCCTGCCCAGCAGTTCTTCAGCGTTGGGAATGGGTGTCTCATACACCAAACTTTTAACATGGCCCCAGAGAAAAAAGTCAAGTGCGGTGAGGTCCGGAGACCTTGCGGGCCAATGTACAGGGCCTCCGCGCCCAATCCAGCGGTTGCGAAAGACTTCGTTCAAATACTGCCTCGCTTCCAGAGAAAAATGTGCCGGAGTCCCGTCGTGCTGAAACCACATACCTCTCCGAATGTTAAGTGGAACATCCTCCAAAAACTCGGGAAGAATTTGTTCTAAGAATTGAACATAAATGTGTCCATTCAAGCGTGGCGGAAGCAGGTACGGGCCAATAATGTTCTCTCCCACAATGCCGGCCCAAACATTTACAGAGAACTGGTGTTGATCTCGTCTGAGCGCGATTGCATGGGGATTTTCATCATCCCAAATGTGACTATTACGGCTATTGAAAAAACCATCCCGCGTAAAACAAGCCTCATCCGTAAATAACACGTATCGGCCGAAGTCAGGTTGCCTCAAATTCTGCTGCAACCACCAACGGGAGAATCGTAGTCGATGAGGGTAATCTTCCGGGCCCATAGCTTGTACCTTCTGCAGGTGGTACGGGTAAAGTTGTTGGTCATGAAGAACACGCCAAACAGTGGGCGCTGCAGCCCCCATGGCGTAAGCAATAGCACGAACACTGGTATACGGGTTTTCCTCCACACGTTGCAGCACCTCTTCCTCAAACTCTACGCTGCGCACTGAAAATGGTTGACCAGAACCCCCTTGACGTTTTAAGCTGCCACTTTCGCAAAGACGAAGATGAATCCTGCTAAAGATGCCACGATCAGGATGGCGACGTGCTGGAAATCTCGCGGCATACAACCGTTCGGCTCGTCTTCCATTCCCCTCAGCTTTTCCGTAAATAAAATGCATGTCGGCGAGTTCGGCATAAGAAAATTGGGCCATGTCGATAACAAATTAATTCACTATACTTAATTGTTAATGCAACTGACATCTTGTCAATTGTTTCAAGGCGTTCTTGATTGAAATACGCTACTTAACAAAATACAAACTCCGTTGATGTGTAAAAGAAACCAAAAATCTTTGATTTCCTTAAGGCCAAAATGGTACATTTTCGGACAGGGGTTTATTGACCAAAATTGCTTATTTTGATGCCTTCTATAACCTCTATAAATTTGGCGCAATGTTTATGAAACACCCTGTATATTATTGCTTTCGCGTTTTTTTGCGCGAATTATGAGTGTCGCTGCTTGTGCAAGCCAGGCACTAGCAACTTCCAAAATCTTTGCTTCGGTACAATCAGGACAAATTAAAAGTGCTGATTCTAAAAAAATACACAGAATTAATTTGGCAAAAATTGATGCAAGTGCAAGTAGTCTAACATTATATTATGTTATTAAAATAAAATGAATGTACTAATTTATACGTACTTTTAATTGAGGCGTTGAGAATTATAGTGGCCTAACCACAAAATGAAACTTACTGAGAAAATGGAACTTGAAAATTTGCCAATTTATTACACACTTTTTTTGCGAAGAAACTTACTTCACCGCTAAACTTTTTTGTTTGAAACGTTTTATTTTTAGTTATTTTATAGCTGATTTTGATGTGGGTTAGGTCATTATAAAATTGTAATTAAAGGCAATTATATGTCTGGCCTAATCGTTATTTTACAATATTTTGACGTAAAAAGGTTTAGTAAAGAGCAATATTATTACCTTTTAATATTATTATTTTAAATAACAATATATGAGTTAGGTAATTGTGGACAACAATATAATAATTATTAATTAATTCAACAATGAATTTTTAATCCACAAGGCATCCACTTAGGTAGTGAATAGTATTTCTTAACATATCAGTCAGCATATTATGCCATCATGATTGTTAAATGGTAACTCAACCAGCCGGAAACTGGGAATTTCGGGTTCAAGTCCCGACAGTGGCTTCTGATTTTTTCCTTATATATCTTATAACAATCGTTTGACGTTTAACAATCATGATGGCATAATATGCTGACTGATATGTTATTCACTACCTAAGTGGATGCCTTGTGGATTAAAAATTCATTGTTGAATTAATTAATAATTATTATTATTTTATTATTACAACAAACAAATATAAATGTAAAGTACAGAATTACTTTCAAAATTTCATCCAACTAGTCATCTTCAAGGTTTTCGTCTCCTAGTTCATCGACAGCTGCTGCAGATGTCTTCAAATCATTATAGAAAGAATGGTAAATTAGCGGTATGTAAGGTAGGAGTGCTTTAAGGTCATTTTTTTTCTTTATTTCGATTGGGCGGCCAGATGGATAAAGCAAATGTAGGGATTCTACTGGATTCCCAAGATTACGTTTCGCGACATTGGCTGTGTAAAATGCTACTACCTTTGAGTTTGAGTACATATTTATACTGGAAACGATATTTTGTGTCACTTGTATATTTTAACCACTGCATCTTCATCCATTCGACCTTTGATCCATCTACAGCGATTTTTCTGTTAGTAATTTGGTCCTCCAATGTTTTAGTGGAAAAGAAGTCATTTTTTGTCATTTCAACTATCTCAAATGGCTTTTGTTTCCGTGCAGATTTTATCACTCTCATCCAGTGATATAGAACATAGACGTCTTTGTGATATTTTTTTTCTTTTTCGATAATCCCGAAGTCCTGATCACACGGCAGGTAGGAGTGGCCGGAGATCAGGAACTTGTGATCAATTTCTTTGACTGAAAATTGATTTGTACTTGTGATAAAATCACAAATTAACGCCATCTTGACATTACGATTTTGGCCTCCACATTGGTCACTGTACATTGGGTGCTTTCCAATTACGTAGCACTGCGTGACACAGTGTGAACACAGCAAAACACGCTGTGTTTGAGTAAAATGCGATAAATGGAACATGATTTACTTCTTCAAATAAACTACAGATGGTGCTCGTGTTCATAAATCAGTTCATAAAACTAAACATTAATTGGGAAAAAAAATCATAACTTGTTTAAAAGGTTAAAACTTTCAGTGTTAGAAGAATAAATAAATAAATCATATTAATTATATATTATTCACAAAATATGTCAAACTCAAATACCGAATACCTAACAAAAAACCTTACATTAAAAGTTGACATTTATAAACAGGTGCACCAACAGTTAAAATTTTAAATTTTTGAAAATTATTGGTAACATTGCTGCTTACACATGCACAACACACAAGTTTTTCTTGTGTGTTGCTGTGTCCACACGGTGTCACGCGAAGTTGTTAATGGAACACTCAAGACTTGCACACTGTGTCACACTCCGTGGCTGTGTGTTCAATTGGAAAGCAACCATTATAAGTTTTTTTTGTGACACAAAGTTCTTGCAGTAATGGATGAGACAAGATCCAATTTCTTGAGGCCCCCTCGAACCAACGGATTCATTCCAAATATACATAAATGCTGTGTTTCTTACTAGATCATGTATCCCTAAAACAAAACAAAAAATTACAAAACTAATTTACACGCTAATAATTTAAAAATATGTAGATTAGCAAATTAGTCAGTTGATATATTTATGTATCTGTTTACTAGAAAAGTGTGACTTACCTAAGCAATAGGTCCACAGCTGACGCTTATAATAAGTTATACCAGTAGAAAGAACGGGGGTGGGTAATGTCTTCATTAAGTCAAAGGCAATAGCAGCTGTGTCGTTTTCTAGAACTGAGGCTTCTTCTCCATCAATTATATATATAAAAAAGCTTTTAATAAATTTATTAAAAGCTTTTTTACCCTTTCTGCCCCGCCAACTGTATTTTTCAGCAAGTTTATTGCTCAATAGCTTTGTCATTAATGAGTTAACTATGGAGTTAACTTTATCACCGCCTGATTTTCTTAATAATTGAATCTGTTAAATAAACAAAAACGTGATTATTTGTGAATAAGTATTTGCATCATTAGTAAAAAAAAAAGATCAAGAAATATCCACTAATTTTTAAGTTATGTTCCCAGAGATCTTTCATATTTTTTTTTAAATATTTGATTCTCATTAGTATTAAGGTCAAGTTGGGTAACTGGGCACTAATTTTAGGTTAGTTTCATCCTCAAAAAGTCTCCTTTTTAGTCTTTTAACTTTTTTCTTAATGTTAGTGGCCACCTTTCGTTTTTTTCCTTTTTCTGCGGTACATTTTCTATTTTTGTTGCTAGTTTCTCTCTTTTTCTTTGTAGTGATGACAGTTTTATCTTTTTTCTCTAAACGTTTCTTCTCCTTCTCTTCAAATGCTGTTTTCATTGGTGTGCTAGATAAAATGACTGAATGTTGTTTTTGTCTAGTAGTCTTATTTTTGTTACTTATATTAGGTACTGGACTCACAACTGATAAAATGCTCGCAAAATCATCTAATGTGGATGGTACGGTATTAGATGGACCTGCTATATGATCAATATCGAGCTGGTCTCGTTCGGGCTGCTCTCGTTGGGGCTGGTCTCGTTCGAGCGGTGCTCGTTCGGGCTGCTCTCGTTCGGGCGGCGCTCGTTCAGGCTGGTCTTGTTCGGGCGGCGCTAGTTCGGGCGGCGCTAGTTCGGGCTGGTCTCGTTCGGGCGGCGCTAGTTCGGGCTGGTCACGTTCGGGCGGCGCTCGTTCGGGCTGGTCTCTTTCAGAAAGTTCTTGAACTTCATCCACAGCAACAAAATCATCTTCTGAAAATACAGCAGGATTCATGGGAAAGATTCCCGTGGCTTTGAAGCCAGAGATCCCTTTGTCTAAGCTTGCTACTCTGGTATAAGCTTTGTTGAACAATCCTGCAATATCGTAGGGTGTAATTTTCACCATATTCCTGGATTTCATATACATGTCGCATTCCTTGTTGTAGGCTCTCTTGAACGGCCCAAAAAAAGTCACATCCAGAGGCTGTAGCCGATGTGATGAATGTGGTGGAATGGAAAGCATTACAACATGGTTAGCTTTAGCCACTTCCCAAGCTTCCAAAGTACAATGGCTGTTGTGGTTATCCATAATCAATAGAACAGGTCGTTAAGCATTGGGTTTTGAGTACTCAATGAAGTGTCGCAGCCATTTAATGAATATGCTTTCATTCGTCCAACCATTATGAGAACATGTGTAAACAGCTCCTGGTGGACCGTCTTTCTCTAGCTGTGGTGAGTGACGCTGTCGAGGGAAAATAAAAAGAGGCGGAATGAACGACCCTGAAGCACTCATAGCACAGATAGCTGTGACGTTTTTGCCTCTCTCCCATGATGTGACTGTTCCTATACGTTTTTGTCCCTTAGGCGCTATAATTTTTTCTGTTTCCTGGACCGTAGTCACACCAGTCTCATCCATATTGTAAATTTGAGACGGCGGAAAGTGGAATTTTGACATGACTTTATCCAGATTTTCAAAGAATAGATCCACTTCAGCTTTATTGAATCCAAGTATTCTATTAATGCTTGTCGCTTCTGGCTTTCTAAAACTTAGATCAGGATGTCGTTGGAAAAAGCCAGTTAGAAAGTCTCTGCCCGCAGACTTCTTAGTTTCATTAAATCGATCTGCGACACCAAGTTTTTCAGCCATGGCGTGACATACCTTACAAAACTGAGCCCTCGTTAGTCCGTAAAATTTGTTTGACATTGTACGTAGATGATTCGCCAGAATGGATTCTTGTTCCTCAGTGAACACAGATTTCCTTCCTAGTTTAGGAGGACGTTTGTAGCTAGTATCGTTAGATTTAGCCAATTTGAATCTCTTTTTCAAGGTGCTGTAGGGTATTCCAGTCTCTTTTGATACCTTGTATACTGATGTACCGCCACGCTTAAGTTTCTTAACAGCATTTTCTAAGGTTTCGACGGTCCAAGACGCCTTCGTAGTGGTGCGTTCCCTTTTTCTTGGCATTTTTGGAATCTAAAAAATAAATAAAACATACTGAAAAGCACATGGGGTAATTGGAGCTATAAGGGGTAATCAGAGCCTAATAGGCTCTGATTACCCGACTACCACCATCTTGGAATTAAATAAAATAATGTACTGAATCTAGCTTGTAACGAAATTATACGCACAGATACTCAAAATAGATGAAATTAGCTATAAAATAAAAAATATTTGATTGTAACAAACGTATAACTGCATACATACCTGGCCAATGAAATTTTGTATTTTTTATAAGCGCCGATTAACAAACAGACAACCGTTCAGTGTTACATGACGCGTGGTACTGGCGACTCGAGCGCTGCGGGGAAATGCAATCGGAGCGTGCCGAAGGGGCCCGAGTGGTAACCGAGTGAATACGAGCTTTAGTTTTGTCGCTAGGCGCACCGCTCCCATTACCCTCTGGCTCCCATTACCCTCTGTTCCCCTACATCACTTCTGGGAAAAAATATCTTGGAAATAATTGTGATTAATTTATAAAGTGTAAAAATCATTTTCAAATCAGACTCTTGAGTCTTGAGTTATTTTTTTTTTATAAATTCTTGTCTGTTGTTCCAGTTGCCCCCGTATATGAGGCAACTGGAATCTATGTGTGTAAATTGCTATTGACACACATATAAAATTATCTGAGGCATCTGGAAGCAATAAGAACACGTGTGCAAAAAACACAGAAAATTTTACATTTTTATCTTGAAAAATCAGGGAGATATGGCAAATGCAATAATAATGTGTTTACTTGGAGTAATTAAAGCTTTATTAAAAATAATGTGAGATACAAGAGAACTTAAGTAAGTACTTAATATTGTTTCTAATTACTTAAGTAAGCACTTAAAACTTACAAATTTGATGAAAAAAAAACAAACAAAATAAAATTTACCTACTCTATTAAAACTTAATAAAAAATCAATACATAAATCATTACTCTGAAAACATAAATTTACCCCTTTTTTCTGTAGGTTTGGATAGTTTTCTTATAATCTGGTCTTGTGTTACATGAACAGTGTCCGGTACAGTTGGAAAAACGTAAAAATTTTGGTTGTTTCTAAGGCACGATACCTAATAATTTGTCTTATTTAGTTTTATCACTTGGCAAACGAAATTTTTTCTTTTTTCTTTTTTTGTGCCTTTATCGTACACAAAACAACAGAGGACAAAGTCCGACACTTCTACATTCTCGGCTGTTTCTTGCTGAATGTTATCGGTTGATAATTGATAGTCTTTTTCTATATCAGAAAAATGTTCATCCACAAGGTCGTCATCTTCATCGATGTAATTTTCTTCAATTTCTTTCTCCAGTGATGATGCACTACTCACGGAAGAATCGGAAAGATTTCTGGCTCTTTTTTTATATGTACTAGCTTTCTTGTTCTCCTTCTCTTTATTTTTCTTATTCTTCTTCTCTTTATTTTTCTTGTTCTCTATTTGACCCGTGTGCTTTTTAGTTTTTTTTATCTCGTTAATTCTCTTCTGTTCTTCTTCTTGTTGTTTTTTAGTGTAATATTCTTCTGTAGTTATAATCTCTGCTCCTACGCAAATTCCTTTCCTACTTGGTTGGTTAACTTTTTCTGATTGACTGACTTTGTCTTTCCGCAGTAGCCCAGCCAAAATATCTTGAAATGAGTTTTTTTCCACGCCTATTTTCTCTAAAGAGCTGGGTACTGTATTCAAATTTGAAGGTCCAGGAGGAGGTGTAGGGTTAGGTTGTTCAATTTCTTCTTGATGTGAAGTCATCGCTTCAGATGGTGCCGGAGGTTCAACATAATCTGGTCCAACATCTTCCTGTAAGTATCCAGGAGTATCTAATGGGATTTGAACATCATTTTCATTTGCCGTAGAAGTTGTTTCAGAACGTTTTTCTTTATTTTTGTATTTTCTAAGATCTGATTCCAAGAATATTTTCTCTGAAATTTGACAGCGATCAGGACCACCTATTTCGGAATTATATATTCCGGTCGCTTTGAAAGCATTTATAATATTGATGGTCGGCATCTGCAGATATTCCTTGTTAAGAACTTGGACGAACTCACTCTTAGGAATCTTTTTCCTAGGATTTGCCCTTTGCCATTTGCACAAGGTTTTGTCCCATTGGCTTTTCATTCCCCTAAACACTCCTACATCCAATGGCTGTAAAATGTGCGTAGAATGTGGCGGCAATTTTAGAATTACGACCTTATTGTCAATAGCAGTTCTTATTAATTCGCAAGAGATGTGAGAAACGTGACCATCTACTACAAGGAGGATTGGACGTAGTTCTGGAATGTTCGGCAAGAAACATTTTTCAAACCATTTGGTAAAAATTGTGGTTGTCATCCAACCTTTTTGGGAAGTCGCAAAGGCAGTTTTGTCCACAGGATCCGGTCTTTCTGGTACCATTGATTCAATAACATTTTTCCCCTTGAAGATTGTTAGTAAAGGCAACTTTTGACCAGCGGCAGAACAACAAACTAATACTGTAGTATTTTCTCTACCACAACTAGATATAACTCTGGTACATTTTGTACCAATCTTGCCCAGAATTTTGGTTTTTGATGGATCACTTGAAAATGAAGTTTCGTCGGAGTTAAACATTTGAGCAGGCTTATTTTTTAAATCGAGATCTTCAACTGTTTTTTCCAACAAATCATAGAAACCATAAATGGTCCAAGGATTTTCCTGTTTTCTTCTTGCTACTTCTACGCCCTGCGGCTTCTTAAGTGACAAGTTCTTGCGCTTGCAAAAGTTTAAAAACCATTGTTCTCCCGGGCGGTCGTCTTTAAATGTTGTTTTTAATTTTTGTTGTTTGACATACAGTTGTACCAAATCAAGTACTTCATCTCTGGACAACCCATATCCCCAATCCTGCATTTGACTTAATGTCACAGCTAATTCATTTTCAGCTTGACTATTTAACGCCTGTTTTCCTCCTCCCCCTTTTCCTCCCTTTGAAATGGTCCCCTTTCCTCGAGTACCGGCTACGTAGTGCCTTAAGGTAGATTTAGGAATTCCGTATATCTTGGCAGCCCCGTAAATAGTTTTATTTCCGTTTATAACATCTTCGGTAGCCTGATTTAGAGCATCTCTGCTATATGACCCAGAGTCTGCCCCTTTACTGGTTTTTCTTTTATAATTTCGGACCATCGTTCTTCTGTAGCAAAAAAAAAACATACATTTATTGCGTCTTCGGGGTAATTGGAGTCTATATTCCAGTTGACCCAAGTGATATGTTCCAGTTACCCCGATGCATAGATTTTACCGGGGCAACTGGAACACAGTGAAAATTAACTTCATTTTCAATCCTAACCTCAAATCATTAACATGCTACCTTCTTTGTGTTATTTTTCACCCCCCAAACATTTCCTATTAATTAAAAAAAAAGTACTTACCATTGGTCAAAGAATCATAAGATGTCACTCGTTGCATAAGGTATATATTGGCAGTTGACAAAAATAAGAATTTTTCGCTAAAAATGTTGCACTTACAAGAACCACATGTGATGTAAATGACACTTTAGAAGTTAAATGACCGCCAGAAAAAATGCGGGAATTTTAAAATAGTTAATAAGAGAGTAACAGACCTAGAGCCCAGTTACCTCTGAGTCCCAGTTACCCAATTTGACCTTACTTATTGAATATAAAAAATATCAAAAAATTTAATTGTAAGCAGCTGCACGTAGATCATTGAATTATCCATTGATTCAGAAAAAAAAATAAAAACTTACCATTTTTGTATAGAATTGTTTATTTTTTAATTTGTTTTTTTTAGAAATTAGAAATTAACTTTATTATGGCGGAGTTCAGTCGAAACTGATCTTCCACTCAACCATTATCATTACATTATAAGATGCGGTTACATCAAAAAGTAATACATACATAAACAATAAAAATACAATTAACAAATTCAAAATTGTGTATATATACAGTGTGTCCACAGACTCATCCTCAACATGGGGATCTCCGTTGTTATGGGAGATAGAGATTTGGTTAAATGAGACAAAATGTGCAGAATCTCCAGTACTACTACCCTGCGTAGTCAAACTTTCCATATTTTCTTTGGTTCGCGACCGACAGTTGAAAAACGAGATTTACCCATTTTCGTTTTTTGTTTATAACTCGCTTATTAAGTAAGTTAGAAAAAAAATATTTTCACTTTCTTAAGGCCGTTTTTTATGAAGATTTCAAATCTCTTTTCATATTTTTATTTACTTTTATAGTTTTAGAGATACTTGTATTAACTTTGTTTTTTTAAATACACGTCAAGGATGGCCATGACACCATTCGAAAGAGATTTTTTTTCTCTTTAATTTGATATGAGGGTTGATGGATTTATTTTCAAAAATAACAGAGTTATACGCAAAACACTGATTTTTAATAGTAGGCTATGCTAAATTAATTGATAAAACAACAGAAGGCTTAGCAAACAGTTGAAATTCGCGTTGGCTTAGTAAACGGCTGTTTTGTTTTAGCTGTCAAAGTGTAGTTTGTTGCTAATTTGTCAATTTACTAAATGATTTATTAAATTTACTTTTGTTATCATGGAACCATTTTGTAACAATGAAAAATTTGATATGTTATCTATTGTTACATTCTATGTCACAAAAATTCGACCAGAGCTGCAGAAATGTACTTCGATCAGTATCCAGAACGAAGACAACCTCATTCGTCTATTTACAGAAACTTACGAGTAAATTTAATAAACTATGGATCATTTAAAAAGCCGTTTACTAAGTCAACGCGAATAAGTAAAGAAGACAAAACTACTGTTTTACGATCAATTGTTGAAAATCGCTTATTTTTCATTGTTACAAAACGGTTCCATGATAACAAAAGTAAATTTAATAAATCACTTAGTAAAATGACAAATTAGCAACAAACTACACTTTGACAGCTAAAACAAAACAGCCGTTTACTAAGTCAACGCGAATATCAACTGTTTGCTAAGCCTTCTATTGTTTTATCAATTAATTTAGCATAGCCTACTGTAGCAATAATTTTGTTACATTACACTCATTCTTGATATGCCTTTTTCAAAATTATTTTTACATAGCGACGCCATAAAATTGAAAGTTGTTGATAATCAATAACACTTTTTTCGTTTTGAATTCATAAAAATATCATATCGAAGAAAACATATTTCATTACGAATTTATTCTAATAGAATATATTGTGTTTTATTTATTAAAAGTAAGAACATATTTTGTTCTTACAATTGGTGACCCCGACTGAAAGGAACACAATTTTTATATTTAAGATAAGTAATTTTTTTATAATTTATCATTATGACAAATAATATTAAGCTCCCAGAATTTAGTTTAATAGATCCAGAGTTATATTTTATACAAGTTGAGAGACTTTTCTCTCTTAATAACATTAAGAATTCTCAAAAACAGTATGACTTATTGGTTTCTTCGTTACCAATGTCTATTGCCACACTCGTCAGTAATGTCATTTTTAATATTCCGGAAAACGATCAGTACGAAATTTTAAAAAAAGAAATTTTACTTAAATTTAATATTGACCAAAATAGTAATTTAAAAAAACTTTTTTCAATTGATTCCAATAATATTGAGAAACCATCTTTTATTCTTAACAATATTCAACGTTATTCTAGAAATTTAAATTTACCAGAAGAAGCTCTTAAACAAATTTTTATTAATAAACTTCCTAATAATATTCAAATTTCCCTTATTCCAAATTTAAATCAAAATTTAAATTCCCTTGCTAATATTGCCGACAAAATTTTTTTAATAAATCAAAATGAATCATGCAATTCACTTAAATCTTCTACTGAATCTAGCTTTCATAAGCAACTTACCGATTCTATCGATAAAATTAATAATCGTCTCAGTTCTATCGAATCATCTTCATCTAATTTTGATTACAATAAACGTTTTTTGAATAAAAATTCTTACCAAGTTTCTTACAAGAATGAACCTTTTATATGCTTTTATCACAAAAATTTTGGCCGTCGTGCAAATAAATGTGACCCTCAATGTATTTTTTACGAGAAATCGGAAAACTAAATTTGTTCAGAATTGGATTGGTTTCTGAACATTCAAACACGCAAATCCAATCCCCTCACCTATTATTTTCTCTTGACAAAATTAATAATATAAAATTTCTAATAGATACGGGCTCAACCAACAGTTTTATACCAAGTTCAATTTCTGATAATTTTAAACAAGACATGAATTTTATTACTAAATTTTTTACTGCTGCAAACGGTTCTTATATCAAAGCCACTGGTAAATTAAACTTAAAATTAGATTTTAACCTAGGTAGAATATTCTACTGGAATTTTTTTGTGGCTCCAGTTCAATTCCCAATCCTCGGATTAGATTTTTTAACACATTTTAACATTTCCATCGACTTCTTTTCTAGGCAACTTTCTCTTGCAAATAACTTTGTGTCAAATATTTCCCTTACTAACCCATATTTAAAATTACTTGACAAATACCCTGATTTAACTAATTTTGACCTTAAGAAAAAAATTAATCATAATTTTTTTCACAGAATTTTTACTGATGGTAAACCAATTTTTTCTGCACCTAGAAGACTTAATCCTGAACAATACGATATTGCCAAATCTGAATTTGATAGACTACTTGAGTCAGGAATTGTTAGACGTTCTAATAGCCCCTGGTCAAGCCCTCTTCACATGGTCAAAAAAGAAGACGGATCTTATCGTGCCTGTGGAGATTATCGTAGACTTAATGCTATTACTATTCCTGACAGATATCCCATTCCTTTTTTACAAGATTTTACGTACAAAATTTCAAACAAAAAAATATTTTCTAAAATAGATTTAAAACAAGCGTATTTCCAAATTCCAATACATCCCGATGATATTCCCAAAACTACTATTATTACTCCATTTGGTTCTTTTGAATATTTACAGATGAATTTTGGTCTGAGAAATGCTGGTCAAACTTTTTCAAGATTTATGTCGACAGTTATTTCCGGTTTTAATTTTGTATTTGTGTATTTAGATGACATTTTAGTTTTTAGCGATGATGAAGAACAACATCTTAATCATATAAATTTACTTTTCAAAAGATTAAATGATTTTGGCTTAACAATTAATTCAAAAAAATGTATCTTTGCAGTGAAAGAACTCACTTTCTTAGGACACCTTGTCACAACTAACGGAATTAGTCCACTACCAGAAAAAGTCAAAGTTATTCAAGATTATCCTATTCCTGATTCTCAACGAAAGTTACGTAACTTTTTAGGATTAATTAATTTTTATAATAGATTTATTTATAATTGTGGATCAATTTTAGCTCCTTTAAATAAATTTATAATTCCTGGTAAAGCTACAGATAAACCTGTATCTCTTGATGTTCCAGCTTTGGAATCTTTTAAGTACGCGAAGAACGCATTAGCACAATGTGCCCTTCTTTCGCATCCTGTTCGAGGAGCACCATTGTCTATCAGCACCGATGCTTCAGATATTGGAATTGGTGCAGTTCTTCAACAGAAAATTAATAATGAATTCAAGCCACTTGCTTTTTTCTCCAGGAAGTTAACAAAAACAGAAACAAAGTACAGTGTATTTTCACGAGAACTTCTGGCAATTTATTGCTCAATTAAGAAGTTCAGACATTATATTGAAGGTCGTCATTTTACAATTTTTACTGATCATCGTCCAATTACTTTGGCGTTGAAATCTAAATCGGATAATTATCTACCAAGAGAACTCCGACAACTTTTATTTATTCAACAATTTACGTCAGATGTGTGTCACATTAAAGGCAAAGAAAACATCCCTGCTGATGTTCTTTCAAGAATAAATATTATCAATGTTAAAACAAATAAAAAACGTATTAATCAAGTTTATTGCCCTGATGGCATGTCAATAGATTTCAATGACATTTCTATTGCACAAAGTAACAATCAAGAACTTTTAAAATTAATTTCAAAACCGAAATTTAATTTTAAACAATTTAAATTAAAAAACGGAAAAATGATTTGGTGTGAGTTTTCAACAAAGAAACCTCGTCCTTATATACCAGATGATTTTCGACGAAATATTTTTGATTCTGTTCATAATCTCGGTCATCCTGGTATACGTTCAACGCAAAATCAATTGGTCAACAGATTTTTTTGGCCAGGTATGAATAAACAAGTAAGAGAATGGACAAGGCATTGTTTAAATTGCCAGCAAAATAAGATAACGACTCATGTGAAACTACCAATTTTTCCTATTAAGGAACCTGATAACAGATTTGATCATATACATTTAGATATCGTATCTTTACCCTTTTGTAATGGATTCAAGTATCTACTGACCATCGTTGACCGTTTTTCACGTTGGCCAGAAGCTTTACCATTAACAGACATTTCAACTGAAAATATAATCAATGTTTTCATTTCTGACTGGATTTCCCGTTTTGGTTGTCCAGGAAAAATTACTACTGACAGAGGACTGCAATTTCAGTCAATCATGTGGAAACATTTTCTTAAAGAAATAGGTACTGAACATATAATGACGACAAGCTATCATCCCCAATCTAATGGCCTCGTCGAAAGATTCCATAGACGTTTAAAAGAATCTTTGAAATGTTCTAATCATCAAAACTGGATTGATGTTTTACCTTGGACTTTACTCTCTATTCGTTCTTCAATAAAGAAAGAAGTGAATGCCAGTCCTGCTGAGATGTTATATGGATCTTCTCTTAGACTTCCTGCAGAATTTTTTGAACAAAAACTATTAAATTCTACTGATAGTGATTTTATTAATCGTTTAAAAACAAATTTGCCGAAGTACTATTTTGATAAAGAGTTTCCTAAGTGTTCAAATCCACTAATTAATGCAGATTTTGTGTTTGTGCGAAACATTAACGCTTTCTCAAGTTTGAAACCATCATACAGTGGACCTTTTCGTGTTATTTCAAAAAGTGATAAATACTTTATTTTAGACATTAATGGTCGTCAAGATAGTGTTTCTTGTGATCGTTTAAAAACTGCAAACATTGAAAATTGACTCGTTTTCAGTGTGTATTATTTAATGATTTGTACATTATTTTGTTTATATTTAATATATTATCAGACAGCTAATTTTGTTTCCTGCGCGTGGTGTTTTGCAGTTGGTTTGGAAGTTCGAACCTTCCATTTCAATTTTTTTTCCACGCGCAGGGGGGGTGTAATGTAGCAATAATTTTGTTACATTACACTCATTCTTGATATGCCTTTTTCAAAATTATTTTTACATAGCGACGCCATAAAATTGAAAGTTGTTGATAATCAATAACACTTTTTTCGTTTTGAATTCATAAAAATATCATATCGAAGAAAACATATTTCATTACGAATTTATTCTAATAGAATATATTGTGTTTTATTTATTAAAAGTAAGAACATATTTTGTTCTTACACTACTATTAAAAATCAGTGTTTTGCGTATAACTCTGTTATTTTTGAAAATAAATCCATCAACCCTCATATCAAATTAAAGAGAAAAAAAATCTCTTTCGAATGGTGTCATGGCCATCTTTGACGTGTATTTAAAAAAACAAAGTTAATACAAGTATCTCTAAGACTATAAAAGTAAATAAAAATATGAAAAGAGATTTGAAATATTCGTAAAAAAGGGCCTTAAGAAAGTGAAAATATTTTTTTTCTAACTTACTTAATAAGCGAGTTATAAACAAAAAACGAAAATGGGTAAATCTCGTTTTTCAACTGTCGGTCGCGAACCAAGCAAAATATGGAAAGTTTGACTACGCAGGGTAGTAGTACTGAAGATTCTGCACATTTTGTCTCATTTAACCAAATCTCTATCTCCCATAACAACGGAGATCCCCATGTTGAGGATGAGTCTGTGGACACACTGTATACATACATATAGGTAATTAGCCTGCAGGTATATATTAATAAAAAAAATTAAAAATTTAAGATATAAATACTAATAATCATTACACAATTAAGGTAAAAAATCATTACCTATACAATTATTTAATCAAAACACTAGTTTTATTTTATTTATAGATTTGTTGTATTTTCAAAATTGTTTAAATTTTCAAAATTGTTTAAATTTTGTTCTGTTTTCAATGGAATATTAACGCCTTCCTCATTGTCACTTTCATCCGTACTATCTGGAGGTTTGTTATGACGTTCCGGCGTTTGTGAATCCACGATTTTTAGCCTGCTGTCAAGGGTTTCGGTTCGTTTCAACAAGGTTGTCATGCTTTTTATCATGAATTTTTGAAATTCTACAAATAAAACAGCTACTATTGACTTTTATAGTCATAAAATAAAATTTTATGAAAAAAAACTAATTCAATACAATTTTACCTGTTGTACTGTTTATTTCATTACTATCCACCCTATGCGTGGTAGAAGACTTCAAACGATGTTTATAATCATAAATCGGTGCTTCCGGGTTGATAGGATTACATCGAAACGAATTGAATTTAGCTGAATAGTTTGAAATGGTGTCCGTGTCTTTTTTAGAACAATTAGTAGCATTAAAAGCTTGATTATCATCAGACAAATCATATTGAGTTACATTTGAATCTATAAATTAAAATAATAACAATAAATAAAATAAATGTACATTATATTGATACTGCGGACTCCAATTGGTCACATTTTCAAGAAGTGCTAAAGGTCGGCGAAATGAACTTTGGCAATGTCGATGCTGCTGTAGAGCATTTCACGGATGCGGTCATCGAGGCGGCTTTAGCTGCAGTCCCACGCACGTCAACGACACCGCGACGTGTGCCTGTCCCCTGGTGGAATCAGGCTTGTCGGGATGCCATCCGTGAACGTCGTAAAGCTCTCCGTCGCTTCAAAAATAATATGACGGATGAAAATCGTGTACTTTTCATGCAAAAGCGTTCCATTGCCAGACGTATCATAGCAGAGAGTAAGAAGCAGTCATGGAGTGAGTTTGTTTCCACTGTAAGAAGTTCTACTCCCGCCCGCGAAGTGTGGGAGAAAATTCGGAGGATCTCTGGCAAACAGGGTTTCAATTACATTTCTGGATTGGTAATGGGAAATGACATAATTACGTCGCCTGATGAAGTCGCTGTTCACATGGGTTCATGCTATGCAAAAGTTTCGAGTTCCGCAAACTACCTAGAGAGTTTTTCTGCTCAGAAAAATCAAGCAGAACAAGTTGCATTAAACTTTTCCTCACAAAATGAGGAGAATTACAATGCACCTTTCTCCTCGTGGGAACTACAGTCGAGTTTGCATGATTGCCATGATACTTCTCCAGGATCTGACGATATCCATTACCAATTTTTGAAAAAGCTACCTCCCTCCGGATCTATATTCCTTCTCAAGATGTATAATTTAATATGATACACCAATACGTTTCCTACCGCTTGGTGTAATTCTATTGTAGTGCCGTTGTTGAAGCCCGGTAAAGACCGAAAACAAGCATCAAGTTATCGTCCTGTTTCACTGACTAGCTGTTTGTCAAAACTTCTCGAACGTATGATCAACCGACGATTGGTTTGGATTCTTGAATCCAGACGATTGATCACGAAGGCCCAGTGTGGCTTTCGGAAGCACCGTTCGACGATGGATCATCTAGTCAGGCTGGAGTCCGCAATACAGGACGCCTTTCTTAACAAACAGCACTTGATAGCGGTCTTTTTCGACCTTGAAAAGGCTTACGACACTACATGGCGGTACGGGATACTCCGAACATTACACAATTGGGGTATTAGAGGACATCTTGGGACTTTTATTAATAATTTTTTATTGGAGCGTTACTTCCAAGTCCGTATCGGCAACACTTTGTCTAGTGTCTTTGTACAGGAGAATGGTGTTCCACAGGGTTCGGTTCTTAGTGTCACTTTGTTTTCCATCGCTATTAATGGCATAATTGAGAGCATTCCATCGTCTGTGGAGTCATCGCTCTACGTTGACGACTTGGCGATCTACTGCTCGTCAAAGTACATTCGTACTGCACAACGTCACCTGCAGTTAGCCATTAATAGCATCCAAAACTGGACAACCAACAATGGGTTTAAATTTTCCGTTGGGAAAACCCAATGTGTGCACTTTTGCCGCATTCGTAGTTGTTATCAGGAACCATTCTTATATCTATATGACACTTTGATTTCTGTACAAGACACTGCTCGATTTTTAGGACTTACTTTTGACCGGTCGTTAAATTGGAAGGCTCATTTTAATATTTTAAAGAGGAAGTCGATGTCTTCCCTTAATGTTTTAAAAATTTTATCCAGTACCACATGGGGTGCAGACCGTACGGTTTTGCTGCGAATTTATCGTGCAGTCGTACGGTCTAAATTGGATTACGGTAGCATTGTGTACGACTCAGCGCGTGAGTCGTACATCAGGACGTTAAACGCTGTTCATCATGCCGGAATTCGATTGTCAACCGGAGCGTTTCGATCCAGTCCTGTTGTTAGCATTGCGGCTGAATGCGGAGAGCCTCCGCTGAACATCCGGCGGAAACGCAATATGCTATCCTACGTCTCTAAGCTCCGTAGTCAACCTGATCACCCAACTTACAGTTGCGTATTTCAACCTCGTTTTTCTTCTCTGTATAGACGGAGAAGAAATGCAACACGTCCTCTCGGTATCAGGTTGAATCTTCTTTTAGATGAACTTCACTTGGCGCTTCCTAGAACTCTTAAAGTAGGCCGTAATTCTGTGCCCCCGTGGCTTATTCCTCAGCCCGTCATCGATATGTCACTTTCCATTCATCCTCGAAATACAACAACTCCAGAGCTCTATCGCCAGCTTTTCCTGGCATGGCTGGATCAGAATCGAGACTACCGTTCCGTTTACACGGATGGCTCGAAGTCTCTCAACCGAGTTGGTTGCGCGTTTGTCACCGATAACGCCAGTGTTGGATACAAGTTGTCTCAAGAGTGCAGTATTTTTACTGCAGAGTTATATGCAATTTTGCAGGCCTTGAGACATGTGCACGGTCCACACAAATATGTTATTTGCAGCGACTCTTTGAGTGCTCTTCAAGCATTGCAGCGTTCCTATCCCAGCCACCCTCTTATTTGTTTAATTCAGGACAAATTGTACTCTTTGAAAAGAGGTGGAACTACTGTCCGGTTTTGTTGGGTTCCCGGCCACATGGGAATTGCTGGCAATGAACTAGCTGACACTGCAGCTAAGGACGCTGCAAATAACGGTCAGAGTGTATTTTGCGTTATCGGTGACGACCTCAAGAGCGTACTGATTTCAGCCGTTCAGCAGCTCTGGAAGGATGAATGGAGTGCTGTCGATGAAAACAAATTAAAATTTATAAAATCTACAGTTGACCCATGGTTCACATCTTGCCGTCCCTCCAGGTGGGAGGAAGTGGTCCTTACACGGCTGCGCATCGGTCACTGTAGATTGACACATGGTTTCTTAATGGCTCGTGAGGATCCGCCCCTCTGTGAGACGTGTGACACTCGTGTTACCGTTTCGCATATTTTAATTGAGTGTGTCCAGTTTACGGACACACGACAGCAGATCGGATTGTCAGGTGATCTGTCGGTTGTTTTAGGAAATGATCCTGACAATGTCGATCTGCTGTTTCGATTTTTAAAAGAAACCGGTCTTGACCGGTTTATTTGATTTTATTTATTTGTATTTAGGCCCATTTACAGCCTAAATGGTTTTTTCTTTATATGACACATTGTATTTGTACCTATTATGATTTTATATTGTTGTGTGTCAACTTTTGATTTTGTATTGATTTTGCTTTGGTTTTATTGTTTTTGCTTTTCTTTTTTTTTTTTTTTTTTTTTTTTTTTAGACGCTAATGATTTCTGTTGTCGAGCGTCTATAATCTACAATTCATTCATTCATTTTTTTTGACACTAATAACTTTCTTCTTATTATAATCATACACGAAGTGATAACTAACGTCTATATGTTTTGAGTTCTTTGAAAATTTTCCATTTTCAGCGAGTGCGATAGCTCCTGTATTATCTTCATAAATTGTCACTGGAGAATCACTGATTATTCCTAGATCCTTTAAAATTCCTTTAATTGGTAAAACTTCCTCAACGCAATCTGCCAGTGCGTAATATTCAGCATGCGTAGAAGCTCTTGATACAATCTTTTGTTTCTGAGTTTTCCATAAAACTGGATTGTCGAAAACTCTTATTAATATTTCCGTAGTTGATTTTCAATTATATCCGCTGCCCAGTCAGCATCAACGTATGCATCCATCTCTTCTGGCCCCCAGGGGGAACATTGGAATGTCGTTGTTTATCGCAATTGCATTACAATGTTCTTTGGGAATTGGCGAACCCAGGAAAACCCGAGCACGCACCAGTCGGTTGTGTACCCGGCTGGGTGATTCATTTAGGGACTATTATGAAGGAAGGACAGTCGCAACATTTTTCTTCTTCAGTTCTTCCGTCTTTTGTTGTTGTTAGCGGTCTTGTCCCTCCGTTATGGGTACACTTTTATTGCTGTCCTTTGTTTGTAGTAGTCCCTAATAGTACACCTGCGTGTATACCGTGCGCGGTGACCCGTAAGGCGGAAAAGAGGATCCTGGCAGTTGAGGTTCGCTTGGGTGCACCAACACACTGCTTTGGCCTTCGCTTCGCTGTAAACGGGCGACTAGACCTAACCCAGTCTAGTCAATCGGCTAACGTCGTGTTTATTTAGTATTCCGGCGGGGTGAGCCAGTGTCTTTTGATGGAGTGGCGCCGTCTCTTAAGCTGACTATATCACCGTGTAGCCCTGGCGCTCTGTACCGGTTTGCGGTCATCGTCCCCATGTTGGGCTCCGTGGTGGGCGGGGAGCACGGTTGATGAATATTATATACATACTATGAGCAATTATCCTCCTCTTACTAGCCCTCCCTCTAAGAGAGGGCGTAATGATGAAAATCTAAGTTTACTATTTGGCAACGACTCAAGGACGATAACTCCTTGCAATCGGTATTTGTTGATGCGTAAAGTCGACGGCAATTTTAATAACGATAGTCCTTTTTATATTTCCAAACACCTTACTGGATTATATGGAACTTTAAAATGTGTGAGAAAATTGCGTGATGGTACTTTACTGATCGAAACTTCGTCACCGCAGCAAGCTGAAAAAATTTTAACATCTACTAGCATCAAAGGAATTGATATGATTACTGACGTACCAGTAAAGGTCGAAGTACATAAGCAGCTTAATTTCTCAAAAGACATTATTTATTGTTTTGATCTACTTAATTGTACTGTCGAAACTATAAAAGAAGAACTCAAAGATCAGGGCGTTACAGACGTTTACAGAATTCACGCTCGTAGAGAACAATAATACTAACAAAACTCAAAGGATATAAGTTGATTATTTAAAATTTAAATCTTGTGAAAGCTTTTTAACAATTATAAAATGCAAATATAAAACAAACTATTCCTTATAGTATCACAAAATGCTTCTTACTCGAAAAAACAGTCTCAAAATTTCAAGAAGTTAAAAAAAACAGTCTTAAAAATGTATAAGGTTTACTTTCTAATTACTTAATTAAGAAATGAATGGCAAATATTTTGCCATTTCCTGTACTTTGTAAAACCCTCTTTTATTTATTGGAACAGGACTTTGAATATACTCCACTATATCATGGGTGCTTTCCAATTACATAGCACTACGAGACACAGTGTGACACACCGTGTGAACACTGTGTTTGAGTAAAATTATTTTTCGTGATAATCGTAAATGTTCTCTGAACTCTATATCTGACCAAGACTCAACTACTAATAGATAGTCTTCAACTCGGTTCCGTTTATTTCCAGTTGTTAAATATCTTAATAAAGGGAATATCAATAAGTCTCCATTATTTTCATTATAAATTGTATCGTCGTCAGATGACATACTACTCCATTCACTCCAACTGTCATTGTAAGTTGTAGAGCTATTACTGCTTGATGAGTTAATTTCCATTAGCATACCAATTATTCTGTTTTCGTCCATCTACAAATGATATAAAAAATTATTTGATGTTAATTACACACATCTGATAAATTTAACTTTTGTGTTATAATTCTTTAAACTATTTCCCACAACTTTCAGAGGTTATTTATAATCAATAGATACATTTTTGTAGTTTATAAATTAAATCAAAATATGAATGTTATTACTTACTGTGTAATATAATTTATTTTTTTATTCTTCTAACCTTTTAAATGATTTTTTTTCCCAATTGACGTTTAGTTTTATGAACTGATTTATGAACACGAGCACCATCTGTAGTTTATTTGAAGAAGTAAATCACGTTCCATTTATCGCATTTTACTCAAACACAGTGTTCACACGGTGTGTCACACTGTGTCTCGTAGTGCTATGTAATTGGAAAGCACCCATGATATAGTGGAGTATATTCAAAGTCCTGTTCCAATAAATAAAAGAGGGTTTTACAAAGTACAGGAAATGGCAAAATATTTGCCATTCATTTCTTAATTAAGTAATTAGAAAGTAAACCTTATACATTTTTAAGACTGTTTTTTTTAACTTCTTGAAATTTTGAGACTGTTTTTTCGAGTAAGAAGCATTTTGTGATACTATAAGGAATAGTTTGTTTTATATTTGCATTTTATAATTGTTAAAAAGCTTTCACAAGATTTAAATTTTAAATAATCAACTTATATCCTTTGAGTTTTGTTAGTATTATTGTTCTCTACGAGCGTGAATTCTGTAAACGTCTGTAACGCCCTGATCTTTGAGTTCTTCTTTTATAGTTTCGACAGTACAATTAAGTAGATCAAAACAATAAATAATGTCTTTTGAGAAATTGATTAAAATTACCTATAAGTTGCAATACAATTATTGTATTGCAACTTATAGGTAATTTTAATCAATTAATTTTGAAGGTTACTCAAATATTCATGTGCTATCATGTTAAAAAAACTTATTGAATTTTAAATTCTAGATGAATTGGAAGCATCAGATTTCATACCGAAAAATAAATTTGGTAAACCGCCTATTGCTGGGAAATTAAGTTTTTATATATTTCTGTGGTTTATGTCTAATACAGAACCATTGAGGACAATCTCCGATCGATTTGATGTTTCGATATCGTCAGTATTTCGAGTTATACGTCGAGTGCTTTCATGGATTTTGACTAAGTTAAATGAAACTATCAAATGGCCTGAAACTAATAGTGAAATTCTTGCAGTATGTGATGGTTTTTATGCTAAGCAACAGATTCCTAATATTTTGGGAGCAATTGACTGTACTCATATAAGTATTGAAAAACCTTCTATAAATGGAAATGATTATTGTAACCGTAAAAAATATTTCTCTATAAATTTACAAGCTACTGTTGATTCCCACTCACGATTTACCAACGTTTATTGCGGAGAACCTGGCTCTCTTCATGATGCTCGAGTTTTCAGAAGATCATCATTGTATCACTCGGCGACAGAAAATCAAGCTCTTATATTTCATAATAATACTTTTTTAATCGGTGACTCAGCATATCCATCTTTATCATGGCTTGTTCCACCCTTCCGCGATAACGGTCGCTTGACACCTCAACAAATACAATTCAATTTTATGCATTCTTCCACTCGAATGGCTGTAGAGAGAGCTTTCGGGTTGCTAAAAGGTCGGTTTCGTCGGATAAATTTTTTTACAGAATATAGAAAATTAAGTTTTGTCACCGACACAGTAACAGCTGGTTGCATATTACATAACTACTGTATTAACAAAAACGACGATTTTAACATAAATGAAAATGATGATGGGTTGAATGTGGACAATTTCCATCCAGAAAATGTTGGTAATAGAAATCGTTTAGATCGTAGAATGACATTATTTCAAGAATTATTTTCTTAAATTTGAGGTATAACGATATAATTATATTCGTTTATTGCGAAAAACATTGTAAATACAAACAGAATGAAATTGTAAATATATTGTAAATACAAACAGAATGAAATTGTAAATATATTGTAAATACAAACAGAATGAAATTGTAAATACGAACAGAATGAAATTGTAAATATATATTGTATTGAATCGTAAATATCTAATTTGTTATACTTGGCATCAAGGGCTAACAGCACCAACCCTATTTTTCTCATTTAAAAAACACAATGAATGTTTTTGCCACGCACAAGTTCTAAGTCATACTTAAGTATGATAAAAGAGGCAAAATATTTGCTTTCATGTGTAATGCCTATAAATTGTAAGTTAGAATAGTTTTATAAGATTCATTCGATGTACCAAACTTCAGATAATAAATTTGAAAATAAAAATTTTATTTGAGAAACAGCAAAAATAACAATTTCTTAAAAGTTGCTTCTAATTTTAAATCTAGATTAATCTTCATCATTCATATCATTTTGATTAAATAAATAAATCTTTCTTCTTTGGCTGCTACCTACTGGCATTTTTTGTCGCTTTGAAAGGATTTGAAATAAATATTCTGATAAAAGAAAAATTTAAACCAAAAAGTTGTATACTAATTATGTCTTTTAGGTTTTAAGCAAAATAATAACACCAAAAACGCATACAATTTTATGAATTTAAATACATCACCTTTCTAATGCCAAAAAGGCAGACATTTCTTTTTTTCTGAACGAATATTGTTATATATAATCGTTTAAGACTAGATCAAATAAATGCTGATACAAAATGATATATTGCCGTTTAAATATAATATTAAATATTTGCACTTATAATAGTTTCTTAATTATATTTAAGGCGGTTTATTTAATCAGAATTAGATTCTGATAGCTCTGCTTTGTGAGCCAAAAGTTTTGAGAACAATTGAAATTTCTTTTTTTCCATTTCCAATCGTTCATAATGTCTCTCTTGTTTTAATTTTAGTTTTTTTTCTGCGTTTTTCTGTCTTTCTTCTAAATCCCGTTGACGAAGATTCAAATAACGCTTTTTAAGTGTGTTTGCGTCCGATATTATTTGGATCATTTGTTTGAATCGCTCCTCAGTAGCTTTAGAGCGATCTTCTGTGGTTTTAAGGTACTTAAGCCATTGCTTTTCTAATTCTGCTTTTTTAGAACCAGTGCCGCGCTGAGATATATTACTTGAAGACGCTGAATCAGATGCGTTATCAACTGGTTGTTTAGATGTACTTTGTGTTTCTTCTTGAGAAATTTTATTTGTTGTAATAGTACATGTACCCCTTATTAAAGGTAATGTATTAGAAGTTTTTGATGATTTTTTTTCTCCCAATGGTGTGGATGAAACTGTATCTGAAATTTTTGATGATTTTTTATTCCCAATAGTGTGGATGAAACTGTATAGTCGAAGAACAATCTTTTTTTTTTCTGAAGTATTTCATCTATTTCATTATAGAAGTCACAAGTCTTAAATTCTCGACCACTTTTATCATTATTATCTTTACAGGCTTTGTATCTTCCAATTAGATAATTCAATTTCCATCGTACTTGCATTGGTGTTCTCTTTATGCCCATTGACTGTAAACCAGCAGAAATTGTTTTCCATAGTTGCGTCTGGTTATTTTTATGGGTTACCTTCTTTGGATAATGGGCTTCATACATACCGAGAAGAGTTAGTATGGAGCTCCTAGACCATACAGCCATCGGTTTTGGATTATCCGCAACTTTTTCGAACTGATCATTTTCATCCTCTTCCTCACTTAATAATCGCTCCTCGTTTATAAATGTTTTATTGCTGTCAACATTATCTTCACAAAATAACTCAAAATTATCGGTCATGTAAACATTTTGACCGATGAAACAATGATGATTTCCAACATCATCCAAAGATTGAATTTTCTCATCGCAATATTTACATGAATACGAATCTGTAATAATTTTTTTTATTTATAATAAATAATTTCAATTCATCTTTAAAATAATGCTTTATGTATTACAGTAGTCATTTTTATACACTTACCTTCCGATACCATATCCATTATTCACAAAATATGTCAAACTCCAATACCGAATACCTCACAAAAAACCTTACATTTAAAGTTGACATTTATAAACAGGTATACCATCAGTTAAAATTTAAAATTTTTGAAAATTATTGGTAACATTGCCCAACACACAAGTTTTTCTTGTGTGTTGCAGTGTGCACACGGTGTCACGTGAAGTTGTTAATGGAACACTCAAGACTTACGCACTGTGTCACACTCCGCGGCTGTGTGTTCAATTGGAAAGCGACCCATGTTTTTTATACCAGATTTTATCTGGAATATCAGGCCAGCGAAATGTATTACCTTTTGATAATGTCATCGTACTTACTTCAATATAACCCCCGCCTATATTTTCAATAATACCCGGAAAGTACTCGCCTTCATATGTAATAATGACATATCTATCTTTCTGATTTGTATTAGACAATTCTGCCAAAGGAATATTTTCTGAATCAGATTCAGATATTTCTTTACGTTTTAACGATTTTCGGCTTTTTATCGTCATTGCACAACGTTGATCGACATTAACTTGTTCTTCTATATCTGTTTCTTCATTGTCAAACTCACCGTCTACATCGTATTCGCCTTCTTGATACTCTATATCTGAGTCTACTTCTTCTGAGGACGAGCTTGGTATGTTCTGTTTTTTATTTTTTCCTTTTTTGGCTCGATTCTTCCTTTCTTTTGCTTTCTCTTTCTTTTCTTTTAAGAGTTTTTCTTTCAAGACCTTTTTCTCTTGTCTTTCTCTCATTCGTTTTACTTTTTCTTCTTGTATTCTTTTTTTTTCGTTTTCCTTCTTTGTCATATATGTTCTCCAACATTCACTAGTAATAGCTGAAGGTATACGCTCTTTTGTGCGTCGTTTTTTAACTTCTGGTTCGGGCCAAAATAAAGCCCGTTTGAAAGGCGATGGAATCATCGACATGATAATGAGATATTGATATGAACTTTGGTTTTTCTTATGGACGCCATTTTGGATTTTTAGATATTCGAATTCTGCTTATTTTTCTGATTAATTTGGTGTATCACATGCCACATTTAAAAAATTTGCAATTAACGTCCCATATTAGAGGCACTATAAAAACAACTGACAGTCAAATTATATTTCAGTTCTGCCAAACTACGATTTATTATTAATTTTACACTTAAAATGTTCGCAGTACTTAATTATAACTTGATTGTCAGTTGTTTTTAATGTCTCTTATATGGGACGTTAATTGCAAATTTTTTAAATATGGCATGTGATACACCAAATTAATCAGAAAAATACGCAGAATTCGAATATCTAAAAATCCAAAATGGCGTCCATAAGAAAAACCAAAGTTCAACTGATATTGTGTTAAACTTATAACATCTCAATTTTGCTCCTCCACCATGCCCTTATAGCCACCCCGGTCCACTCACTGAATATATTCTCATAACTGAATTATTTCGTACTAAGTTTTGCAATCACATACCTGTTCATCGGTTGTCCTGTCTGCACTCTGAGCACTGTCTCCTTCGACATACCATAGATCACTGATCCTTTGTCTTAACTATTTACTTACTCTAAGGTGAAGTGGGGTAAGTGTAACGTAAAATTTGAATAGTGTCCGTTTAAACCAACTGCAATAAAACCCTAATTGAGTAAAAAAAACAATATTTTTTTATGTTAATCTCATGAGTATTTGCAACAAAACTCTTGAGATGATTAGTCCCAAAATCCAATTTTTAGATATTTTTGGAGAACTTTTTTAAAACTATGTCACTACTACACACTTGCCCCGGCTGTTGGGGCAAGTGAGTAACGTACAGTACGTTTTCATATAGTTAGCTTTAGACACTTCCTGGGGTAAGAGTGTTAAAGAGCAAAATTTTTACTATGGCGTAGCTTTTGCAAAAGTTGACAAAAATGAAAGGCAAATATGTTAGGAACTTTTTTATTCAAAGAAAACATGCATGAAAAAGATATCAAAATAATAAATCTTTCTTAAGACTATAGAAATTGAATTAAATATAAAATATTTTTCCAGGACGAAGAACTTAAAAACTTTTTACTTTTTTACTTAAAAATTTTTTTTCATAGAAACAATATTTAAAGTAGAAACATTCTTATTTCATTACATAACATTGTAACCTGTAAAATCAATTTCGAACCGAATTAAATTTCGTCTTCCTACCCTATTAGGCGTAGGCAAAAATTTTACGATATCATCGAACGGGACAAAGAATTGATCGTCTGGATCAGCCCAGGCAAAAGTTGCAGTCATCGTAGGGTCCAAGGACTTCAGTTTTCGTAAGAATTTAATTTCTGCTTCATCATCTGCACTATTAACGGAAATTACTTGACCAACATAATGGCAAAGAGTTTTTTTTGTGGCAAATTTTACAAGGACCCAGTCTTTTGATTGAATTTGTGATAATAGTTTTTCTATCTCATCCATATATTGATTCATAGATTCGTATTCGACCAGTTCATCTGCAAAATCTTCTTGATCGTACCTATTATCATCATCTTCAACTTCTTCTTCGCTTGACAAATCACAATCTTTCTGCGAAAGTTCTGAGGATTTCTTGTTTTTCGCACTGGAGGTTTTGCTATTCCTTTCTTCGAGTGTCCGAAGTACTTCTTCGCTAGTTATGACTTCCGCCCCCCTGGCAACTTTCTTTTTAGGTTTCTTTTCTGCTGGCTTACTTTGTTTGACTGTTGCTAATAGTAATTCTTCAAATGAACAATTATTGTTCGCAACATTTGATCCAGCAGATGTGGACGGCTGTGCCTCTTGTCCTTCAGAACTGGCAGACGTTGAAGTAACAGGAACTTCATGCACATCTTGCTGACAAGTTTGTGAGTTTTTATATTCTTCCCAACGTTTATAGGCAAGCGGATCATACAGCTCTTTTGTAATTACTCCTGAGTTGAAAGGGTATATACCTCCCTTACGAAAACCATTGCTAATTATCTCAGGTTTCAGCTCCATCCAAATTTGACCAACCAGTTTGCTAAACATCGCTTTAGGAATTCGTTGGCCTTCATGGTGCCTCTGCCAATTAACTAACAAAAGATCCCATTTTGACTTCAAAGATTTGAAGACACTCAAATCTAATGGTTGGAGAAGGTGACTAGAATGCGGTGGTAGTTTCAATATAGTTATGTTATTTTGGATGGCGGATGCAATTAATCGACGATCTATGTGAGACACATGTCCATCATAAATGAGCAAAACTGGCCTTGCGGGCCCAATAGTTTCTAAAAAGGATTTCTCAAAATAGCTTAGGAATACGTCAGACTCCATCCAACCATTAGATGTCGCAGCATAAGTTGTTCCTGGATAGCTATCACTTGAGGGTGCAACTCATTGATCCCAGATGTTTCGCCCTTTAAAGATTATAAGCGGTGGGGCTTTGTTTCCAGCAGCATTGGCAGCGACTAATACCGAAGTATTTTCACGCCCACTTCCAGCTGTTGTCCTTGAACAAGCAACTCCCTTCTTACCGACTATTTTTGTTTTGGATGGGTCGAGGCTAAAATTGGTTTCGTCCAAATTCCAAACCTGCTGAGGCTTATCATGAAGTTCTAACTCATCTAAATTTTTTTTTAATAGTTCAAAGTATTCTTCAATAATAAATGGGTCAAGACACTTCTTCCTTGCATACTCGACAGATTGGGGTTTTTTTATTGAAAGTTTATAACGATGACAAAATCCCAAAAACCAATCTTCCCCAGGATAGCCGTCTTTGAAGGGAGTTTTCAGGTTATTGGCATTAACGTAATCACCAACAATTCTTATAATCTCTGCTCTCGTTAGGCCCCATCCCCATTTCTCCATAGTTGCTATACATTCGACTAATTTTGCTTCTTCATCTGCTGGAATTGCCTTGTCTCTTCCCATAGTTTTACTCTTCTTACCTCGGACACCTCTTCGATGAGCACTTAAGGTCGTTTGTGGGATATTATACTTCTTACTTGCAGCATAAGCAGTCATGATGCCTCGATTTATGTCCTCTAAGGCTTTGTTAAGGTGAACTACAGTGTAGCTGGATGCTCTTGTAGATTTCCTTTTGTAAACTCTTACCATATTCTTATTTGTTTCAAACAAATTCGAACTGAAACAAAAAATACATTTAATAGGGGAAAGCGTGCAGTACTACACACTTAACTGGCTTGAACACTATACACTTTCCCCAGACCACAAAATCGGTGAGGCAAGAGTATAGTAGCTATAAAAATTAATAATAAAAAAGTTTTGGGAGAAAATATGTACAGAATTACTTCATCTCTTACCTTAGTTTCACCCCACAAACAAAACAATAACGATTTTCTTTTAACATTAGTCGATATCCAGAGATTTGAAACACACTGCTACACTTGACAACTTTGACAGCTGAATAGGAGGTAAACTAAAATAAAATTCTAGGTTAAATAAACAGATCTATGGATCCCTGTTTTATTACCAACTTAAAAAATAGTGTTTACAACTAGTACACATAGATGGAACTGTAAGAACAGATAAATTATGGAAATTGATCAAACCCAATACACTTGCCCCGGATACACACTTACCCCACTTCACCTTATATAATTCGCTCACTTAGTACAACGCCATCTATCCCCCAGTTACTTTATTAATTAAACTTATTCGTGACAATTCGCGACACTCCCGGCCGCAAAGGACATTGATGATTTGAGGGCATAAATTAAAAGAAAACATTGAATCCAAAGATGTTTTAATTAATCAAGTGAGTATTTCAAATTACATATTACATTATTAATTTTATCCATGTGTTAGTCGCATCCATGTTGATTTAATATTAATAAATTCTCGGGAACTTCATCAACTTATTTTAATCCAAGTTCCCGAGAATTTATTATTATTAATATTATTAATTTTGTTTAAAGAATAAATTGTTAAGAAGCTGTGCTGTCCATTCTTGAATTTTTTCTTTTGCTCGTTAGGCAGCTTCTCTCGAAGGTCTCTTGTCAGCAGTGGTTTGGTTCGTGTGATCATTCGGATCCATTGACCCAACTGGTACTGACTCCCTCTCATTACACTTCAATTTCTAAGGGATACAGATGAGCTATTGACCTTGTCAATGTCTCTCCCGAAGAAGTCAAGATCTTTGCAACTCTGACATGGCCATCTGGGCCTCTGATTATGTCGACAATTTTGCCAATTTTCCAATGGGCTCTGTTAAAATCACCCTTTATTTGTACTATATCACCCTCCTTCGGGGTTACCGATGTGACCACTCGAGGCTGCTGATGTGTATTCTTTCTATCGAGAAGACTAACTAAATACTGGTTTGTGAACATCTTTGCAAACTCTTCTAGAATCATCTGTCCTCTTTTCCATCCGTCGATCAAATGGTTTTGGTTACTGTAGCTGATTCGAGAAATTCTCGCTGTGCTGTTTCTGATAATAAGGGTCCTCCTACATGCAGGAAGTCAGATGGTTTTAAAATATGTTCAAATTCCTTACCAACTGTAGTTAGTGGTCTGGTATTTACCACTGCTTCTATCTCCTTAATAATGGTACATAGTTGGTTATTATTTAGTAAGTGTTTATCGACAGTCCTTTTCAGACAGTGTTTGACTAATCCGACTAATCTTTCATAAAATCCGCCGAACCAAGGCGCTCGTTCAGGAATAAATTTCCATTCAATTTGATTCTCAATGCAGTATTTTTCTGTCAACACTTCCGATGTTAATTTAAACTGCAAAGCGTTATCTGATGTGATGACCTTCGGTAAACCTCTGGTGGCTACAAATCTTCTGAGCGCTAACAAGCACTCTTCAGCTGATAAATCTTTTATGACTTCTAAATGTATCGCTCGCACGGCTAGACACGTATATAAACAAAACCACCGTTTCTCTGATGATCCTTCGTTTACTGTGAGGGGGCCAAGATAATCGAGTCCTGTATATGTAAACGGAGCACAATATTTTACCCTTTCATATGGGAGCGGTGGCATCTGCGGTGATTTATAAGGGCCACCACCGTACTTACGACATCGATGGCATCTTGTGATTACTTTTTGAACTTGAGATCTACCTTGTGGAATCCAATATTTCATTCTCACTAACAATAGCGTATGTGAGACTCCTATATGTTAATTCTTATCGTGTATGGATTTTATGATGTTAAATGTGAACTCTGCGTTCTTTGGAAGTAATATTGGGCGATTTTGGTACTAGTAGTTGGATTCTATTCTCCTTCGTTATATATTCTGCTTGAGGATTCTTTAGCCGAAATGATATGTTCTAAGTGTTCTCTGATAATCTCTATTGATTCATCATCCGAAGCCATTTTCATGCGTAATTCATAAATTATGTCTTCTGGGAATTTTTCCATAATCATTACTCTGAGGTGATTATGTTCTACATTTTCTTCAGGCGATTTGAGTACTCTTAGATGTCTTTCTATCTCATTTAAAACGTTACGGCATTCTGTGGTTGATTTACTCGCCGCTTTTATCCTATATAGTGCAGCATAGTGAGCATCTATTATTACACTTTTCTTTCCATATCGTTTTTTCAATGCGTCTACTGCTATCTTATAATTTTTATTCGTAGTGTCTAAACCTTCGATCACTTGCTTGGCTTCGTCTTCTAACACTGATTGTAGATATAGCAATTTGTCTACGTCATTGATCTCTCTACTGTCGACGTTAGAAGAAAACCTATCCCAGAACTGGTACCATTTCAGCACCTCACCATTAAATTTTGCCAATTCTACTGTTGGTAATTTGGTCGAAATACCTGATTTTTCTGGCTCTTAAAGTTACGAAATTTTACATTTTTTTGTTATCAATTTTTTTACGTTTTTTATATAACGAGCAATTAGATTTATGTAGTGTAATTAAATGTCTGGATATTTGATTTTGACAAACATCAAAAATGTTCGAGAAGTGATCAGACATTTATAAAACAACTCAAAAACACCTGCCTTTTTATCTTTTTAACTTGCGTATTCTAGTGAAAATACAGTTGAAACTCTATAACCCGAACTTCAAGTGAAATGCTAAAAATTTCTAATTTCCAACGATTTTATTATTTGTTATGGGGTCTAACTGACACTAAACCTTGACTTACAGAGGTTTTAGTGTATAGTGTATAGAGTTTAAATAATTCTTTAAAATAGAGTCTTTCGGGTTTCAGCGGAAGAGAACATTCTTCGATTTAGAGACGATTTCGACTTAAAGAGATTCGAGTTATTGAGTTTCTACTGTATCTCTGAAAAATTCGGCAAGATTTCTCTCGCAATAAAAATATTTTTTTCAGAAAAAATCAGAAATAAAAATAGGTAAAAAAACTTTTAAGCTAAACGGTTTTATAAATGTAGGTACTAAAAAGAAAAAATAATATTTAATTTAGGTTCATTAGTATAAAAGCGTCCTGACTGTAATAAATTATCATAGAGTTTACGTCCCACGCTTTTATACTTATGAACCTAAATTAAATATTTTTTACTTCCTGTAATATATTCGATGTAATAATTCGACAACTGAACTCAATGACTGTACGATTCAATATAAAATTTATTCTTTGATAAAATACAAAATGAAAATAATTCTGATTGATTACATAATAAAATAAAAGCAATTATATAATAATTAATTTCAGTAGAAACACTACACTTCCTACCTCTACTATGGTGGATTTAGTCCGAAAAAAATATTTCGAGATTTTAACAGATCTTCACGTTATGAGACCCTAGCAATTGTTACGACGGAACACGGTATCTAACCGCGGACCACCATTATTGTTACAGCAGCGGTATTTTCACCGCGTGGCGAACTAGTATTGTTAGCGCGCCACCAGTCATCTAGCGCTGCCATTAGTAACTTTAGCGCGTCGTCAGAAATTTACACCGCGGCCGCCATAATGTTAGCGCTACCACCATAACATTAGGGCAAACCACGGTATTTCACAGACAGCCGCTGTAGTTTGTGCACACGCGGGAAAGACTTGTCTTTCCCAGTAGCGTCCGCGCGCACACGGGTTCTTTTCATAAAGGAACAGATACGTCAGGTTCAATGATCAGGAAATCATTAACATATTAATTACATATTAAGTATTTATTAAATATATCAAACGTGAGTTAAACCAAAAATAAAAGAAAAACATCAAAATCGAACTACCTAATATTCTATTAATCTATATTTAATTAGCTCGTATAATGCTTAGTTAGCCTTAGTGGCTTCCCTTGGGCTGAACCGTTACGCACTGGTGCAACACGTGCGTGAGGGTTCAAGAATCCATTCATAAAATATAAATAAAATACAAGAACATTTATATAAAAAAAAACGGCAAATGCATTATAATACGCCCGACAATTATTAACGACAAACAACTCACAATCAGCGACAGCTTATTTTGACTAAAAACAAACACAACACCATTATGGCGTTGCACGACAACTACCACAAAATAATTATGGCATCATTAAAAATATATACCCCCGCGACATGTTATTAAGATGTTCGACATTACAAAGTAATGTCGAAAATCTAAACAAGATATAAAAATAAAATTGTGCCTTACATACTTGAATAAATTGTATCTACCAGAATGTCCGTTGAGTACGAACGCCGTCCTTCAAGCCGGAAACTGCACCCCCAAGTGAGTCGAATGCGTAAGCGTCAAGAGCGCGAAAAGCAGAGAGAGCGTTTTTGCCCGATTACATGACTTAAATAGCCTCACCCTAATGGGGAGGGGGTTAGTTTGCATTTGTTCTCGCGAAACTTCTCGAAGAAAAGGTTCGTGACCATTTCTTTTGCATATGGGTCGACAAATATTTATGACCTCACCACAATACGTTAGTGTACAGGGCCGGCTTGTATCAAGGGTCGTACTTTGTAATATTCTAGTTATCGATAATGAACAGCTTCTTATGAGCTGCTGTTTACATTACTCCCTCCTTTGAAAAAGATGTTAGCCACAATTGCGGCTAAAATCCTTTTCGATTCTCGTTCTACTATTAATTATCCTTATCTACTTAAGGTTACATCGATTAATAACATAGTACTGCCTAATCTACGATTCTTCGTTTAGTTTCCACCAAGTCACTTAGTTACATTCCGAGTTCCCTACTACTTAGGTGAACCAGATTCGACAAGAGTGAACTATTTATTACAACTGCATCGATTAATAACATAGTACTGCCTAATCTACGATTCTTCGTTTAGTTTCCACCAAGTCACTTAGTTACATTCCGAGTTCCCTACTACTTAGGTGAACCAGATTCGACAAGAGTGAACTATTTATTACAACTGCAACAGAACAAAAAAAAGAAACTTCATTAAACAAAACTGTGACATGGTGCAAACTAAATTATTATTTATATCCTTAGCCTACAAAAAAGAAATGATTCCTAACAGTTTAAAAGTTCGTCTTTATTAAATGCTACTTGTGCGAAAATGTGCGTTTTTCTTTATAACCTACTAACTCCTTTTTTCACTTTTGTATTATATTGTACTTATTCGTCACTAGTTTTTTTTCACTCACGGTAATTGTTTTAATTGGATCACTACATTTCTATACGGTTCAGGGGGCGTGTTTTCTGCGCTGCCCTGTGGTGCTGTTGGTTCGGTGTCTCTCCTGGCGTCGGCTTCCTCGGTTGGCGACGAGTCGGGCTCGGGGGTCCGTCTTCGAGGTGTTCTAGAGGTGTATAGGAGTAAGTTCGCGACTGTGCTCCAACATGCTCCCAAGAGATGTATTCCGACTCCAAGGGCCTTATATAGCGACCACCCATGGATTATTGTCTCGACGATATATTTTAATAACTTCACTGCCATCCATATTCCTAGTACGCCTGAGGTGAAGGTTCCAATTGACGAGAACCAACCCTACATTCGCTACCAGAGAATTTGTAATTATTGTTTATCGACTTGCAGTATGTACGCTCTATGCCCGCCTCTGACTTCTGATGCGTGCGAGTGCATTCCGCAGTGTGTGCTATGCCTGTTGACCTCCACTTTGCATTGGAAGACATGTTCCAATGTATGATCCGCCGTCTGGAAATATAGCCTGAACCGCGCCTCGTGTGGAATTGATTATTATCTGGTTCAGCTCCTCTTGTTCGGCTAACCGTATCGCCTGATCGATGGTTAGCTCCGGTTCGCGCAGCAACAAGACGCCTATGTTCTTCTGTGTCTCGCGCCTCAGCCCTATTCGGAACTGTGCCAAAATGGCGTCTGAATTCTTTTTTATCATACCTGGTGTCGCCGGTCTGCTTTTTCTCCAACCGTGCTTCCTTCTCATGAAGGGGTGAAAAAACAAACTCTCTCGATATTTCCTTTTCGCTATCCGTCGATTGATCTAATTCCACCGAATTAGATAAATTGATTAGCTTCGGAAATAAAAACTCACCCTCGAGAGTTGCGAACAGGTATGGGAATATAGCCGCTCGGTGATTTTCAACTCACCCTGTCGATGAGGTCCCACGGCCTTGTGATCGACTGCTATTTATTATATGTTGTCAAAATATTTCTCTCTAAATTTATAAATTACTTTCTCAGTTCCCTTTCTAATTTATGCCTATTCGTCTTTGAAGTGTGGTAAGTAATTAATGCTGTGTGCCAGCTTCAGGGTCCTGTTAGGTCCCGTGAAAAGGCGTGAAAATGGATAACTGAATCGGGGAAACAGAGCGAACTCAAATCCCCAGAAAACAGATCTCCGTGGCAATGAATTGTGTTCTGTTTTCGTGTTTTTTCTATGATTGTGTAGTGTTGTTGCCTTATTCAGGATCTGGTTAAGTTCCGTGAGAAGGCGTAAAATGGATAACTGAATCGGGGAAACAGAGCGAACTCAAATCCCCAGAAAACAAATCTCCGTGGCAATGAATTGTGTAGATATGTTTGCAAATTGATTGAAACTTTCAGGAAATCTCTTCGATCTCCGTGAAAGACTCCGGCCTTGATTTCGAGTCTCCAATTCCAGGGGACACAGCAAACGATATGCCTTAAATACCCATTAGAACGGTCACCAGTAAATCTTAGCCGAATATCAATTTGAGAGTCGTGTGACTTCAAATGATTGCACACTCGTGTTTCAGTTTCAGACAGAACTGAGAAAATCAAGTTCTACAGCATTAAATTCAAATATTACTTACTTTTGTTCTGCGAAAAAAAATGTACTAGTCAAAACTACTAAATAAACATTATATTCTCTTATTAAGTTTTTTATTAAATAAAACGCAAAAAAAAAACAGTCAAAGTTAGCTTTTTCTTTTAAAAAGACTTATTACAACGTAATAACAACACATTAATTCTTCCGTCAATTTACAACAAAAACAGTCCTTCTTTATTTTAGATATTCATCATAATACTTAATCCTTCATCTTAAATATTAACTTTTAACTATTACCTACACGATGTGAAACCAACAAAAAAATCGAACAGTAATAATTGAATTTTAAACCAATCTCACCTACGCGATGTGAACAGTACCAAAGTCCGAACAGTAATAATTAAAATGGCCTGAGCAGGTCCTTTTATAGGCTCTCGTAACTATGTATTTTTCTAAGCTGCTGTGATTTGATTTTACTTCTACCAATTACTTAACTTAAAGTATGCTTTGACTTTAATTGTTGCTAGTGCGTTAGGTCAACGTCGCTTTTTGCGGCTTGCACTTTCAAAGTCGACGCGATCTAAAACCGATGTTTTATATGTTTTGAAATAAAATAAACGTTATGGCATCAATTGTTCTGATTTTGACATCTGTCAAAATTCTGTTATACATTTAAAACTGATTCATTAATTTTGTATTCATACAAATTGAAAGTTGTTGACAATTATGTTATTACTGTGTAAGTAAAATCTCTATTTATTCTGTTATACATTTAAAATTTCTTATTATATTTCAATGTTTCACATTCGCCATAAATGAAGGTAGTCATAAAAAATCTGTGGCATTCCTTATCTGTCTCGTTACACTGGTCGCTGTCGTTCCGTGGCTCCACTTAGATCTTCGTCTAGTGCTTCTTGCCCTGCCAATTTCAACCGGGTGGCGAACTGATTCACGCTCTCATTTGGTCGTTGCGTCACCTGCGTTAATTTGAACTGTGCCGCGCCTGGCACACGCAGTGGTGTAAAACGGCTTACCAATGCTGCTTTAAATTGCTGGTAGGTTGTTGTTGCTTCGTTCAACGTAGCTTCGAATCGTAGATATCTGTAAGCTTCTCCAGTTAATTTGCATTTGATTACCTTGAGCAGCTGTTCTTCAGCAACGTTGTCCAGGTCTGCCCGTTGTTCGATTCTCTCAAAATACGCCCGGACGTCTCCATCACCTGTGAAGGATTCTAAAGAATTCGCGAAGCTTCCCAAACTCGCTCGCGGTAAATCCACTGAAATCACCTGTAGGTTAGTAGTAGAACTACTAGGCCCCGCAAGACTATCACGATTTGAATCCGTCATTTCTGTTGATACCAAATGCAACCAAATGATTATAATAAGTTAAAAAAAATATTTTAACAAAAGAGTTGTACTTCTAGTTTAAAAATAATTTTTGTTTCGACTGTACTTTCAAGAAAGCATTGTTTGTATCGATTACTACGTTAGGGTCAAACACACATACCATAAAATGAAAATCTACCTACATTTGGGTTTTATGACTGCAACCGCTCGACTAAAGTTTGTATTTTAACATGCAAACGTAGAATTCTACACAACATTTTAATTTATTTAATTCTAAATTCTCATTCAATTTCCACGATATATAATTAATTTGATTCACTTTTACGCCCTACATAGAATTTTTTTATATTAATGAATTTAGAAATAATCTCCGTTTTTACGCCTGTTATGATTGAATAGAATTTCTGCTATTAATGAATAATTTTATTTTAATCCACGTTCACGACCGCTCCTATGTACTAATATGGGACTCCTGATGCATTCCCGTGACGTCCTGTACCACATTTTATGCCCTTAGCTGCCACCATATTGTTACGACGGACCACGGTATCTAACCGCGGACCACCATTATTGTTACAGCAGCGGTATTTTCACCGCGTGGCGAACTAGTATTGTTAGCGCGCCACCAGTAATCTAGCGCTGCCATTAGTAACTTAAGCGCGCCGTCAGAAATTTACACCGCGGCCGCCATAATGTTAGCGCTACCACCATAACATTAGGGCAAACCACGGTATTACACCGACAGCCGCTGTAGTTTGTGCACACGCGGGAAAGACTTGTCTTTCCCAGTAGCGTCCGCGCGCACACGGGTTCTTTTCATAAAGGGACAGATACGTCAGGTTCAATGATCAGGAAATCATTAACATATTAAGTATTTATTAAATATATCAAACGTGAGTTAAACCAAAAATAAAAGAAAAACATCAAAATCGAACTACCTAATATTCTATTAATCTATATTTAATTAGCACGTATAATGCTTAGTTAGCCTTAGTGGCTTCCCTTGGGCTGAACCGTTACGCACTGGTGCAACACGTGCGTGAGGGTTCAAGAACCCATTCATAAAATATAAATAAAACACAAGAACATTTATATAAAAAAAAAACGGCAAATGCATTATAATACGCCCGACAATTATTAACGACAAACAACTCACAATCAGCGACAGCTTATTTTGACTAAAAACAAACACAACACCATTATGGCCTTGCACGACAACTACCACAAAATAATTGAGGCGCTCGTTTGCAAAACTTGACAAATCCATAAAACCAACAATTTCAGAAAATGTAAAAAACCGCCACACCGAAGGCCTGATAAACTTTTGTTTTGTTTTTGGGCTCGTTTAGTAGCTCTGAGTCTTTGTATGGACATAAGCCCAAGGTGGAATTTTAAAATTAAATGGTTATTTTTTTTATATAAAAAACTTTTGGTTTTATCGAGTTTTGAAAACAAGCAATGAATTTGTTAAGTTCAGAAAACAAATATTTTGGATATGTCAAGTTTTGAAGAAATAAATTAAGTAAAATATTTTATTATACGATAAAAAACAGAGTATATGAGATTCACATGAATCTTGTTTATTTATTTATTTATTTATTTTTGAACGAAAAATATATTCTCACAGGTGCTCACAAAATAAAATACAAATTTTTTAAACGTGTACTTCGTAATCTGTCTCTAGACAATCGCAATGTGTTTCTTCAGGATCTTTTTCAAATTGCACATTTTCTTCAACATTATTGAAAATAATTCGACGATAATATGATAAATTTTTATTTTCGGTCCAATTTTCCCCGAAATGTTTCTTTAGTAAGTCTTTGACATCTCTAAGCTTTTCTTTTGAGAGTGCTCTTCCTAACTGAACTTCAGGCAGATCGTAAAACTTTTGCTTTTTTCCACGCTTAACGAGGGAACTATACTTTTCTTCACAATCAAATCTGTAGAACATCATTCCTTTTACCAATACGTTACCTTTAGTAGATCGGTTAATGAAGACTCGCTTGTATTTTTGAATGTCTTTCAATTTCTTGTATTGTTCCTCGAGAACTTTTATATTTTTTATTTGCCAATCCTTCCCGAGCTCTTTAACAGTACCATGTTCCACATACAGCTTAATGTAATCGGTTTTATCAATTATCACCGCTTCTCTTCGTAAGTCTTTTTCAACCCTGCCAAAGGCCCTGTCTGCAGGCAAAAAACTGTGGCCACGCACCGGGAAATATAATTCAATTCTTCTTATGTTTTCTGGGGCATTGTATAGCCAGTTCATTAAGGCATGTATGATAAAACTGTTCTTGTTCTGACCTCCACATCCGTCACAAAACAATCTAATGTGGCTAATATTGTTATTAATGTCAGTTGTTTTTTCATTTAAATGATGAATTAAGGCGGATCCAATTTCAATGGACCCACGACTTGCTTGTTCTTCACTCCACACATAAAATTCGGGGTTTCTAGAGTCCATGCCAATACAACAAAATACGTACAAGGCTATCTGCCTGGCATAGAATGCCTCTTGTATAGGCGTCTTTGGCATGGGCTGAACCTGCTGAAGATCGAAGCAGAACGTTATTGCGTCATCTATAACTTTCTTAGACAAATCATAGAAAGCTTTTGCCCGTTTTTTGTGCACACTCAGATCGCCCATCAGTCTTGCTTTTACGGTTGCATTTTTTTCAGTCTTAATTTTATTTTTTAATTCTACACAAGGCATCGCTCGATGGGGAAGAAATCCCAATATTAAAGTCCAATTTGAAAATGTTGTTAAAAAAATCGTACTTTACTCTTAGATTATCATCTACCTTTTTATTGTACATCTTCCAAAGCTTCCTCACGTTAAGATTGGCGGCTATGTACACTCGCTTAGATTTTCCCCTTGCATAATGGGATTCCACTGCCGGTAATTCTCCGATGAACTTTCGAACACTTTGCCTCTTGGGTTGATACAATGTTATCTTCTTGTCACCTCCACGTCGTTCAACAGGTGTTTTCCCTTCCAAAATATATTTTTTGCAAATGTTGAGTATCCGAAACTTTTTTATTTCGAAAACTGCATTAAACATTTTCTGGCAAACTGGTAGAAGCTTCGTCTTCTTAAAAAACATCTGCAATATCATGCACAATAAAAATAATAGGTAGACGGTAGGTACTAAACAAAAAACGACGTTATAATACGTACATGATATTCGACAGAAACAGTGCGTTTGTTTTTCGCCAATGAAACCCTTCGTCGTCTAGGATTAGACGGTGCCATAAGATGACATAATAAAATGTCTTGTTTTATTTTCTCGGTTGTAGCGAAAAACCTCGATCGATTAAATTGTACATCACATGGACGAAAACTTGAACATTTATACATTTTGGATCCTTCTTTGTGATTGCACGGTATATCAAATAATTCATCTTTTAATGAATATCTGTAAAGAGATGCGTGATTAGCACTAAAAAAACCAAACATATTCAACTACATTGTACCTTAAACATTTGGCATCTTTGCGAGCTTTCGAGCAGGTTGCTGATGGCTGTCTTCTCTTTCTCCTTGTTCCTACATTTATTTCATCAACAGATTTATCCATTTCTTTGGTTTAAATGTTTAATTATTAATAGTATAAAATTAAAAACTTCACACAGTAACACTCACTAACAAACGACAATTTTTGGCTTTGTAATACACCGCCGAATCACAATTCTTAGAAAATGACGCGCACGCATAGAGATATCGTGCACGTAAATTCACAAGTAATGAACTTATGCACTCGGACGTTAAATACTCAAACAACAAATCATGGCAATCTAAGAAAGAACCGATATTAATATAGAAATCTGTAATATTATTATGGAATCTCTGATGTTTTATGTGTATTAAACGCACTGAGTGGATTTGTCAAGTTTTGATCACAAACGCTATTTTCGTCATTTAATTTGTATAGGATATGTTAGGTTTAGATTAAAAATAGCCAGAAATTCAGATATGTTTAGGGTTGAATACTGATGTACGATATATATCGATTTTTGTTTAAAATGGATTTGTCAAGTTTTGCAAACGAGCTCCTCAATTATGGCATCATTAAAAATATATACCCCAGCGACATGTTATTAAGATGTTCGACATTACAAAGTAAAGTCGAAAATCTAAACAAGATATAAAAATAAAATTGTGCCTTACATACTTGAATAAATTGTATCTACCAGAATGTCCGTTGAGTACGAACGCCGTCCTTCAAGCCGGAAACTGCACCCCCAAGTGAGTCGAATGCGTAAGCGTCAAGAGCGCGAAAAGCAGAGAGAGCGATTTTGCCCGATTACATGACTTAAATAGCCTCACCCTAATGGGGAGGGGGTTAGTTTGCATTTGTTCTCGCGAAACTTCCCGAAGAAAAGGTTCGTGACCATTTCTTTTGCATATGGGTCGACAAATATTTATGACCTCACCACAATACGTTAGTGTACAGGGCCGGCTTGTATCAAGGGTCGTACTCTGTAATATTCTAGTTATCGATAATGAACAGCTTCTTATGAGCTGCTGTTTACATTACTCCCTCCTTTGAAAAAGATGTTAGCCACAATTGCGGCTAAAATCCTTTTCGGTTCTCGTTCTACTATTAATTATCCTTATCTACTTAAGGTTACATCGATTAATACATGGTTAACATAGTACTGCCTAATCTACGATTCTTCGTTTAGTTTCCACCAAGTCACTTAGTTACATTCCGAGTTCCCTACTACTTAGGTGAACCAGATTCGACAAGAGTGAACTATTTATTACAACTGCAACAGAACAAAAAAAAGAAACTTCATTAAACAAAACTGTGACATGGTGCAAACTAAATTATTATTTATATCCTTAGCCTACAAAAAAGAAATGATTCCTGACAACAGTTTAAAAGTTCGTCTTTATTAAATGCTACTTGTGTGAAAATGTGCGTTTTTCTTTATAACCTACTAACTCCTTTTTTCACTTTTGTATTATATTGTACTTATTCGTCACTAGTTTTTTTTTTCACTCACGGTAATTGTTTTAATTGGATCACTACATTTCTATACGGTTCAGGGGGCGTGTTTTCTGCGCTGCCCTGTGGTGCTGTTGGTTCGGTGTCTCTCCTGGCGTCGGCTTCCTCGGTTGGCGACGAGTCGGGCTCGGGGGTCCGTCTTCGAGGTGTTCTAGAGGTGTATAGGAGTAAGTTCGCGACTGTGCTCCAACATGCTCTCAAGAGATGTATTCCGACTCCAAGGGCCTTATATAACGACCACCCATGGATTATTGTCTCGACGATATATTTTAATAACTTCACTGCCATCCATATTCCTAGTACGCCTGAGGTGAAGGTTCCAATTGACGAGAACCAACCCTACATTCGCTACCAGAGAATTTGTAATTATTGTTTATCGACTTGCAGTATGTACGCTCTATGCCCGCCTCTGACTTCTGATGCGTGCGAGTGCATTCCGCAGTGTGTGCTATGCCTGTTGACCTCCACTTTGCATTTGAAGACATGTTCCAATGTATGATCCGCCGTCTGGAAATATAGCCTGAACCGCGCCTCGTGTGGAATTGATTATTATCTGGTTCAGCTCCTCTTGTTCGGCTAACCGTATCGCCTGATCGATGGTTAGCTCCGGTTCGCGCAGCAACAAGACGCCTATGTTCTTCTGTGTCTCGCGCCTCAGCCCTATTCGGAACTGTGCCAAAATAGCGTCTGAATTCTTTTTTATCATACCTGGTCGCTGTCGTTCCGTGGCTCCACTTAGATCTTCGTCTAGTGCTTCTTGCCCTGCCAATTTCAACCGGGTGGCGAACTGATTCACGCTCTCATTTGGTCGTTGCGTCACCTGCGTTAATTTGAACTGTGCCGCGCCTGGCACACGCAGTGGTGTAAAACGGCTTACCAATGCTGCTTTAAATTGCTGGTAGGTTGTTGTTGCTTCGTTCAACGTAGCTTCGCTTCGTAGATATCTGTAAGCTTCTCCAGTTAATTTGCATTTGATTACCTTGAGCAGCTGTTCTTCAGCAACGTTGTCCAGGTCTGCCCGTTGTTCGATTCTCTCAAAATACGCCCGGACGTCTCCATCACCTGTGAAGGATTCTAAAGAATTCGCGAAGCTTCCCAAACTCGCTCGCGGTAAATCCACTGAAATCACCTGTGGGTTAGTAGTAGAACTACTAGGTCCCGCAAGACTATCACGATTTGAATCCGTCATTTCTGTTGATACCAAATGCAACCCAATGATTATAATAAGTTAAAAAAAATATTTTAACAAAAGAATTGTACTTCTAGTTTAAAAATAATTTTTGTTTCGACTGTACTTTCAAGAAAGCATTGTTTGTATCGATTACTACGTTAGGGTCAAACACACATACCATAAAATTAAAATCTACCTACATTTGGGTTTTATGGCTGCAACCGCTCGACTAAAGTTTGTATTTTAACATGCAAACGTAGAATTCTACACAACATTTTAATTTATTTAATTCTAAATTCTCATTCAATTTCCACGATATATAATTAATTTGATTCACTTTTACGCCCTACATAGAATTTTTTTATATTAATGAATTTAGAAATAATCTCCGTTTTTACGCCTTTTATGATTGAATAGAATTTCTGCTATTAATGAATAATTTTATTTTAATCCACGTTCACGACCGCTCCTATGTACTAATATGGGACTCCTGATGCATTCCCGTGACGTCCTGTACCACATTTTATGCCCTTAGCTGCCACCATATTGTTACGACGGACCACGGTATCTAACCGCGGACCACCATTATTGTTACAGCAGCGGTATTTTCACCGCGTGGCGAACTAGTATTGTTAGCGCGCCACCAGTAATCTAGCGCTGCCATTAGTAACTTAAGCGCGCCGTCAGAAATTTACACCGCGGCCGCCATAATGTTAGCGCTACCACCATAACATTAGGGCAAACCACGGTATTACACCGACAGCCGCTGTAGTTTGTGCACACGCGGGAAAGACTTGTCTTTCCCAGTAGCGTCCGCGCGCACACGGGTTCTTTTCATAAAGGGACAGATACGTCAGGTTCAATGATCAGGAAATCATTAACATATTAAGTATTTATTAAATATATCAAACGTGAGTTAAACCAAAAATAAAAGAAAAACATCAAAATCGAACTACCTAATATTCTATTAATCTATATTTAATTAGCACGTATAATGCTTAGTTAGCCTTAGTGGCTTCCCTTGGGCTGAACCGTTACGCACTGGTGCAACACGTGCGTGAGGGTTCAAGAACCCATTCATAAAATATAAATAAAACACAAGAACATTTATATAAAAAAAAAACGGCAAATGCATTATAATACGCCCGACAATTATTAACGACAAACAACTCACAATCAGCGACAGCTTATTTTGACTAAAAACAAACACAACACCATTATGGCCTTGCACGACAACTACCACAAAATAATTGAGGCGCTCGTTTGCAAAACTTGACAAATCCATAAAACCAACATTTTCAGAAAATGTAAAAAACCGCCACACCGAAGGCCTGATAAACTTTTGTTTTGTTTTTGGGCTCGTTTAGTAGCTCTGAGTCTTTGTATGGACATAAGCCCAAGGTGGAATTTTAAAATTAAATGGTTATTTTTTTTATATAAAAAACTTTTGGTTTTATCGAGTTTTGAAAACAAGCAATGAATTTGTTAAGTTCAGAAAACAAATATTTTGGATATGTCAAGTTTTGAAGAAATAAATTAAGTAAAATATTTTATTATACGATAAAAAACAGAGTATATGAGATTCACATGAATCTTGTTTATTTATTTATTTATTTATTTTTGAACGAAAAATATATTCTCACAGGTGCTCACAAAATAAAATACAAATTTTTTAAACGTGTACTTCGTAATCTGTCTCTAGACAATCGCAATGTGTTTCTTCAGGATCTTTTTCAAATTGCACATTTTCTTCAACATTATTGAAAATAATTCGACGATAATATGATAAATTTTTATTTTCGGTCCAATTTTCCCCGAAATGTTTCTTTAGTAAGTCTTTGACATCTCTAAGCTTTTCTTTTGAGAGTGCTCTTCCTAACTGAACTTCAGGCAGATCGTAAAACTTTTGCTTTTTTCCACGCTTAACGAGGGAACTATACTTTTCTTCACAATCAAATCTGTAGAACATCATTCCTTTTACCAATACGTTACCTTTAGTAGATCGGTTAATGAAGACTCGCTTGTATTTTTGAATGTCTTTCAATTTCTTGTATTGTTCCTCGAGAACTTTTATATTTTTTATTTGCCAATCCTTCCCGAGCTCTTTAACAGTACCATGTTCCACATACAGCTTAATGTAATCGGTTTTATCAATTATCACCGCTTCTCTTCGTAAGTCTTTTTCAACCCTGCCAAAGGCCCTGTCTGCAGGCAAAAAACTGTGGCCACGCACCGGGAAATATAATTCAATTCTTCTTATGTTTTCTGGGGCATTGTATAGCCAGTTCATTAAGGCATGTATGATAAAACTGTTCTTGTTCTGACCTCCACATCCGTCACAAAACAATCTAATGTGGCTAATATTGTTATTAATGTCAGTTGTTTTTTCATTTAAATGATGAATTAAGGCGGATCCAATTTCAATGGACCCACGACTTGCTTGTTCTTCACTCCACACATAAAATTCGGGGTTTCTAGAGTCCATGCCAATACAACAAAATACGTACAAGGCTATCTGCCTGGCATAGAATGCCTCTTGTATAGGCGTCTTTGGCATGGGCTGAACCTGCTGAAGATCGAAGCAGAACGTTATTGCGTCATCTATAACTTTCTTAGACAAATCATAGAAAGCTTTTGCCCGTTTTTTGTGCACACTCAGATCGCCCATCAGTCTTGCTTTTACGGTTGCATTTTTTTCAGTCTTAATTTTATTTTTTAATTCTACACAAGGCATCGCTCGATGGGGAAGAAATCCCAATATTAAAGTCCAATTTGAAAATGTTGTTAAAAAAATCGTACTTTACTCTTAGATTATCATCTACCTTTTTATTGTACATCTTCCAAAGCTTCCTCACGTTAAGATTGGCGGCTATGTACACTCGCTTAGATTTTCCCCTTGCATAATGGGATTCCACTGCCGGTAATTCTCCGATGAACTTTCGAACACTTTGCCTCTTGGGTTGATACAATGTTATCTTCTTGTCACCTCCACGTCGTTCAACAGGTGTTTTCCCTTCCAAAATATATTTTTTGCAAATGTTGAGTATCCGAAACTTTTTTATTTCGAAAACTGCATTAAACATTTTCTGGCAAACTGGTAGAAGCTTCGTCTTCTTAAAAAACATCTGCAATATCATGCACAATAAAAATAATAGGTAGACGGTAGGTACTAAACAAAAAACGACGTTATAATACGTACATGATATTCGACAGAAACAGTGCGTTTGTTTTTCGCCAATGAAACCCTTCGTCGTCTAGGATTAGACGGTGCCATAAGATGACATAATAAAATGTCTTGTTTTATTTTCTCGGTTGTAGCGAAAAACCTCGATCGATTAAATTGTACATCACATGGACGAAAACTTGAACATTTATACATTTTGGATCCTTCTTTGTGATTGCACGGTATATCAAATAATTCATCTTTTAATGAATATCTGTAAAGAGATGCGTGATTAGCACTAAAAAAACCAAACATATTCAACTACATTGTACCTTAAACATTTGGCATCTTTGCGAGCTTTCGAGCAGGTTGCTGATGGCTGTCTTCTCTTTCTCCTTGTTCCTACATTTATTTCATCAACAGATTTATCCATTTCTTTGGTTTAAATGTTTAATTATTAATAGTATAAAATTAAAAACTTCACACAGTAACACTCACTAACAAACGACAATTTTTGGCTTTGTAATACACCGCCGAATCACAATTCTTAGAAAATGACGCGCACGCATAGAGATATCGTGCACGTAAATTCACAAGTAATGAACTTATGCACTCGGACGTTAAATACTCAAACAACAAATCATGGCAATCTAAGAAAGAACCGATATTAATATAGAAATCTGTAATATTATTATGGAATCTCTGATGTTTTATGTGTATTAAACGCACTGAGTGGATTTGTCAAGTTTTGATCACAAACGCTATTTTCGTCATTTAATTTGTATAGGATATGTTAGGTTTAGATTAAAAATAGCCAGAAATTCAGATATGTTTAGGGTTGAATACTGATGTACGATATATATCGATTTTTGTTTAAAATGGATTTGTCAAGTTTTGCAAACGAGCTCCTCAATTATGGCATCATTAAAAATATATACCCCAGCGACATGTTATTAAGATGTTCGACATTACAAAGTAAAGTCGAAAATCTAAACAAGATATAAAAATAAAATTGTGCCTTACATACTTGAATAAATTGTATCTACCAGAATGTCCGTTGAGTACGAACGCCGTCCTTCAAGCCGGAAACTGCACCCCCAAGTGAGTCGAATGCGTAAGCGTCAAGAGCGCGAAAAGCAGAGAGAGCGATTTTGCCCGATTACATGACTTAAATAGCCTCACCCTAATGGGGAGGGGGTTAGTTTGCATTTGTTCTCGCGAAACTTCCCGAAGAAAAGGTTCGTGACCATTTCTTTTGCATATGGGTCGACAAATATTTATGACCTCACCACAATACGTTAGTGTACAGGGCCGGCTTGTATCAAGGGTCGTACTCTGTAATATTCTAGTTATCGATAATGAACAGCTTCTTATGAGCTGCTGTTTACATTACTCCCTCCTTTGAAAAAGATGTTAGCCACAATTGCGGCTAAAATCCTTTTCGGTTCTCGTTCTACTATTAATTATCCTTATCTACTTAAGGTTACATCGATTAATACATGGTTAACATAGTACTGCCTAATCTACGATTCTTCGTTTAGTTTCCACCAAGTCACTTAGTTACATTCCGAGTTCCCTACTACTTAGGTGAACCAGATTCGACAAGAGTGAACTATTTATTACAACTGCAACAGAACAAAAAAAAGAAACTTCATTAAACAAAACTGTGACATGGTGCAAACTAAATTATTATTTATATCCTTAGCCTACAAAAAAGAAATGATTCCTGACAACAGTTTAAAAGTTCGTCTTTATTAAATGCTACTTGTGTGAAAATGTGCGTTTTTCTTTATAACCTACTAACTCCTTTTTTCACTTTTGTATTATATTGTACTTATTCGTCACTAGTTTTTTTTTTCACTCACGGTAATTGTTTTAATTGGATCACTACATTTCTATACGGTTCAGGGGGCGTGTTTTCTGCGCTGCCCTGTGGTGCTGTTGGTTCGGTGTCTCTCCTGGCGTCGGCTTCCTCGGTTGGCGACGAGTCGGGCTCGGGGGTCCGTCTTCGAGGTGTTCTAGAGGTGTATAGGAGTAAGTTCGCGACTGTGCTCCAACATGCTCTCAAGAGATGTATTCCGACTCCAAGGGCCTTATATAACGACCACCCATGGATTATTGTCTCGACGATATATTTTAATAACTTCACTGCCATCCATATTCCTAGTACGCCTGAGGTGAAGGTTCCAATTGACGAGAACCAACCCTACATTCGCTACCAGAGAATTTGTAATTATTGTTTATCGACTTGCAGTATGTACGCTCTATGCCCGCCTCTGACTTCTGATGCGTGCGAGTGCATTCCGCAGTGTGTGCTATGCCTGTTGACCTCCACTTTGCATTTGAAGACATGTTCCAATGTATGATCCGCCGTCTGGAAATATAGCCTGAACCGCGCCTCGTGTGGAATTGATTATTATCTGGTTCAGCTCCTCTTGTTCGGCTAACCGTATCGCCTGATCGATGGTTAGCTCCGGTTCGCGCAGCAACAAGACGCCTATGTTCTTCTGTGTCTCGCGCCTCAGCCCTATTCGGAACTGTGCCAAAATAGCGTCTGAATTCTTTTTTATCATACCTGGTCGCTGTCGTTCCGTGGCTCCACTTAGATCTTCGTCTAGTGCTTCTTGCCCTGCCAATTTCAACCGGGTGGCGAACTGATTCACGCTCTCATTTGGTCGTTGCGTCACCTGCGTTAATTTGAACTGTGCCGCGCCTGGCACACGCAGTGGTGTAAAACGGCTTACCAATGCTGCTTTAAATTGCTGGTAGGTTGTTGTTGCTTCGTTCAACGTAGCTTCGCTTCGTAGATATCTGTAAGCTTCTCCAGTTAATTTGCATTTGATTACCTTGAGCAGCTGTTCTTCAGCAACGTTGTCCAGGTCTGCCCGTTGTTCGATTCTCTCAAAATACGCCCGGACGTCTCCATCACCTGTGAAGGATTCTAAAGAATTCGCGAAGCTTCCCAAACTCGCTCGCGGTAAATCCACTGAAATCACCTGTGGGTTAGTAGTAGAACTACTAGGTCCCGCAAGACTATCACGATTTGAATCCGTCATTTCTGTTGATACCAAATGCAACCCAATGATTATAATAAGTTAAAAAAAATATTTTAACAAAAGAATTGTACTTCTAGTTTAAAAATAATTTTTGTTTCGACTGTACTTTCAAGAAAGCATTGTTTGTATCGATTACTACGTTAGGGTCAAACACACATACCATAAAATTAAAATCTACCTACATTTGGGTTTTATGGCTGCAACCGCTCGACTAAAGTTTGTATTTTAACATGCAAACGTAGAATTCTACACAACATTTTAATTTATTTAATTCTAAATTCTCATTCAATTTCCACGATATATAATTAATTTGATTCACTTTTACGCCCTACATAGAATTTTTTTATATTAATGAATTTAGAAATAATCTCCGTTTTTACGCCTTTTATGATTGAATAGAATTTCTGCTATTAATGAATAATTTTATTTTAATCCACGTTCACGACCGCTCCTATGTACTAATATGGGACTCCTGATGCATTCCCGTGACGTCCTGTACCACATTTTATGCCCTTAGCTGCCACCATATTGTTACGACGGACCACGGTATCTAACCGCGGACCACCATTATTGTTACAGCAGCGGTATTTTCACCGCGTGGCGAACTAGTATTGTTAGCGCGCCACCAGTAATCTAGCGCTGCCATTAGTAACTTTAGCGCGCCGTCAGAAATTTACACCGCGGCCGCCATAATGTTAGCGCTACCACCATAACATTAGGGCAAACCACGGTATTTCACCGACAGCCGCTGTAGTTTGTGCACACGCGGGAAAGACTTGTCTTTCCCAGTAGCGTCCGCGCGCACACGGGTTCTTTTCATAAAGGGACAGATACGTCAGGTTCAATGATCAGGAAATCATTAACATATTAAGTATTTATTAAATATATCAAACGTGAGTTAAACCAAAAATAAAAGAAAAACATCAAAATCGAATTACCTAATATTCTATTAATCTATATTTAATTAGCTCGTATAATGCTTAGTTAGCCTTAGTGGCTTCCCTTGGGCTGAACCGTTACGCACTGGTGCAACACGTGAGTGAGGGTTCAAGAACCCATTCATAAAATATAAATAAAACACAAGAACATTTATATAAAAAAAAAACGGCAAATGCATTATAATACGCCCGACAATTATTAACGACAAACAACTCACAATCAGCGACAGCTTATTTTGACTAAAAACAAACACAACACCATTATGGCGTTGCACGACAACTACCACAAAATAATTATGGCATCATTAAAAATATATACCCCAGCGACATGTTATTAAGATGTTCGACATTACAAAGTAATGTCGAAAATCTAAACAAGATATAAAAATAAAGTTGTGCCTTACATACTTGAATAAATTGTATCTACCAGAATGTCCGCTGAGTACGAACGCCGTCCTTCAAGCCGGAAACTGCACCCCCAAGTGAGTCGAATGCGTAAGCGTCAAGAGCGCGAAAAGCAGAGAGAGCGATTTTGCCCGATTACATGACTTAAATAGCCTCACCCTAATGGGGAGGGGGTTAGTTTGCATTTGTTCTCGCGAAACTTCTCGAAGAAAAGGTTCGTGACCATTTCTTTTGCATATGGGTCGACAAATATTTATGACCTCACCACAATACGTTAGTGTACAGGGCCCGCTTGTATCAAGGGTCGTACTCTGTAATATTCTAGTTATCGATAATGAACAGCTTCTTATGAGCTGCTGTTTACACAATCGTTTAAGATCATTTTCTGACTGATGTCTGTATGTGTGTGTGTATGGGGTCAAATTTTCGCCTTCGATATCGTAAAAACGGAACAAGATACGGCCATGCCGATTGTTCTATTGTGTTTATCAGCCTTTAACTTAGATCTGATTAGATTTTGAGTCAAATCGGTTCAGTGGATCCTGAGATATTAAAAAAAACGTTCTCAATGTTACGTATTAACATAGGTAAAAAAAATATAAATGAATTCTAGATGTTATAATATGAAAAAAATATAAATATTTTTTCTCTCTAAAATGTAGGTACAGTTTTCGAGAAAAAAAATACTTTACTAAAAAAAATAAAAATTGTACGTAAATCAAGGTAACCATGATTTTTGTACGGAAGCCGGGTAGGCTCACTAAGGGACTTGTAGGCAAGTGCCGCTCCTCGCGGCCACTTACAACTCGTGCACATGTGCACGTGTGTGTACGTGCACGAGTTGTAAGTGGCCGTGTGAACTTGTGCTCAAGTCTAAAGTGGCCGCGAGGAGCGGCACTTGCCTACAAGTCCCTTAGTGAGCCAACCCGGCTTCCGTATTTTTGCTATATTAAGCTAGCCATCAGTAGATCACTAAACAAAAAAGAGGGCCATGCTTTTTTTCAAAGAATAAAAAAAGAGTGTTTATTTTTTGCAAATATTTACTAGGTGGGAAGTATAGGACTGGTCATCACTCGAATTTTTTCTTTTTAGTACCTACATATTTTATAAAACCGTTTATCTTAAAAGTTTTTTTAAGTATTTTTATTTTTAATTTTTTAGTGTGCTTTATTTGCTTAGTCTGATTTTATTACATTTATCCGATCCACTGAAACGTTAGCGGAGCAAGATCTTTTGCCTGGGAAAATTCAAAAATGCGATTTGCACCCGGACGAAAGCCGGGCCGGTCAGCTAGTTACCATAATATTGTATTGTCACCGAAGCTACACGTGTGCAAAATTTCAACGCAATCGGATCACGGGAAGTGGGTGAAAATTCAAAAGTACGATTTACACCCGGACGAAAGCCGGACCAGTCAGCTAGTTACCATAATATTGTATTGTTACCGGAGCTATACATGTGTGCAAAATTTCAACTCAATCGGATGACGGGAAGTGGGTGAAAAATCGGTCGCAAGATTTGAAGATATAAACAAAGAAAGAAACAAACAAACACATATTAGGCCAGTCAAAATCGACAATAAATTAACAAAACATGATGTATCTCTGATTTTTTAGTATGTTGTTTGGGACCATTAGAGCTATGTTTACCCAAGTTTGCAACTCTCAAAAAGTTGTGGAAAAATTTTTACACACTAAAAACCGCGAAATTTTTGGACTTGTTTCAGATTCTGCTCTGTATCTCCGAATCCATGCGTTTTTCGTCGAAAGCTATTCTATACGTTTTTTAAGAACAATAAATTTGTGACAAATTAAGCCCAACCGGAGCTCTGTAGGTCAATTGGTTACCGAATTACGGCACTTTGAAAATAGGCCAGTTTTTCCAAAAATTGAAAATTTTAGTTTTAGACCTTCTTTAGACCGAAATTGCGTCGAAACCATTGATCCTACGAGTAGAACTTGCAGAATATAATTTATAGGCAATTTAATTAGCTTTAATTTGAGCACAGAGCGGGGTCTGTAAGCCTCGTATTCTCTCAAAATGTCCAAAAACCCTACATAAGGTGAAATCACATTTTTCCAGAAATGTACCTAACCACTTTTTTATTGCATGAAGTGTGATTGAAACATGCAAAACATGTTACGATCATAGGAGATATGTAAGTTTAATAGATTGTAGGCAATCAATTAAAATTTCGCACAAACTATACTTACCTGTTTTAAACAACAGACTTATAATGACGCATATAGCCTAGTAACTGCGCGTCTTACTAAAATAAAAAAAAAAAAAAATTAAAATTTCAATCGATTAGTTAATTAATTAAAAAATTAATTGTGATTAATTTAATTGCAGTTAAAATTAATTGAAATTAACCGTTAACCGTACGTTGCAATTAATTTATTTAGATTAATCTATATTAATTGTATCTTGCAATTAAATCAATTGCAATTAACTTTTTGAATTGTTTTAAAAAACAATTAAAATTAACGATTATCTCGCTTCGATACATCAGCAGCAGTTGAACGACTGGTTTTTTCCTTAATGACTATAATCTGTCAAAGAGCCATAAATATTGTCAGACAATATGTTTCAGCAGAGGGTGGTGTTAAAATGCAATTTTAACTATTATAAGAAATGATTACTAAATTGTGATTGTCAATACGAAATTTAAATTGATATCTGTTTGATTAAAATAACTGAAATTAACAAATTTTTAAAAAATTGAACCTAAATTTAGAAATTATTGACATAGTTGGACATAACATAATAGACCAAGAGGCGGGCGTTAATATATGAAGCTCATTTGTGACAGGATGAAATTTTCAGGGAAGGTAGTATTTATTATGACAAAGAAAAAGCGCTAGGGTTGCCTAGTCAAATCCTGGTGCGACGGCCGGGATAAGCCACTTCCGGTGCAAAATGTCAATTTTTATATGTATATGTATATATGTATAAATTCAAACAGGTCAAAATTACAAAGTGGCCCTTAGTCCAGCATGGTAACCATAGTTTTTTAGAAAATGACATTTCGAAAATTATAAATTGTTAATAACTGCTCAAAATTGGATAAAATATAATAGTTAAATCCTGTATCACGGAAAAGAAAAGTTATACATTTTGTAAAGTAGTATCAGTATATGCAAAAATTTAAATTTTTGATGTGAAACATCTTTAGGTACGGGTGTAAAGTCGTTTGAATGGAACGTCGCCAAATGTCATTTGTTATTGCATTTTGAAACTACGTGGTCAATAATTATAGTTTTTTACTAACATTATCAGCGGTAATGTGTCATGCATCGTTTTTTTTTTTTTTTTATTAAAAAAACAGATAGATTATTATGTATTGTTTTTTTTCTTATTGAAAAATTATTAATGTGATATTTTTTAGCACCTTACCTATATTAAAAATGTTAAAAATTCAATTTTCAACAAAAAATATCTCGCATTATTTTCTAATTTAACTAGCATAAAGAGATACCTTTATTAAAAAAAATATATATAATTTTTATTTCATGATTTTCTTGACTTTTTTTCAAAGCAACTACCTTAAACTACGTTTTGTTTAAAAATGTTACATATTATTGTAAAAAAAAAAAAAAATATTTTAATAGCACGTTAATATAAGTATGCTTAGAATAAGTAATTTAATAATAATTCATAAAATGTTATTGCCTTTGTTCGGAACATTTTTGAATAGTTTAATGTATAGTAAACTATATTGAAACTCATGTCGATCACTCACGTATGTAATATAATAAAATTAAAAAACCGGTTGATTTGTGAATCAGAATTGTCAATAATTGGCAATGTTTGCCTTCTTCAGGCCTAAAATTACATAATTTTAATAATGTAATTTTAGGCTTGAAGAAGGCAACAAAATAGTTGCTGAAAAGTTGCCATAATAAAGATTGACAATTCTGACTCACAAATCAATCGGTTTTTTCTTTTATTATAGTAAATTATTATTATTTTCCATTTTTTCATTATAGTTATTTTGGTTTTATATTCGCTTAGTTTACTTTATACCTGCGTCTGATTAAGTTGAATTTCAAGAAAAAATATTAATCGAGGTTCAGTAAAGTCAAATGCTTCAATTAGTTTTTAGTGTCAAACCAAATTTAAAATCACAAACAAAAATCAACCTTTTTTCTCTTTTCGAAACAAACTCCAAACCACCTTTTTAAAACTTTTATTACAGGTTACTACGACCTTCAAGTAAGTAATTTATACTAATTTATATAAGAGGTGCACGTTGAATTACGTTGAAAAATAAAAATAAGAAATTGCTACCCTAAAATACATAAATTCTTGGGAAAATTGTCAATACCAGATTCAGGCAATTCCTGCGTAATTATACGAATATGAGTTAGAAACCAAATGCGTTGAAAACATAAAGTTATAAATAACTAGACATACGTATGAATGTTTGCCAAACACAAGGCCGATAACTCATTTCAGAACGGTTACAATATATAAGTATACATATATACATAATGTTATTTGACAGCTTTAAAAATGTCAAAAAAACAAATATAATTTATAAGTTTTCAATGTGTTACCCAAAATTTCCTTAGGCAACCCTATGTATTTCAATACAGCTCTTCGAGATCTACAATATGGCGTCAATTGTATGCTGTCATATAATGACGAAAGATAATTATGAGCTAATGAAATATGTGTATTTTGCACCGGAAGTGAGCTCCTCCCGGCCTTCGCACCAGGATTTGACGAGGCAACCCTAGCACTTATTCTTTGTCATACTAGATTCTACCTTCCCTGAAAATTTCATCCTGTCACAAATGAGCTATATAAATTTACGCCTGCCTCTCGACCTATAATCTGCCATTAAATTTAATTAAACGCAAAAAAATAGCAGTCTTTTATTTGTTACATACCTACTTATTTTATTCATAACTTACATTACACTTTAATTTCGACGCAACTACGCTTTTCATGTAATAATAAGTTTTATTTGTTTGTTTTTAATTAAACACATTAAAATGATTAACAAATAATTTATTATCAACTGCGTTTTTTCACAATTACTGGTGGATCGTCAGGGTTGTCTTGAGGCTCGTCGTCGTTGTCGTCCTCTTCAATAATGATATGGGCAGCGTTCTGGCACGTTTTCCCAGAGCAGGTAGCACACATCACAGAACATCTGAGCCCTGCTTTTAGGCAAGTGCAGCCACCTCTGCACCCCTTCTTGCATTTGCAAGAGAGGAGTTTTAGGAGCTCTGCGGGGGCAGGAGCTTGCCGACTGGTAATGGGGATGAGTCCAGCCGAGGTCAGTTCCCAACCCCAGTCGGTGGCCTCTTTTTCCACCCCCAACCACTTTTGCACCTGGTGATATGTGCGGTAGTGGTGATACGACGCAGCCTCTGTGGTTGGGGGCAAACGGGCCAGATTCGCTTTGGCGTTGGCTGCTGTCTTCATAAAAGTACGGAACCGTACATCGTTGACGGTGTCTGTCGTTTCGTCTCCTCCATATAAGACAACTAAGAATTTGTCACCGGCTGCTGCGACTTGTTGGTGTGTGGCATCTGTCTGGAGAAAAACTCTTGCTTGGTCCACTAGGGCTTGATTTTCTCTGAAGCGGCCCCACATTTTCATCTTCCCCTGCCAGAAGAGGGCAGAGGTGGTGTCACACCCAGTAAATGCCTGAATGAAAAGTTCAAATCCAGGTGGTAGCTCTACTTCCCCTTGGTTGAATGAGCTGGTGGAGAATTGGACGCAACCCGCCTCACCTCTGCCACTCTTGAAAGTATACATTTGTTTTACTGGATCCTAGACCGCAGAGGAGCACGAGCAAATCCACATCCTCTCCAAAGATGATGACGTGGTCATTGGAGATACTTTTTTGCAGAACAGTCACGATGATATCGCGATCTGCGTCTTCTTTTGATATTTTTGTCTCAATCCCCTCGAGAGCAAAGGCAGAACAGAGATGCTCAATGAGACGAACCTTGTTTTTGTCATTCGAGAGCATCTTCTCTTGGGGGACTGTGATGATGGTCGATGCGTCAAACACAATTTCCGCTGATGCTGCAGAATACCGTCGTAATCGCTCTGCAAATTTGGTGCTTTTTTGGGCGCCATCCTCAGGATACCCGTCGAAGACTACACACACATTTCTCCCAAAGTGGTTAAATATGTAGCTTGCTGCGATAGCCCGTACTGAATCATTCAGATGCCACACGACTTTATGGAGGAGGTATCCTCCATCGACGACTGTAAATGTTTTTGCCTGCACACTGACGTTCTCTGTGGCTTGAGTGAAGGCAGCGTAAAAAGCCTCCTATGATCGTAACATGTTTTGCATGTTTAAATCACACTTCATGCAATAAAAAAGTGGTTAGGTACATTTCTGGAAAAATGCGATTTCACCTTATGTAGGGTTTTTGGACATTTTGAGAGAACTACGAGGCTTACAGACCCCGCTCTGTGCTCAAATTAAAGCTAATTAAATTGCCTACAAATTATATTCTACAAGTTCTACTCGTAGGATCAATGGTTTCGACGCAATTTCGGTCTAAAGAAGGTCTAAAACTTAAATTTTCAATTTTTGGAAAAACTGGCCTATTTTCAAAGTGCCGTAATTCGGTAACCAATTGACATACAGAGCTCCGGTTGGGCTTAATTTGTCACAAATTTATTGTTCTTAAAAAACGTATAGAATAGCTTTCGACGAAAAACGCATGGATTCGGAGATACAGAGCAGAATCTGAAACAAGTCCAAAAATTTCGCGGTTTTTAGTGTGTAAAAATTTTTCCACAACTTTTTGAGAGTTGCAAACTTGGGTAAACATAGCTCTAATGGTCCCAAACAACATACTAAAAAATCAGAGATACATCATGTTTTGCGAATTTAGCGATTTCTTGTGTCGATTTTGACTGGCCTATATACGGGGTCAAGCTAAATAAAACCATTTAAAAAATAGTGACATTTCAGAGAAATTCTAGATTTTCTCTGAAAAAATTATTCCAATTGCGAGAGAAATTTTGCTGACTTTTGCAGAGAAATATTTTCAACAGGGTAATAATTCCATATTTTTCCGTTTTACCTCACAAAAAAAACATTTATTTAGTTAAAATACACATGTGAGATTAAGTTATTTATTATTCAGATGCTTTTTGAAAGCTGGGAAAAATGGACACTCTTAAAAATGTCCGAACATTTTCAGTGTTTATAAATGTTCATAAAGGGTTTTTCAATAGGGACATAACAATTTTGTTTTATAATACGGAACATAACCTACAAACTTTTTTATGATCTGTCAAAGTCAAAACGTTAGTCAAGACTTACATTTTTATCATGGTGAAGTTCACGGACGAGCAACGTTTGGAAATCGTTAAAACTTACTACCGATATTCTGAGTCGGTAGTCGCAACTTTGGTAATCGTTTAATCTCGAGAAATGGTCCAGTCGAATGGCCACCTCGCTCATGCGATTTGACGCCGTTGGATTTTTTCTTATGGGGTTACCTTTAGTCGAAGGTTTATGCCAACATTCCAACAACGTTAGAGGAGCTCAGGAACAATATTGAACGCGAAATTGCCAACATTCCAGCTGATATGTGTGAAAGAGTGATTGAAAATTGGATCCAAAAAATCGATCGCTGCCGTCGTGCTCGTGGTCATATGAACGACGTCGAATTCCATACATAATTGTAACATGTGTACTACACCGGGAATAAATTTCAGCCTGATATCTCAATTATTCTGTGTTTTATTTAAATACAAAATTGTTATGTCCTTATTGAAAAACCCTATATTTAGGTATTTAAATATCAATACTAATTTTATACAATTTTTACACTTAATTTAAAAAAGACACCTAAGTAGTAAGTTGGGTGTCTTCCATGACAGAATTTAATAGATGTTCGCTAGTTCTAAAGCGTCTGTCGGCAATACAGGACTCTTCGGACATCATGCGTGTTTGTTGGTCAAATTTTCGGACTAGCAGTTTTAGGTTCCTATAACTGCTAGAAGCCTAGAATTGCTAGAACCAGGGTCGAAAAGTCTGATAATTTTACCAACAAACACGCAGTTGTGTCCAAAGAGTTCTGTATTGCCGACAGAACCATATCAGAACTTATTAACAAACACACCTAAAATCAAGAAAACTAGAGGACCGAGCTCACTGGTTAGCTGTGGCTCCATATATATTTTGATGTGAGAGGCGCTGCGAACGTTTTCGTTAACGGGCGCAATGCGGTACTACGATTTACACAGACATTACTTATCTCGTGCTATTGTTTGAAAAGAAGCGCACTACTGTATTGTGCCGATAACTAAAAAGCTCGCAGCGCCTCTCGCGTCGAAATATACGGAACCATCATGGTACACTGGCAAACCAGTGAATTCAATTTCTTTGTCTTCTTGGATAAGACCAATAGACCAAGAGCTAGTGACAATTTTTTGGTGTTATTTATTTCAAGGCCTTATTTTTGTGAAGATGTTGAGGGAGGCATATTGAAGTGCCCTGAGTAAGGGATTTCGCTAGATAGCGGTATGGGAGGGATGCAGACCGCCCCCAACATATAACAAAAAAAATGGTCACAATTATTATCTCTTTAAGGCTGAAATTGTTTGTATAGCTTGTCGGTGACCCAATAATGCCATTAGAATATTTGCAGATCGATTGGCCAGTATTAAAGGGGGTGGCAGATTACCCTAAACGTGTCAAGTACCCAACGAAATTTATATTATTAGTTCAAGGTTCAAATTTTAATATGTTGTTACGGCGACTGTTTAAGCATATATTTCAATTTGCAGAACAAAATGTCGGTATTAACCCCCTTGCAGAACAATATAAACACCTAGGCGAGCAAGTTTCCCTCTAAGAAAGGGGGTTAATATCGACATTTTGTTCTGCAAATTGAAATATATGCTTAAAACAGTCGCCGTATTACAACATATTAAAATTTGAACCTTGAACTAATAATACAAATTTCGTTGGGTAATTGACACGATTAGGGTGATCTGCCAGCCCTTTAATGCTGGCCAATCGATCTGCAAATATAATGGCATTATTGGGTCACCGACAAGCTATACAAACAATTTCAGCCTTGAAGCAATAATAATTGTGACCATTTTTTTTATTACATGTTGGGGGCGGTCTGCATCCCTCCCATACCGCTATCTAGCGAAATCCCTTACTCAGAGCACTTTAATATGCCTCCCTCAACATCTTCACAAAAATAAGGCTTTGAATAAATAACACCAAAAAATTGTCACTAGCTCTCGGTCTACAAAGAGGATAAGATAGAGAACCAAACTGTTCATAAAACACAATTTTAAAAGAGCGTTTACGAGTTTCAGCGCAATCTGTTGAGGTGGATTCAAGTTATTATATTTTGTACTTACATTGCAGGACTTACAGTGAGTACTGAATATGTTGTTTGTCTTTTCTCTGACACCTTTCGCAACTTTTTACATTACACTGTACTATTTTTTTTTTAATTTTTTAATTTGTTACGTCGTAATTGACATTTTTATTAGATTGCGATTTATAACGTGTAAATCAGGCTTTAGATTTTGATTCCGATAGCACAAGACACGCGCTGCGAGAGAGCTAATACAAGTCAGTCGACTCGAGTCGAATCGCGACGACCGCTGTATTAGCTCTCTTGCAGCCAGGCCCGGATTTACCATGCAGGCAGAGTAGGCAGTTGCCTAGGGCGGCAAGAATTGAAGGGCGGCAAATTTTGACGGAAACTTTGAAAACTTGTTATATTCGTGGGAATTAAATAAAATATTTGCTCTCAGAAAGGTGCATTTTATTTATTGAAAAACTTTTCGTACCAAACTTATTCCACATTGAAGAAGGAGGGTGGGGAGGGGGCAATTTTCGCAACTGCCTAGGGGCGGCAAATTTCTAAATCCGGGCCTGCTTGCAGCGCTTGTCTCGTGTTATTTGATCAAAACCCAAAGCCTGATTTACACGTTATAAATCGCAATCTAATAAAAATGTCAATTACGACGTACCAAATTCAAAAACACAGTGTTTCAAAATCGTATAAACAAACCGACGCTATTCTGGATGCCAACCAACACGTAGCGCGCGTCAGTTGACCAGTATTAATGATTCTGTCTGGCTAGAGTTTGCTAGCATCGCATACGGCAGTACCGCCTCTATCCTATGCTCTTTGAAGACAGTTATTAATATTTGATAGAACACTCGGAAACACATGAAAACCTTAAATAAATTTTTCACAACGCCATTATTGAAAATTCGATTTTCGATACTTGTTTAGTGAAAACGTCAAAATGACAGACATAACCTCACATAAATTTCACATGGATCTGACAGATCAAATATTTTTGCGGCTTTTTTGCGCGCCCAAATTGCAGGTAACTCAAATCGAATTTTCAATAGAGTTGTTGTGAAAAATAATATGTATTTACTCGGAACGAAATACAGCGAATGCAACGCGTGTGATTTAGTGCCCGAGGAACTAGTTGCAAATGCTGTGTTTCGTCCCTTGTAATGCGATACACTATTAGGTACTAGTTTTTTCCTTATAAGGACATGTTTTTAAATTTATTACAAAGAAGAAAATATTCAAACGAAATAATTTATGTATAAATAATTTATAGTAGATTGTATTTCTAGTGTCGTAATGAGGTATATTACTGACGAGTAGTGACAGTATATTAAAACGAGCGATTTAGCGAGTTGTCATATCATTACGCACGAGAAATATATGGTATTTTTTGCCATACCCACTATAAAATAGCTACTTTTCACTTCATTTTTAGTATTTTTAAAAAAATTTTGACAGTTCATTTGCGTCACCAACTTCACTTTTTTAATAGGCCTTCTATCGCAGTGCTCACGCAAAGTAAATAAGCATAAATCACTATGGAAAATGTTTACTTACCACACAAGTGTGTTTTGAAAACACTTTTAACACACCTGCTTGTTTAAAAAAAAAATTGTGTGTTAAAGACCACCAACAGCTAAGGTTATTTAGGCCTAGCATTAATTCATATTTTAAATGCATTATTTTTTTTTTTAATAATAAATTGAAAATCCAATTGACACTTTTACCAGCTCTCGGGCTAGAACCCGGGAACTTGTAATAGAAGAACCATAGCAACACCATGTAAACAACAGCATTGCTACACTCTCGGCTATTCTCAAGCCCACCTGCTTGTTTAACTGACCCATTCCATGCTTACATTCACGTATGTAAAGTAGCTATTTTATAGTGCGTATGGCAAAAAATAATTTTATATAACACATTCACGCTTTTAATGTTTTTTCGTATCTGTTTTGCGAACCTTAAATAGCCGTTTATTGACTAGTGATCATTATGCAACGCTTTTCAGTGCTATAATGAAAAAACAGTTGCATAATGAACCATTATGTAACTAGTTGCATAATGAACCATTATGTAACTAGTTGCATAATGAACCATTATGTAACTAGTTGCATAATGAACCATTATGTAACTAGTTACATAATGAATCATTATGCAACTGTTTTTTTAATTCAATTAAATTCTAAAACCATGCATGTGTTATATAAAGTATAGTGTGCAACGCGTGTGCTAAATCTTTATGCGTCAGGCGCGATGTTTTCAACACTCGTATGCGGCTCGCGATGTACACTCGCCAAGGCTCGTGTGTGCTCGCCTACTAATTGTGCTGAAAATATCGCGCCTGACGTATAAAGATGTATTTAGCACACTAGTTACACAATATACTATTATTTATAATTTGTCTTCATTATAAATTTTAGAATAATCATCCGACTATCTCCTTATAAGGACGAAACTATACTTTTTCTCACCAACAGATATAGTAATCGCTATATTCTTGGTCAAGAATAGAGGATCTATTTACGTCAGTGATGCAACTTTTACCGAATATGAATATCAAAGCCACTATTCGCCGAAAACGAATGACTAAAATTAATTACAAAAATTACTAATGTGCTTTTTTCTATAATTTTAATAACCAAAATTAACATTTGATACATTTTTGTTCAAAAAACATAATTAGTAGGTGAAAGACAATACACCAATCCAGGCGAATCGCTTTGAACACACATCACCAACACCATGATGCGCGCGCATAGGTGTGAGCTATCACAATCATAGAGATATCATAGATAGAAAGTACTTTATTTTCGCACTGCCATAGCAACTTCTGTTTATTTGCTCTATACGCCTGCGTGCGCCTGTCAATACTTGCATGAACTTCGCGGCACATTGTGGAAGGAAAGATGGCGACGCAAATGAACTGTCAGAATTTTTTGAAAATGACGTGAAAAGTAGGTATTTTGTAGTGGGTATGGCAAAAAATACCATATATGTCTCGTACGTAATGGTATTACGGCTCGTGTGACTGTAAAAACTCGCTATCGCTCGTTTTTACATACTGTCATTACTCGCCGTAATATGCCCCATTATGTATCTAGACATACAATCTACTATTTTGCAGTTGAGAATCGCTGGTTTAAACTACAGGGAAATCCCCGCCTGTAAATTACATTGCAGCTGTGAAAACAGATGTAGAAATCCGGGGATGTAATATAAAGTGCCACTTTAGACGAGGGGGGGGAGTCATTCAGCAAAGGGTGCATGCCTGTCTTATGGACATGTCCATGCTATGCATATGCCCACCTTCTATTGGTTGCGTCTTTGCGCATGCTCAATTCCTCGTACAGCGCTTGCGCAACTGAAGAAACCAATAGAATGCGGGCACACTTGCTTCCTCACCGCCCCCCTCAACAGCAACCCCCACACTCGATTGTACTACATCCCCAGATTTCTATATCTATGTGTGAAAACAAACAACATGTGTCAATGCGGTTTATTTCGTTTCATTCAAACAAGTCAAAATGCTATTCCATTCGGCGAATACGAATATTCATTAATAGACCCGTAGCAACATATGAGCAAAAGTGGGTATTGCCCCCTCACGCGTTTTTGAAAAACCAACAAAAAAAATAACAGAAGATGATGAAAGACGTACTGCATGACTGGTCACACTTCATTGATGATTATCTGTACTACCACCTATCAGACTATGCTGAATAATAGATAGACCGATAGATATTCAAATAAAAAAAAACAACGTAAAATTCATAACTTTTATTTGCCCCCTCACGTTAAATGTCGAATATTCGACGAATACGAATGGAGTATTTGTATTCGTTACATCACTAATTTACATATCAATGATACGTTCCTTGTCGAAGAATATCCAAACATATAGCGGTTACTATATCTGTTGATAAGAAAGACTAAAGTCGTGATTTATTTCATCTTTTCATGCTTTTATTATATACCCTAGTAGGTAGGTGTTTTAACAGTTGAAACATATAGCCGAGAGCTAGTGATAATTTTTTGGTGTTATTTATTCAAGGCCATATTTTTGTGAAGATGTTGATGGAGGCATATTAAAGTGTCCTGAATAAGGGATTTTGCTAGATAGTGGTATGGGAGAAATGAGGACCGCCCCCAACATGTAACAAAAAAAATGGTCACAATTATTATTGCTTCAAGGTTGAAATTGTTTGTATAGCTTGTCGGTGACCCAATAATGCCATTATAATATTTGCAGATCGATTGGTCAGTATTCAAGGGATGACAAATCACCCTAAACGTGTCATGTACCCGACGAAATTTGCATTATTAGTTCCAAGGTTCAAATTTTAATGTTGTTATGGCGACTATTTTAAGCCTATATTTCAATTTTCAGAACAAAATGCCGGTATTAACCCCCTCTCTTAGAGGGAAGCTTGCTCGCCTAGGTGTTTATATTCTGCAAATTGAAATATATGCTTAAAACATTCGCCGTAACAACATAATAAAATTTGAATCTTAAACTAATAATATAAATTTCGTCGGGTACATGACACGTTTAGGGTGATCTGCCACCCCTCTAATACTGACCAATCGATCTGCAAATATTATAATGGCATTATAGGGTCACCGACAAGCTATACAAACAATTTCAGCCTTGAACTTGAAATTGTGACCATTTTTTTTGTTACATATTGGGGGCGGTCTGCATCCCTCCCATACCGCTATCTAGCAAAATCCCTTACTCAGGGCACTTTAATATGCCTCCCTCAACATCTTCACAAAAATAAGGCCTTAAATAAATAACACCCAAAAATTGTCACTAGCTCTCATCTAATACTGCGCATTGTTAGAAAAATGTCCCATCAAAATTACAATTTTAGATATTTATTGCACAATATATTTGTGTTAAATTAACATTAATTAAAAAGAAAAATAATTTCATTTTCTAGTTTCGTAACGGATGTTTTGGGCAAAACAATTTTTGCATTGAATTGCTGTTAAATAAACCGGTAATCTTCAACCCATTTTTGCGGAAGTAAAAAATGACAAAACTTTTTTTAAGAACAGGCACAAAAACCATTTTTTTTAGAATTATAGCAACATTTTTCGTTTCATTGTTTATTTTCATGATTCTGATGGCTCTGTCTGAATAAGTTTATCTTCAGTTTGGGGTGCAAAGAGAGATTTCCCATATGATCCACACTTCACAGATATCTCTAGCATTTCTCGTAGACCCTGCAATACAATAATACATTGTGTTACAAATAGCCCGGTCAATAAAGGTTTTATGTTGCAAATAATTCCCACAGAGCTGGATTTTTCACAGATGGTAGAACATCTTTACACATGTATTTTTACAAAAGTCCCCGGTTATCCCCCTTGTGCTTCCCCCGCCTCCCCTTTTTGAATATAATTTTGCAAGCCTTTCGGAAACCTTTTTCAAAATATCTCAGAAACGGCTTGTAAAATTATATTCAAAAGGGGGTGGCATGGGAAGCACAAGGGGGATTACCGGGGACTTTTGTAAAAATACATGTCTAAAGGTGTTCTACCATCTGTGAAAAATCCAGCTCTATGGGAATTATTTGCGATATTGGATGATTTTTTCCTTTCATTTACTGTGCTTAAAGGGCGGAAAGTTGACGATTGCGACGAGTGTGAAGTTTATCGCCTGAGCGAAGAGAGGGTGGTGATCTTACGAGCCTCGTCCCACTTCAGTTGGCCCACTTACCAAAAAACTCGATTATTAGTCCTCAATTAACAGAAATCGAAACAATAGTGTAATATAGGTATTTTTTATTTTGTACCAAACATTTTACAGACTTTTTGTCATAACCTAAGCCTACTAAGATAATGTATTCTAAAATAATAAATTAAATAGAAAAACGCAGTGGCGGCTCGTGTTCCTTTAGGTCAGGAGGTCAATTTTATACAAAAAAAAAAACAAAAAAACAAAACAAAATATAAAGTACCTAATATCAAAAAACGTAGTGAGTACTCACATTAATTAAAATGATTTATATTTTAGATGAATTCGTCTATCCTTGCTGTTGGCAAAATGATCGATTACAAGTTCATTAAAGTTTTTAATATCTTTGATAAACGACTTTTCAATGCTTAAAATAGAAGTACCTTTAAATACAATACTTTGGACCAAATGAGCTGTAAAAATGGAATCTAACTCGGAAACAAAATTTATCAGCCCCCGAAATATGCCGGCATTTTCCGATGACTCGGTTTCGTCGTGTCCTCGTAGAGCTAACTCGAAGGCGCCGCAAAACTTTATGCAGTCGATTATTTTATTTAAGACATATCTGTTTTTATTCACATTTTCATTACCTATATTCTTTAATTTTATTTCGGTAAGCACTGCTCAACTGTAACTGAATGTCAACACGACCGAGCGTACCATAATCAATAGCACTATTCATATGATCTGCGGATGAAGCATGCTTCTTTACTTTTTCTTTGATTTAATGTTTTAAGTCTATTAGACCGTTCTTGCACCATAGCGAGTCATTTGAATTTGAAAAAAGTAAACAAATGAAACAATAAAATGAATTGGTCACTTCACACCCACAAATCCATTCAGATATATCGTACATTGAATCTTTGTTTTTGTCCTTACTGGTTTGTATTATTTTAAGTGATGGTCGTGGGCGACCATATTTTTTAAACTCTAAACGTTTATCATAATTTAAACCATTATTAATTTTCAGATTTTTAATAGTTGGCACAACAAACATTTTTACATTAGTAAATAATAAATTTCTAATTGTTTAACCGTTAACAATAATAATATAATATGAACGTGCCAGGAATTTGTAGAGTGGGTAAAAAATATTAACCATTCATACGTCACAGCGTCTGACGACATACGGCTGTTGACCGAAACGATGATGTACGATGAACAGATCATAGCTGTGTAAGTCGTGTAGCGTAGCGTCCGATTGGTTCCGATTCGATAGCCATATCTCTGTACATGAGGGCAAATTTTTATTTGACCCACAGCGTGATTCTTTATTTTGATACAGAATTGTATTTGATACAGAACTTAAGAATTAGGTATACTATTACTTATTAGTATTCTGCATTTGTTGAAACAGAATACTTATTTGGTTTTAAGCTTTTAATATTTTTTAAAATTTTATTTTCTAAATTCTAAATGTTTTTTTTCTTTTACATTTCCAGGGAGGTCATTGACCAATTGACCTAATGGAGGAGCCGCCACTGGAAAAACGAATAAAATGTAAAATCAGAGAAACTAAAACTCGAAACGTATTTCAACTTAGTTAATACTATGCCTCGAAGAATAATGGCCGTTATAACCATTAAAGGTGATGTTACCCTAACTTTTGAAATATTTTTGGAGTTTTAGTTTCTCTGATTATATTTTTTTCGTTTTTCTATTTAATTATTTAATTATCTTAGTAGGCTTAGGTTATGACAAAAAGTCTGTAAAATGTTTGGTACAAAATAAAAAATACCTATATTACACTATTGTTTCGATTTCTGTTAATTGAGGACTAATAATTGAGTTTTTTGGTAAGTGGGCCAACTGAAGCGGAACGGGGCTCGTACGAGTCACATTTGCCAATTTCGTCCGAGTTACACACGGTAAGTACTTTTTGTAATAACGCCATTGAAAGTGCAACAAAATTCACAGTTAAATTGTTCGCACGATTAAAGGATCGCAATTTTATATACAAATTGAGTTTGCACTAGTGTTTTTGAAACACCCATGAAAAATGACGTAACATTACGATGCAACACTGGAAAAATTCATTTGCAAACCTATGTCACTGTAGGGTCTTTAACCCGAATCTTCCACCATCGCGGTGGCTGAGATATCACTTACCCTACAGTGATACGTTAAAAAAAAAAACGTATCACTAAAGAGTAAATGTTAACTCAGCCACCGCTATGGTGGAAAATTCGGGTTAAAGTTCCGACGGTGACATAATTTGAAAAATGAATTTTTCCAGTGTTGCATTGTAATGTCGCGTCATTTTCGATGGATGTTTCATTTATTTATTTATTGTAGATTATAGACGCGTCAACATCATCATTAGCGTCTTAATTACATTAAATAACAACTTCCTTCTGACGTCACATGTACATATTATGTATCATTATGTGTTAAAATATATCTATCTATCTACCTTAAAACTAAGTGACATTACAAAACATCCATGAGCGGAGGTGGGATTCGAACTCACGACAGTGTGATCCAAAGGTCGGCTGCGCTAACCGTTACACCACACTGTCCTCGATGGATGTTTCAAAACACTTATGCAAACTTATACAGGATGTAGTTTAAAAAAGGTAACATAGGGAAAATAACATTGAGAACAATATTACAATTTTGTAGTAGGCTATGGGCCATAAGACCTAATGTAAATATGTAGTGGATTACATAGAAAAAATAGTACAGCGAATTTTTTAAATAATTTTCCATAGCATGTCTTTGATATAGCCAGTAGACTTTTGTACGGTGGGAGCTCGGACTATTTATATTAGTAGAGTATAGCCCAGTCATTTTAGATATCAAAAAAAACGACCAATCTGCGAAAAAACTCGCAGTTATCTCAATTTTTGTAGGGCTTGAGTATTGGGATCCGTCAGATAGGTGGAGTTTAAAAAACATGGCGCAGAGGGGGGGAAATTTCATATACGGGGTATACTTTTGCGTGTAATTTTATGATTTTCAAAGTGATAAGAAATGATAAAATATATAAGTGCAATTTGTGATTGGGCCAGTACGAATCCTAATCAAAGGAGTTTCGTTGAAGGAAACAGATTCTCAAAGCCGAACATATTATCAAATGTCGGAAATATAACGAGAAAAATACATGAAAAATGAACTGTCAAAAGTAGTAATCTTTACGGCATATTGCTTAAAAACATCAAATTTAAAAAAAAATCTCCACGAAATTAATTATCCGTTCAATGCTCCTTTAAGGCTGTGTTAGGTGAATAATATAAACACATAACTGCAACATAATGTTATATTGTAATAAGTAGGTAAGTTACTAACCTCAAAATATTTGTATACACATAATTAGTCCTAATTTTGTCAATATTCAGAGATTTAACTATTGTAGTATAGTATGATAATGAGTACATCTTATTATTAATATAAAATATTTTTCTAATTCATAAATACAGTTTTTCCACATTTCATTAAAAAAGAATTCGCTGTAAAGTAAGTTTTACAAGGGAATGACTGACAGTGTTTAATGCCATGATATTAGAAAACGTCGCAAATTCCATTTTCGATAAACTTTTTGTTTATTTTACTTGTTTTATTCTTGTAATAACCAATTTCACGATAAATTTGCACTGTTAGCATGTAAAATTTTCCCCCATTTTGATACAATTTTCTGCCACCAGATGTCATATGCTCATTTGACGGGTCCCAATAGTCGAGCGTTTAGCAATGCTGTTGTTTACATGGCGTTGCTAGGTTCCTCTATTACAAGTTCCCAGGTTCTAGCCCGAGAGCTGGTAAAAGTGTTAATTGGATTTTCAATTATTAAAAAAAAAAAAAATGAATTGAAAATATGAATTGGTGCTAGGCCTAAATAACCTTAGCTGTTGGTGGTCTTTAAAACACAATTTTTCAATTTTTTTATACACCTTCGTGTTATGGTGTTTTAAACAACGTGTAAATAGTTCTCAACGATATTGTGCCGGCGCTGCCAAATATTCGAGGTTCAAGGTCACGAAAACGGTTTTTTGCGAAATTCTCGGTTTCGTTTCATTCTTACTAAAAAATGATTATTATTAATCTTGCAGAGAACAAAATTCTCTACAACTTTCGTATAAACATTTTTTGTCTACGATTCATAGTTTTACTTATTTAAGTAGCCGTGGCTTCATCCCCTTCGATTCGTACATAACGGTATTATGCTGCTTCCTGATGACCTAATATAATGATTCGTACCTTTAATTTTAAGTTGGGCTTTAAGCTAACGATTAATAATAATTTTATCGAAATTAATGCACTAGTTACAAGCAAACAACCATGCATACTTGAATTCTAACAGACAGATGTTTTTTTCAAAAATGTGATATTTCTACTTGACATCAATTACATATAAAGAATATTTGTAGAGGAATTTTGTAAAAAAAATGTACAGGGGTTGAGAGAGCGCTGAGAAAGTATAGCTACTAATAGTAGAGTGCATTATACGGTATCCGAATTGCATAACCAAACTTTCTCCGCGTTCTCTCAACCCCTGTATTTTTTTTTTCAAAATTCCTTTATAAAATATAGTCTTTATAATTGATGTCAAGTAGAAATATCGCGTTTTCAAAAAAAAAACTGTCTGTCTGTTTGATTGCCTCGTTATGTACGAATTGAGGGGGAGGAACTATGAATCATAGAACAAAAATGTTTATAAAAAAGTTGTAGAGAATTTCGTTCTCTACAGAACTGATAATAACAATTTTTTTACTAAAAATGGAACGGAACCGAGAAATTCACTAAAAACCGTCTATCGTGAACTTGAACCTCGAATATCTGGCAACGCCGGCACAATATCGATGAGAACTTTTTACATGTTTTTTAAGACACCATAATGAAGGTGTATACAAAAATTGAGCTAACTGCGAATTTTTTCTCAGTTGACATCTAAAATAACCAGGCTTATATCAAAGTTTGACAATAGTTGAGCGCGTGGCAATATCAATGTTTAAAAGGCGTTTCCATGGTTTCTCTATTACAAACCCCCAGTTTGCAGGTTCTTTGGATTTTCAATTTATTATTAGAGAATAATAAACTGATAAAAAACTTTTTAACAAAAAAAAACCTCCTTCAAAAAGACACTAAAAAGAGAAAAATAATGAAATTTTGAGGTCTGTGCCAATTAAAATATGAAGTTGGTTAAAAAAAAGAAGATATTAATCACTATACTATACTTTTTAACCGACTTCATATTTTAATTGGCACAGACCTCAAAATTTCATTATTTTTCTCTTTTTAGTGCCTTTTTGAAGGAGGTTTTTTTTTGTTAAAAAGTTTTTTATTTTTTACTTTTTAGTGTCAAAAAAATTTTTAGTGTCAAAAAAAAATAACATTTACCTTAAAGAATCACACGCCGTTACTTACTTTTATTAAAATCAGCCGAACTACTGAACCGATTTTGATGAAATTTCTATGGGACCAATCTGAAAGTATATCCTTTCAAATAAAAAAATATTTTTCAAAATCGGTTCATAAACGACGAAGTTATCCGCGAACACACATAAAACATAACCACATAAAAAATATATACGGTCGAATTGAGAAACCTCTTTTTTTTGAAGTCGGTTAAAAATATGAATTGGTACTACGTCCAAAATAACCCTAGCTATTGGTGGCCTTAAAAAAAATAACATAGTTTTACCAGTTCACAGATTAGAACAGGGGCTTGTAATAGAGACGTTGTGGAAATGTCATATAAACAATTGCATCGCTACCCGGTCGACTGTCACATTAACATACCTTGTTTTCAGTAATAAGCCTGTTAAATTTTTCTACACCTTCGTCCATGTATTTGTCATCGATGCAGGCCGCTTGATTCATTACAGCCGCCATTTCATTTATTTTTTCAGCTTGTTGTTGGATAATCTGAAAAAGTTAACAGTTTTATACAAAGTCAAAATTTTCTTCGGTTTTTTTAATATTGTTACGGATCACCCTGTATATAAACGGCAAACAAAAAGTTCCGAGAAACGGGGTCTGCATACTGAACAACGAGTACCTGCCGGAATGTTCTAGAGAACGCGAGAAGCACTGGGCTCCAGTCCACGCAGCCTATATAAATCAGTGAACAGGGAGTCGCGCAATCAGTCAACGGGAATCAGTCAGTGTAGATTATACTGTGACAGTGTTGAACAGATATAAATACAGTGACTGCATGTTATCTTTTGATGTTGTTTCCATCTTTTAAGTGCGATTTCTACGCAGTCGGGTTTTTTGTTAATAATTTTTTATTGACTCTTTAGTTTTGTTTTAACAATATAGTGCTAGTTCCTGTCTATAAATACTGTATAAATACTATAAGTAATTTGATGGGAAAGATGGACAAATAATTGTATTTAAAATTTTTTTATTTATCGCCAACGTTTCGTCAACATTGCTGACTTCCTCAGGGCTCTACAGTGAGAAACAAATTAACAAATTATAATCACATATATAACAAATTAAATAAATACTACCATTAATATTCTACAATATTAAAACAATATTGAGGAAGTCAGCAATGTTAACGAAACGTTGGCGATAAATAAAAAAGTTTTACATGCGATTATTTGTTCATCTTTCCCATCAAATTACTTATATTAAATTACAATGGACTTAAACATTAATATGTATAAATACTGTTTTTTTCCGTCTCTACCGCCATTTTGTATTTTACGGCCGCCATTTTGATTTTATAAAAACAAAACCTAGCCTATAACCATCGGACGGTTTAAACGAATCGATAGACACCGCATAGATTAAAATCCATCCAGCCGTTGGGATGCTTCGAGGGTATAAAGAATCCCACATACATAGATGCGCGTGAAAAACAATACCGTCTTTGCTGCCGCGCAGTCGGGTAAAAGATTAGGATTTTTGGGTAAGACAGGGGAATTTGAGCGTATGAAATCCCAAATTTTTTCCAGTAATAGAAAACCCTAAAATCCGATAAATTTTAAGAAAAAATGCACAATAGAAAATACAAGAAAAATGCACACATTTTTTCATAAAACTTGTGATTTTAGTGTTTTCCATTACTGAAAAAATTTGAGAAATTTTCATGTTCCCACTTAATCCAGATCAATATTACTTTAGCAAAAATCCTTTTTTTTATGTAAGAATTATTGGCTTCTACATCGATTATGTAATAATAATAATTTATTTTGTCTATAAACGGATAAAATATATCCTGACACGACCGACATATTAGATATACAACAGATATAAAAAAAGAATACATAAAAAACTGATAATAAATAGATTAAAATTAACAATAATTAAAATTAGGTAATTAAAATTTGTAGTCTAAAAACTCTTCCATGGAATAAAACGCTTCAGTTATTAAATATTTTTTAAGAATAATATTAAATTTATTGAGGGACAAAATCTTCCAATCATTAGGCAATTTATTATATAATTTTGATCCCATATTAGCCATGATCTAATCCAAAAATATACTAAACTTAACATAATTCAAAATAAACATTCCCATAAAACGTAACACTGGGACACAAGAGGAATGGATCAAGGAATTTACATAAGGACCATGGAGGTGCATTGGGCACGACTCAGCAGGACAGACGTACAAGAGAGCTAGGAACATGGACGCCCGGGATGGGAAAGGTAAGAAACATTAGGTAATGTAAGTACACAGTCTATTAATTCTATTATAACTACTCTAATTTTTCTACCTACCTAATTTTTTCATATACAAATGTTAATCATTGTTATTTAGGAATTTAAGGATTTCGCAATAAATTTTTTTATTTTCAGATTTTAAAATGTCAGGATACCACAAAGGTAATGCAATATCGGATTCCATAACAAAAATCTTGCTAAGCCCATTTCTTTATGATCCGAGTGGGTGCTTTTCATTTATCTAACTTCCAGTGACTCTGAAGTCGACTTGTGTCAATGTCAAATTGAACGATCAAATATAAGTACCTACGAGTTTTTGCGTAACAATGCGGACGGTACATATTACATTTTTGTGTCGAGACTATGAATTATTGCAATTCGCAACTAACCGCGCATTTTGTTCGCTCGGCAGAGTTTCTGTGAGTCAACATGTGTCAACATTTTTGTCGACACAAGTTCGCGTGTTGACTCAAGTCACTAAATTGAAAGCACCCAACAATAATAATAGTATTATTTGTTTAACGACTGTGTAAAAGTTATTGACAAATAAAACAGATTATTTATTAAATCAATCGACGCTTCAACAAATATAATGGATTTTTTCAAGATTTCTAAATGTCATTTTTTATAAAAGACACAATAAAACTTGTAAAAATAACAAACTAGGTATGTCATTTTAACAAATTTCATTCCTTGTTTTATAAAAATGACAATCAGAAATCTTGAAAAGGGCCACCATATTGGTCGAAATGTCGATTGATTTAATAAATAATAATTTTAGAGAATAATCGCTTTGAAACAAAATAATAATACTAGTAACAATGGAAATTATTAATAATCAGTATGTTTAGAATCCTTACCGCAAATAAATTCACTATATTAGTGAATTATTAAATGATAGACGACACTGTCGCCATGATATTTTTTAGGATATATAGAAGAAATGTAAATGCCACTGCCGGAGCTCGAACCCGAAACTCCCAATTTCGCGTCGGAAACTCGTTTGACGCTAAATTGGGAGTTTCGGGTTTGAGTCCCGGCAGTGGCATTTAGATTTCTTCTTCTATATAGCCTTCTAAAAAAATATCATAGGGACAATGTCGTCTGATATCGTAATGTTAATTCACTAAACTTATAGTGAATTTATTTGTGGTAAGGAATCTCATATTTATTATTAATAATTTTCATTGTTAGTTTAAAATACCGTAATTTCTCACAAAGAATCAATATTTTGATTTTTAATAATACTAATAATTATATTATAGAGTGGGTGCTTACTTGATGTAAATTAATATTAAACATTTTGAATAATAATAAAACACTAAGTTTTTTAAATTTACACTATATCTATTTATATATTTATTGTACGTTTTGTATTTTATTATAGTATAAGATATTTTCTGAAGAAGTCACTGTGTTGACGAAACAATTGTCAAAAAATAAAGATATAGTGTAAATTTAAAAAACTTAGTGTTTTATTATTATTCAAAATGTATACTAATAATTACCTCAGAATCTCTAGCATTTTGTATTTCCGTGAAATCTATTTTACTGTTTCTCATTTGAGCACTTGTATGCTGTCTATATTTAGACATAATGTGTTCTAACGCAATTTGATGATCCTCTAGGGCTGCTCTCAATTCACGGTTTTCCTTCTGTATTTCGCGCAAATGTCGATTTTCTTGTTGGATGCTAGCAATTAACTGTGGATGTGGTCTTTGTCTAGCTACATCGTTTAAAACCTCCACTTCTTCTTGATACTGCTTGATTTCATCAATCTTTTTATTGATCACTTGTGTTTCGTTCAATAATGAATCAGCTGTTAATTCGCGTTCTTTCAAACGTTCAGCAAGTTTCTTTGCATCTAATATCAATTTCTGAATAGTTAATGACATTCTACAAATAATAAGAGAATTTCGTTAAACCAAAAATCAAAATATTTGCTTGTTACAGATGACATTTAACTAACCTGAATTCTTGATAATTTTTATGCAATTTTCCCAAAAAATAACATTTGATTTAAATTTATCGACACATTTGGTTACTCTTAATTAAACTTATAATTTTTGACTGTTAAAACGAAATCAATTTCAAATATGTTAGCCACTACCTCAGCGATGTTAACAGAGCAGCTGTCAAATTTTTATTATTATGGTTTATTTTTATTGACAATTCGAATCAGGAGTATAGACTATAGCAGATTGTTTTCGTTGCCAACTTCATAACTCATGGGCATATTCAATTTAAAATCTATTTGAAATCACTAGACCTGGTTACTTTGTTAACTGTTTTGTTTTAACAATTACAACAAAACAGTATCCAAAGTAACCTGATCTGGTGTTTTCAAATAGATTTGGTTTTTAGTATAAACAGTTGAGTTATCAACAAAGATTTTTTTTCGACAGAGGCGCAAGCCCCGATGAACGAAACCAGTGATGCGATTCGTATTATTGACTATTGAGAAAAATTTTACAATAAAACACGTTAGTTTAAATTTGCCGCCAACAGTTAAAATTAACAGTCTACAAATAATGATAAATTGCGTGTTCATTTGAAAGCTTCCATTAGAGTTTAGAATATCTCGAAAACAACGCCAAAAGTTGTACTTATAATTTCGAGAGGGAAAGAATATGGAATCATTCTTTTTATAATTAGGGAGCGTTTTGAACGTCAACTGTGATATTATAGCAGGTCATATTTTTTTAACAAATTAACAATCTGCATTAAATGAATATTAGTAAAAAAACTTTTTAGATTAGCCGTAAGATAGGCAACTTTATAAGCACAGAAGTTGGGTAGGTAATTAGCTAAAGCCTAGGACGTGTATTGTTGCCGTCTAGATCTAGACTCTTGTCTAGATTTTCAAGACAAGACTTGTAAAAGTCTTGTCTAGAAATTTTCAAAACAAGACAAGCCCTGCTTTATCTAGATCAAGACTCTTGCCAAAACTCTAGGACAATTTTCAAGAGTCTAGATAAACTAAATAGTAGCTGTAGGTAGATAATAAAAATAAATAAAAAAATAAAACCACCTTCAAAAAAGTCACTGAAAAAAGGAAAATAATAAAATTTTGAGGTCGGCGCCAATTTAATTGCCAATACTTTTCATATAAATATCTACTTTCATTTTATTAATTTGCAAATTGCAATGTTTGTATGTTATTTTGGTTGTTTAGGTCAAAACTTGCAAGTCAATTTTGAACGACTTCCACGTATCCGATCGATTTGAAATTTTGTACACATTTGTATTCCCGATGACAATACATGAATAAATCGTTTTTAGAAATAAATTCAACCCCTAAGGGGTTCAAACGGGGATGTAGGTTTTTTTTTGACTAATTAACGCCCAGGCCAAATCGCTGAAGCTAGAAACTTGAAATTTGGACATTTGGTTCCTTTTCTGACGTAAGCATTCACTAAGAAAGGATTTTTCGAAATTCAACCTTTACAGGTGTCAAAGGGGGGTACAATTTTGAAAGTCTAAAATGAACAAAATAAAATATTAGCAAAAAAAACTTTTTAGAGACAAGCTTTTATTGAAAAGTACTAAAAGGGAAAAAATAATATTTAATAGTTTAGGTTCATAATTATTATAAAAGCGGGGGTTGCGACTAATAAACTATCATAGAGTTTACAACCCACGCTTTTATAATAATTATGAACCTAAATTATTAAATATTATTTTTCCTTTTTTTGTACATTTCAATGAAAGCTTGAAAGGAATCTCTTTGCCAATTTTTGACCATTATTACATTTGGAGAGAGCTTTGCCAGATATGCAAAAAAAATTAATTATTTACAATAATAATCATCGTTTGTATTGCAATTTTTCGTTGCATACCTGGCAGACCTCTCTCCAAGTGGATAAATGTTCAGTATGAGGTCTGCCAGGTATGTAAAAAAATGTGCAAGGCGGACGATGATAATAGTAAATAATTGATTTTCTTTACATATTTGGCAGACTTCTCTCCAAATGGATAAATGGTCAGCACGAGGTCTGCCAGGTATGCGAAAAAATATTTGCAAGGCGGTCGATGATAAATTGTAAGATACCTCTCTATAACCTGTAGATATAAATTTCAGCAAGTAGTGTTGAGCCATATTCGAGATACCTACTGACAACAAAAAATGATTGAAGTCTGCCACCGATTTGATGTTTTCCATCATAATATTATTACTTATCTGTTAAATTCAATAATAAAATGTTAGTGGTAGTTGTTCAGAGGACTTTTGTACGGTCAGAGCTTGGATTTATTATTATGTCGATTGTTCATAATAGGAAACATATCATTTTGGTTTACAGCGTAGAATATAATGTAATTAGACGAAACTGTCGATTTGATTTATATTATTCCATGGCGGGTGCACATTAACTCATTGATAAATAGCTGACTTATATAGGATTTAATAACAATGCCCGTTGGCTCGGTAATCTAGTCATTTTTGTAGTTAGTAAATATACGCACGTCTGTAACGGACATGATTTGTTACTGGACTTTTTCAGTAGGTAATTTAAAAAACTTTCTTAGAATATATTGTAACAAAAATCCAGATGATACGCCACTGCCTTGGGCGGAACTTACTGGAAACAAATGAATTCCGAGAAATGTGTTTGTTTGTTGGTAATCGCGCGAAAAATAAAGAATGTACTAGAAAAATCGAGTGACATCGTTCTTTAGGTATATAAGCGGAGACGAATCGACAATCAGGGCAGTCTACAATCAGCCTGTGATTTAGTGAGTAATCGGTGCGCCATACGAAGTGCGGGAAATAAATAACAGATAAATAAACATATACCTGTGTTAAAATAAATATTCTGCGTATTGTTAAGTGTGTCATTGTTAAGAATTGACATTTTCGTTTTGTGTACTTTTTTTTGAGTTTATAATTATTCATTGTTATTGAATTATTGTATATTGTCGTTTACATATTTTGATTATTGAAATAAATAATTTTATTCCGCCAAATTCAAAAACAGTTTTGTTACAATATTACTTACACAAAGTAATTGTAATGTTTTATGGCTTAGGTATATTTCTTTTTCAAATTAATTCAAATCCAGTGTAAGAAATTCTATTTCTAAAAATGCTTTCCTGAAAAAAATTAAATATAAGTAAATTACTGTTCAAAATTAAGACGTCAATTTTTCAAACTGACATACATTTTTTTGCATCTGAATCAGGGCCGTAGCTAGAGCTGATTTCAAGATAGGGCACTGAAAGTTTAAAGTAGGGCTGAAGCAAAAGACTACAATTTATTAATTGGATTGCCCACCTCATCTGGTGATATCAAATTACAAAAGCAAGAAAACGGTAAATGACAATTTAATTTATTCAAAAAAAAAAATAAAATACAGAACTTGCTATGTTATCAAATTTCCGAAGAACTTCATTTAGTCCAACGAATTTAATGTTGTTTTTCCAAATGCCAGATAGATCAAGTCTGTCATTCTGTCGTGACAGTCTTTGCGGCTTGTTTATAATTCCTTAAAGTAGGGCACTGGATGTTTTAAGGTAGGGCATTGCCCCTTAATGCCCCCCCCTAGCTACGGCCCTGATCTGAATGCGTTTTGGATGACGTGTTTGAAATTAATTTTTTTTAACAAGTATGACCTTAATTTATAACAATTCACAAACCTTTCTTATAATATTGTTAATGTTAATATTAATATTAAAATTATTTGCGATGCATCTTATGACGTAGGTATATATATTCCTTTTTCAACTTAATTCGATTCCAGTGTTAGGTGATGTTTTCCCGGAAAATATTTCCTGTAAAAAATGTAAATACAAAGTCCCTGTTCGAGGTATTACCGTATTATAATATTTGAAAAATATATTTTATCATAATATATAGGGTGCGTTCCGTAATTATTCTAAATCTAAGGATAATAGAAACAGGTTGGAGATCACTGAGTTTTGGAACGATAAAAAATAGTTTTTTATGATTCTATAATTTTACATATTTTCTGTAAACATTTGAAATATGACATTTTTTTATTGTACTTTTTAAATTTAAGGAATGCCTATTTAACTAGATATATCTCTTTTTTGACAGTAAATATTCGAATATAATAATAATGTTATTGCACAATGTATAAAAATCGTAAATATTACCCAAAAAGCTTTCCGAAACTTTGATGACATCATATTGTATAATATTGGATTAATTACTGTGGATGTAGCCATAAAGACATCTGAAATTCTTTGATAATAGATTAATTTAATCCAGAATATAAATTCTTTATCTCCATTAAGTATGACTCCGTAAAGTACTATATCCGGCATCCAAGTGATGAAAAATGATATTACAACTGCCGCTGTAAAAAAATAGAAAATTTTTGATACTTCAGTTTTTCATTTATTTTAACAATATTTTTGACGCAACTTTAATTGAACCACTAAGGCAAGGCGCACATTGAGACACATACGAAGCAACCCACGCAGGGCAGCACACGCCACGTTTTTGTATCATGTAGCGAGCATTGCATGCCCGCATATTAAGACGCAGCACAGCGCAGGCCACGAATGCGCCAAACGAAACATGCGCCGCACAGTGTTCGAGGCACAGATTTCGTGTCCGTGCGTGTCGTGGGCTGCTGGAACAAACAGCTTGTGTAGTCAATGTGCGTTCAGCCGGCACAGCCCACGAATTTCGTGCACTGCGTCGTTTGTACTGCCCTGCGTGGGTTGCGTCGCATGTGTCAAATGTGCGCCTTGCCTTGGGTCAGCGCACACATGCTACTTTCTGTATCACGATTTTGCGACTCAGTCGCTTGTAAATCGTCAGATGCAGCTACCAACAGCGTAAGCCCGTAAACAATACACGCTAAAATACTAACAGCTGATGTATCGCGAACGCGCGATTGTCGAAAACACATAGCCACTAAGTCGTAGGTTCGCGCGACACCATGCCATTGATTCCTATGAGACTCCCGAATGCGAAACAAACCCATCGATCGCTAGATCGAGCGAAAGTGCGATTTAATCTCCATGCTGTTGACAAATCGCGCGATCAAACGAGAAATTTCGTATGTAGCTGAGTAATCGTCAAATCGCGTTAAAAACCTCTTAGAGAACTTCAACTGATACACTATTTCGTAATACTCTAAAAGCGCATGTAAATTTCGAAATTTTATTAGTTACTGACTCAACGTGATACTTCCCCTTTAAATGTTTGTCAATACCTAAGAATTTCGTATAAGGATATAATTCTATAGACTGAATTTATAAAAATATTTTTGAAGCATATGGCTTGAGTTTTTTCCAATATTGATCTTAAGGCTGTTATTTTCAATTTCATACCATTCTAAAAGTGAAGTGACAGAGTTATTAATGAATGTTAATGTTGTAGGTTACAGTACAATTTTTATTAATTACAACCTCTCTTTACATGGCGGTCGACGTTTCGACAAATTATATTGTCCTATTCATGACCTAACAAACAAATTAGAAAGAAAATACATAATATGGTGCAAACAATAGATATGTGTTTTTTTATAAGATAGTAGAACACTTACTTATATGTGATACGGGTTGTAATTGTCCAGTCCCAAATATCTATAATATTATTAAATTCCAGTATGTATACAAATTATGAAAGATGTTAGGTTAAAAAATCTAGACTTTGAATTATTATATTTTTTATATATCCAAGAGTTATTAATCTTTTCAAAAAGTAAATTTGTCGAAGTCTGACGAATCTATCACAATATCCCTTGTTATCGCAGAAAATGAAAAAAAAATGTTCTTACCAAAACATCCTGTACCTCCTTAAGGAGTAACATTTTACTAAAGCATGTTTTGTTAAATCGTCAAATTTTGAACTCACATATTTACCGTTTTACTATAGCCCATTTTTTACAGACCATACTGTATAGTCCGGTATAGTCATAACGCGCCGCTATATGCAACGTACAGGCCACCTATGTCAACAGAAAATTATTGAAATCAGACAAGTTAATTTAATACCTACTTAATATTTTGAATGTTTTCTTCTGCGATTCTTCTTCAGCTGAAGAATTATTCCTCTGAATTGTGTTTGATTTCTTTAAAGTATTAGCCATTAAAATACATAAAATTGTAATTAATACAACTTGCATAATGAATATTATTATTATTGATATGGATCCCTTCTTAATAATCGATTGGATCGATGCAAACTAAAGGAAAACGTGTTAATATACAGAGTGATAAATAAAATAGAAGTCGAAACTTTGAGAAATCATTCCATACCAAGAAATAAGCAAATAACTTTTTGTAAACGGTTATAAAAATTATAACTCGATTATTATTCGAGTACTTTTTCTGTTATTTATTAAATTATAATGCGTACAGTAAAATCCTTCTTTATGGACACCTCTGCATTGGGAACACCACATTTTTGGAGACTTTTGGCATATTAAGATATTAATAATTTAACCTTACAGTAGGAATATCAATTATTAATCTCAAATTAATCTCAAATCACCGAGAAATGAACGACATTTTGTAAGCTTACTTCTTAAAATATCTGCTATATGTAAACAAAATTTCAGAACGACTTACCGAATAATTAAAAAATATATATAATTATGAAATTGACATAAGCTCTAATGGAAAAATCGCGCAATCATTGTTCAATACCGGTTAAACACATGGTAATATCACTGAGAGAAATTTGTAATTTTTAGAACATGTTAGTTACATTTATTATCTAATTATTCAAAATTTCGTCTATAGTCACCGATTTCATTGAAGAGAAAAAAAAATTATTGCTGAAAAGTATCAAACAAATAGCGTACTTTATAAAATGCGTGTTTATACTTGGCAACATCGCTCTCATAGAGACATGCATTATATAAACATTTTCAACATATTTTTACCGCCCACTTTTGAGAACTAACAAATGAAATTGATAGATTATTTGCCTTTCGATGACTTGAATGCGACGCTGCCAAGAATCTCTGCTATGTTAGTATGCAGTCATATGTAATATAATTTTTGCAACACTTGGATCAAAAGTACAATTTTAGATGGCTGTGAGCCGTTTGAAAAATTCTTTATGGACGCTTTTGATGCGTTCGAACTAAATTTTAACGCCCTTCGTTCTATAAAGTAATATCTACTGTTTTGTTTTACTTTATAACACACGTGCGTAATAAAGTACTTACTTTATATACAGTGTGATCGCCGGCTGTGGAACGCTGTGAATAAAAAATTTCCTGAAGATATGTGTTAAAAATGCTTGGACACGTCAACCTTAGTATTTGAACGCGCATCTTTCCTTGTAGTTGTAATTTGTTTTTACCCCCACCCTTCTGTGCAATGACGTCATCGACATTTTTTATGGCAACCCCAATTTTTTTTACGGATTCTGATTCTACTCGAAATTCTGGATTCATTAATATTGCTGAATCCAGAATTTCGAGTAGAATCAGAATTCGTAAAAAAAAATTGGGGTTACCATTTAAAAAAAATGTCGATGACGTCATTGCACAGAAGGCTGGGGGTAAAAACAAATTACAACTACAAGGAAAGATGCGTGTTCAAAAACTAAGGTTGACATGTCCAAGCATTTTTAACACATATCTTCAGGAAATTTTTTATTCACAGCGTTCTACAGCCGGCGATCACACTTTGCTATAATGTCACTATAATAAAATATTTATCCAAATTGTGAAGCAGTTGTTGCAAAAAATATTATATGTAACGCGTGTCTAAAGTGACGAATCTGACAGTCGCGATTTTACAATACTCTCTTATAAGGTTATGTTGCATTTATACCAGAACTCATATTTTTTATTACTCGAGGAATCGCATGCGTTAGCAGAAATCTTATTACATTATGTCGCATTTTAGGAGTTGGAATGGTTCCGTCGCTCAATTGGCTGACATTTTTTGTTTACCTCAATCCTTGTGATGGTTAGTACAAGTGAAAAAACCCAAATCAAAGTAATCAGTATGATAACTCTTTTTTTTGTTGCTATTCTTCTAAACCAAAGTGGATGACAGATAGCCATATATCGTTCAACAGTGACAAATGTAATTGTCAATTGTGACACATATGCAGATATAGTCCATACTATAAATAAAGCTTTATAGAAAGCTGTTTCGAGACAAGCTACTTTATAGATCAAACACAGGTGAAGTGGGATTTTTTCTATGGTTATGACAGTTATCATTAAAAGATCCGAAATCGCCAGGCTGAACAGATAGCAGTTCATTTTTGTGTGCATTGATTTGTTTCGAATTATAACAATGCAAGTACAAACATTGCCTACCAATCCACAGATGAATAATAAACTCATTATTAGTGTAAATGGAACAACAAGCCACAATGGATTCAGATTGCAAAAAAAGTGTGAGTTTTCATATTTGCATTTGTATAATACGAGAAGACAATAAAACGAATCTTGTTTGCAACCAGGTGGACCTGAATATTTGTTTAGGTCCGTGTCAGTTGATATGTTCATTTTTTATATCTGCAACAAAAAAATCGGTCAAGTACTTAGATACTAATTCCGTTTGTTTACAGAGGATTTCGTACATGCAAACTAAATTTCTATTAAATTTCATATTTCATAGGTCAAATAATTTCCAACTGTGACCGGTAAACACAATATTCTACCAAAATTGGGTACATTGTGGGCCTCCCAGGTCGCCATTTTGGATGAAATAAAAAAGGCAAGTGTGTGTCTCACTCTCACCCACATAAGCGCACGGTTGTAATGAAACTACTTTCTTAAGACGCTTGTGACTTCTGTTGTCGAGCGTCTATAATCTACAATATCTAATCTGAAACTTATTTCGTCTTCGTCAACCATCCGAATTTAAATAAATATAATATTTATTATATCTACTAGCTGTCCCGTCCGGCTTCGTCCGGGTGCTAAGAATTTATAATTTATTATCCCCCCCGCGAAAAATTCTCCCCCTGCGAAGCAAAGCCGGGCTGGTGGTGTTTATAATATTATTAGGTTTCCGTCAATACGCTAAAATGCAAAAGAATTTCAGATTTACGTTTTGTTACTATCCCACAGAAATTATGCCTCCCCCCGCGAGAAATTTATCAAAATAAAATATATCCTATATCACTCAGGGATGGTGTAGATTGCTATTAGTGAAAGAATTTTTAGAATCGGTTCAGTAGTTCCAGAGATTACACCCTACATACAAATAAACAAATTTTATCTCTTTATAATTTTAGTAACAGAGTTATATTACTGTCATGTTTGAATTTTTGTGTGATATTTTTCGTGTCGCTATTTTTTGTGTCGAAGTCATTTCGATTCACTGGTTGCGCTAAAGAAGTTTCACTTCAAACAATATTTATTCTACTCGATGCTTTTAATTTTTAGATGTGTATTGTACCTATGCAAGGGCGTCGCCAAGGGGGAGCAGGGGAGGGCAGCTGCCCCCCTCTAGAGGGTAAAGCTTTAAAAATTTTAATCGCAACCTAGAAGATTTTAATAATAAAGTAGTCGAAAAATTCACAAGAAACCCAAGAAGATAATGTTTTAATTAAGATTCTTGTAGTAAACGATTAAAACATTACAAATCGTATTTATTTTACCTACAATTATTCATATCCTCTATCTATTATCTTGCCCCTCCCTGGCCCATTGGCTGGCGACGCCCTTGTACCTATGTCTATTATATCATTGTATTATTGTATAATATGTAACATGCCGTTCGGCAGCAGCGCTAATAACCACAGTAATCGAAGCGCATTTTGTTTTATTTTTGAAAAAAAAAACCTATTTATAGATATTCAACACCAGTTCACATGGCTATCTTCAAAAAAAATATTTTTTATGTACGGGCTGCATCATTGCATGTCGGTTCGACGCAGTACGTGCAGTATGGAGCTGGGATTCTAGATGGTAGCGTAGATCATAGCAGGTGCTTAAATTAATGGAACAATTATTAGGGTTCCATTCTTTGAGTATATGAAATCCTTAGAAATTACTTACCAGCTGTTGTCAACTAAACTTTGAAAATTCAAAAAGGCGTATTTTACACCAACTGCTTCAATTCAAGATCTATCAAACACTCGATTTTTTAAATTTATACAATAATTATAAACTATAATATATTGAAAATTTGAAAAATCATATTAAACACCTCACAGAAAGCTATCTTCAAAAAAAATTAATTTTTGATGTGTACCTAAACGTTTCAGTTTTTCAGTTGCAAATGTAATTTATACTAAAATTTTAATTTGCTACAAAGTTTTTGGTTTTCATATCCTGCTTCTAAACTAATAACTAAAAATATTTCAAATCTTTTGTGGTGATTGTTATCTAAAAACACAAGTGACAGTAGAAAACCCTGCCGGAAGAGTTAGTATCCTATATAATATAGGGTGGCCCATCTTAAATAATGCAGTGAAATATCTCGTAAACGGTACAAACCATAAAAAAATGTTTTATACAAAAGTTGTAGAGTGTCAAGGGGGACAGAAGACTGTGATATCAGATTTAACATAGGTGGTGCTGTGAAGGTCAGGCGAAGGTCAGCTTCGATTTTTTAATTGTAACAGTGCATTTTTATTCCAGAATACGATACGGTATTTAATAGTGAACAGTAAATTATTAAGGTACATAATATCAGCTAAAGTTAATAAATATTGAGATATTTAGAAATTAAATAACAGCCAAAATGAACGACAATTATAGATGAAACATGGCATAGCAAATAGCCATGATATTACGCATCGGCCTTCTTGGCTTGAATTCAATTCATAAAAGAACCGAATTACAAATTTAATTTGTTATTTAATTTCTAAATATCTCAATATTTATTAGCTTTAGCTCATATTATGTACCTTAATAATTTACTGTTCACTATTAAATACTGTATCGTATTCTAGAATGAAATTGCACTGTTACAACTGAAAAATTGAAACTGACCTTTGCCTGACCTTCACAGCACCACCTATGTTAAATCTGATATCACAGTCTTCTGTCCCCCTTGACACTCTATAACTTTTGTATAAAACATTCTTTTATGGTTGGTCCGTTTACGAGATATTTCACTGCATTGTTTAAGATGGGCCACCCTGTATAATATAGGTATATCTATAATATATTTATATTATATTATCTAACACCTTTACTTAGCGCAATGGTATTGTCGAATCTGCCCGGCACTATTTTTCCATTGGAAGTTATTGTAATGGGTCCGAAAATCGAAATCAAAATGTATAACAAATTTTTATGTTTCAAGGTCACTATACTATTTTTAGAAAGATGTCTGTGTGTGTATGTGTGTGTGTGTGTGTGTGTACGTATGTACGTACGTACGTACATATGTGTCCATTTCTTTCTAAGACGAAATCTCGAGAATGAAAAATGATATCGACTACGTTAGGGTGCCAATCGACGTGTATTAACGTAAATATAATCTGAAAGAAATTTTTTCAAAATCGGTTCAGCCGTTCTTTTTTCTTAACCAAATAGACTCTAAAAAGTAGATTTTACACAATATCTCGCGAATAAAAAATTATATCGACTTCGTAAGGATGTCAATCGAGGCGTGTTAACGTCATTTTGATCCGACATAAATTTTATAAAAATCGGTTCAGCTTTTTTTTTTTTTAATTATAGTTAAAAATAAATAATAATTATGTTTTAATGATTAAAATGATTACTTTTCTGTGTAATATCTAATTTAATTATTATTATTAAATATTTATCAAACTGGGAAGTTCGTCGTGTGGACTTCAAGGGTCGCACTTTAGTCCTAATAAACGACCCACTTCACGGCTTGTTTTTTTTGTTTTTTGTACACTTATTTCATATTCCACGTGTACAATTTTTTTTTCTACTGCCTCTATTTATTAATTTTTTTTATAAAACAATAGAACTTTGTCAACGATTGTAGAGTTTTTCTCAGGGAGAAGTCTCTCGCGGGGGTGGGTAATAAACTATAAATTCATAGCACCCGGACGAAGTCGAACTGGGCGCCACTAGTAAAATTATAATTTTCTTTATATGCATTTATATTCTATCAATGAGTCTATAAACGATTTTTTAAAGCATTGGAATGAACTCAGTCTGACTTAAACAATGGCGTTGAATTTTTTTGTCTAGCACTTAAAACGGCTTCAAAATAAATTTTTGAGGTTGGTGAAAATAAACCCCACCTCAAATTTTCTCTTGAGTGACTGACGACGTCACTAACGCGTGTATGGCTTATAATTACACGGCGCACTACAACTATAACTGCAGCCAACGCGATCGGCGTTAATGACGTAAATACTTAACCTATTTAAATAAAATAAACGACATTGTGTTTGTGGTGATGATTTATTAATAGGAAACACCATAATATATATTTTTTTATTTTTTATCTAATTATGATTACATAAGTGGTCGGTCACAAGGAAGTGGCCGGGATCCGCGTCTTTCAATTTAAAAAAATAATATGTTGGAATTTTCCAACCCAACTTTATTTTTCCTGGATGATACTCTGTAGGGGAACATGGGGTACAGTTATTAGTGTATTTGCCATATGGCACATACACTATTGGCGTCGGTCGGATGGCGGGACCTAGGGGTCGAACCAAAATTTCTCGATGTTTCATAGCCTCCTGAACAATTTGGCACCATTTTTGGAAATGTTTATATATATATATATATATGTATGTACACGATAACTCTCGACAGACTTAATCGATTTAAACGAAATTTGGTACACACATTGGAACCCATCACCGCACGAAGCCTATTTAAAATGGGCCAGATCGGACCATTTTCAGGGTTGTATTTAAGGGTTCCACAAAGTTTTTGGGCCCAAAAATTCCAAAAAATTTGTCAGAATCGTTTCAAAATTGAAATTTAAGTCTCTAGTAAAGATTAAAATGTGCTGCTAAAATTTTAATAAAATCGTCCCGACAGAACCGGACTTACAAATTTTATGAAAACACTAGTTTGCGGATAGTGATTTACTTACTGAAGGGTGTATTCAATTTCGTACAGAGGTTGTATTGATAATAATATTGAAATTAAGCAAAAAAATATTACTTTAAGGGATGTATTAAGGGGTTAAATTTTTTATTTTGTCCAAAAACAAACCTAAGTTCACGTATTAAAGCCACAAGGCCTGTATTAGCAAATACACTAAATTGTCGGCAGAGTTTGGCACTGCGACCCGAGTTTTTATATCTTAAAAAAGACTATTCATATGACGTTAACAACTCAGCACTCGTGTCGGAATCTGTCAAATTCTAATACACATACTTATGTTTAATAGTTGTGGGAAATTCTATTTTTGAAAATGTTTTCTTGTAAAAAAAGTAAATATAGAATATAGGTAAATTTATTACTGTTCATGGTATCATTATAACAATATTAATTGAAAATATTAATTGGTAAGTACTAACTTCGGTTAAACCAGGCAGTTGGTGGTAAGTAAATAAATTTAAAAAATCAAATTTACCAACAATTATGAAACAAGCTTTTTTTACAATTATTAGAAAACTTTTATTTAATTTTTGTATTACAAGTATTGGTTATATATTTTGTATTTTATTATTATTATTTACAAATGCATTTTGCATTATTTCTAGTTTTCTTCATAATTATTATTTTCCAATATACGCCTGCGTACGCCTGTCAATACTTACTTGCACGAACTTACGGCACACTGGAAGGAAAGATGGCAACGCAAATGAACTGTCAGAATTTTTTGAAAATGGCGTTAAAAGTAGGTATTTTGTAGTGGGTATGGCAAAAAATACCATATATGTCTCATACGTAATGGTATTACGGCTCGTGTGACTGTAAAAACTCGCTATCGCTCGTTTTTAAATACTGTCATCAATTGTCTTAATATGGCCTCATTACGTATCTATAGACATACAATCTACTACCTTTTGTATTTTATTATAATTATTTACAAATACATTTTGCATTATTTCTAGTTTTCTTCATAATTTTTATTTTCCAATATCACTGTAATAATTTGTTATCCTGTAAAAAATTCATAATTTTAGAAAGTTACAAGAGTAATTTACCTCAAACTTGGATAAAATATTTAATATAGGCATAATTATTATTTTGTAAAATATTTGTGTTTAATTGGTCAGAAACTTGAAGTAAAAAATTTGGATAAAATATATTTTGCATTAAAATATTAAAATTACAGTAAAAATTATGTTTTTTTATAATAAAAGAAATTAAAATAAAGAACCTCCTTCAAAAAACGCCATTAAAAAGAGGAAAATAATAAAATTTTGAGGTCGGAGTCAATTTAATAAAATATGAAGTCGGTTATAAAGAAGATAATATTAATTATTAATCACTATACTATACTTTTTAACCGACGTCATATTTTATTAAATTGGCGCAGACCTCAACATTTCATTATTTTCCTCTTTTTAGTGGCTTTTTGAAGGAGGTTTTTTTTTGTTAAAAAGATTTTTTTTAATGTTCCTTATGATCCCAGAAGTGTTATAGGTTATGTTTTATTCAACTTTTTTAATTAATTTAATTAATTAATTAATTAAATTTTCATTGGTTATCTAAGTTACTACTAACAAAACGTGAAATTCCTTTGCATTTTAGCGTATTGGCGGAATCCTATTAACACCAGCCCGACTTCGCTTCGCAGGGGGGGGGTAATAAATCATAAATTCTTATCTGTGGAACTACTGAATCGATTCTAAAAATTCTTTCACTAATAAAAAGCTACACTCCCTGAGAGATATAAGTTATATTTATTGTAGGATAGTAACAGATCGTAACTTAAAAATTCTTTTGCATTTTAGCGTAGGTATAGGCGGAATCCTACTAATATTATAAACACCACCAGCCCGACTTCGCTTCGCAGGGGGAGAATTTCTCGCGGGGGGATAATAAATCATAAATTCTTAGCACCCAGGCGAAGCCGGGCCGCTAGTAGGTAGATAGATAGATAGATAGATAGATAGATATTTGTTGCAAGGTAAAGAGCTAACAGAATGGCTAGAGGAAGCAATTCATGGAACCAAGGAACGAGAAACCGAAAAAGCCTTGAGAACTGAAATTAAAGAGCTCCGAGGACAGATAGATAGCATGAAAGAGAAACAGTGCCAAAGCTGCCAAGATGAGCAGAGAAAGAAAAGAAGGAGACTAACACTCACACCTGATGACAGTTATGACACTTTCAAGGCGATAACTGAGGAGGACTGGAGTGACGGCGTCTTCCCGGAAGTAAGCATCAAACGGGGGAATATATGGGAGGATGCAAGAGATCATGCAATGATCCTCCCGTGTAACAAAAACTTTGCCTCCGCTCATAAAAGGGTGGCTGAGATAATGGCTCGTCTTGGAGGAAAGAAGGACCTCAAAAACCAAGATAAGGAAAAGGGGGAAGTCGCGCTGATGGCCCAGTCACTGGGTTTTCCCGATGATAGAGGGAACCTTATTAACAAGACCAGGGTAATATTTTACCCGATTACCTCAGATGTAGGAGGTAATGAAGAGGACGAGTGTATAATGAAGTCGTTTAAGATCGTCAAAGAACACATGATACAGCACCAGATGACGGAATTGGTTTTACCGGATGTGGAAGGCATAACAGGCATAATAATCATCAGGGTATTAGAATTTCTGTTTGCTGATACAAACATTAAAGTAACAGTATTTAAAGACCGTGAAGAGCAGAAAAGTGGGGCGCTGCCTCAAAGAGACAGGAAAAAAAGTACACAGGGCAACGGAGGAACCAAAGTCTTCAATAAAAAAAAACCTAAAGATGATGCATTGCTTGTTAAGATAGACAAAATGGAGTATGCGGACATGCTTAGAACGGTGAAACAAACAATAAATCCTAGTCAAATAGGGGTAGAGGTCCGAGAAGTAAGAAAGACTAGAGAAGGGGAACTACTTCTCACCGTACAAAATGGAGCGGAAAAGCTGGATGCACTCAATAGGGAAATTAAGGCCAAGATACCTAGGGCAACCACATCCTGTCTAACCAGTAAGAAAGTCATTCATATAAAGGACTTGGACGAACTGGCGACAACCGAGGAAATTCGAGAGGCCGTAACAAGTGCTATCTCGGTAGAGCCAGAAAAAGTAGAAATACGTGCCTTACGGCCAGCATACGCGGGAAGGCAAAACGTCACAGTTGTTCTCTCTGAAACAGATGCAGTCAAACTTACCGAGCTCGGAAGGATTAAAATCGGATGGACAAACTGCAGAGTCATGGAACGGAAACCGGACTTGAAGTGTTTCAGGTGCTGGGAATACGGCCACACAAAGATACAATGTAGAGGTCCTGATAGGGAGCACCTATGTTTAAAGTGCAGTCAGGAAGGGCATAAGGCAGCAACCTGCAAGAACACGCCATTCTGCGTGCACTGCAGTACAGACGGGCATCAATCAGGTAGCCCTAAATGTCCTAGGAATAAGGAAGGTAGGAAAGCGGGGGAGCCTCGACCGACCGCCAACAACAACAAACATGATTAAAATCCTCCAGATCAACACGTTCAGAAGACGTCCATGCCACGATATCGCGTTGGCTACCGCCAGTGATATAAAAGCAGGGGTTATTCTTATGAGCGAACCAAACCGGAATGTCGTAAGGAATAGAAAAGACTGGATTTGCGACGAGGACCTAGATACCGCTATCAAAGTCACCGATACAATATCACCATAAAGCGATTTGGAAGCGGACATAGTTTCACGTATATAGTGATGCCAAATCTAACGATATATAATTGCTATTCCTCAGGTAACAAAGACATATCAGATCTAGAGGAAATTCTTTATGAAATAGCGAGACTAATACGGCTTAATAGAGAATCTGCAATAGTGGTAGGAGACTTTAATGCAAAATCTCCCCAATGGGGCGGAAGTACAACTGACAGGCGAGGACAAATTATGACTGAATGGATTGCGGAAAACGACCTTGCGGTGATTAACGTGGGGAATAAACCTACCTTCCAAAGACGAGACTATTCATCCATTCTAGACCTGACGTTAGCCACCGCCGACGTTAGGAACAGATGCACCAATTGGGAAGTCAGTGATCTCGAATCCCTGAGTGACCACAATTACATAGTGTTTGAGGTTGTCGAATCACCGCTGCCTCTGCGCCAAAGACCCATAAAGAACAAAGGCTGGCAAGTTAAAAAACTTGATCGGGTTAAGTTACAGCAAATCGTAGCAAAGATGCACGAAGAAGCTATAGCTCTATCTGCAGCTGGTTTCTCACGGGCACTAGCTGAAATTTGTAAGCAAACAATGCCGAAAAGGAAATGGTCAACAAGGGGGCAACCAGTCTATTGGTGGAATGATGGAATTGCTGCACTTCGTAGGGAATGTACCTGCAAAAGAAGAGCCTATACACGGAACGCTAGTAGAAACAATCCTGAGGTAAACCAGCGCTTGTGGGAAGAGTATAAGGCTAGTAAGAAGATGCTGCAGAACAGCATTAAGAAATCAAAACGAGAGTGTTGGAAAGCCCTATGTGATAAAGTGGACTGTGATATTTGGGGGGATGGTTACAAGATAGCCATGAAGAGACTGAGCGGATATCCCCCTAGACTACAAATGGCGTTACAAACCATGGAGGAGGTGGTTGACCACCTATTTCCTGTACATCAGCCAGTAACCTTCGTCTGTGATAGAACGGCGATATTTAGAAATTTTAACCTAGAAGAACTATCTGTGGCATGCGTAAGGCTGAAAAACAATAAGACACCCGGTCCTGGAAACATTCCACCGGAAATACTCAAAGAAGTCGCTCTAAACAAGCCTGGGTTTGTGCTGGCAACGTACAACGAGCTAGCAAGAAGAGCAGACTTTCCCAAGGAATGGAAGCGGGCTAGACTAGTACTGTTGAGGAAAGGAGACAAGCCTCTTGACAACCCGGCATCATACCGCCCGATTTGCTTACTAGACGCGGAAGGCAAGCTCTACGAGCACCTGCTGTTAAGTAGACTTAAAAGCGAAATAGTGCGCACAGGCGACCTGTCGGATCGACAATTCGGCTTCCGGGCAGGACGGCAAACCGTAGATGCCATAAATGAAGTGCTAAGACTCGCTCGAGAAGCAGAAGCAGACTACTCTAGCCCACACAGGAGATTGCGTGCCGTTATAACCCTAGACGTTAGGAACGCCTTTAATAGCGCATCGTGGCAGGAGATACTGAAGGAGTTAAGACGGAGGGGAATAGACGAGAGTCTTATAAGCATTATAGCTGCCTACCTGTCCGAAAGAGAAATCCTCTTGGAAACGGAGGAAGCCTCTAGAGTGCGACAAATCAATAGCGGCGTCCCTCAGGGGTCGGTTCTTGGACCGACATTATGGAATGTCTTGTATGATGGGTTGCTTGGGACTGAGTATCCTGAAGGGGTCACCCTAATAGGCTTCGCCGACGATGTGGCAATGGTTGTAGTTGCCAAGGGAGAAGATTTGCTAATGAGTACGGCAAACGTCGCTTTGCAACAGGTCTTCAACTGGATGAAAGGTAAAGGGCTTCAACTTGCCCCAGAGAAGACCGAAGCTGCCATTTTGACAACAAAGAGGAAAATAGCTGAAATTCGTTTCAAGGTACAAGACACCCCAGTGACACCAGTAGGGGCCATAAAATATTTGGGAGTATGGCTGGACACGAAACTTTCCTTCGCTGTGCATGTTAATAAAAGTGTCTTGAAAGCCGAAAAGACATTAGCAGCACTGGCTAGTATTATGCCAAACATTGGCGGACCTAGGGCATCGAAGAGAAAAATAATGTCGTCCGTGGTGCATTCCCAGATGCTGTATGCGGCTCCTACTTGGGTCACAATAACGGATAATAAGAAGCTCATAAGCAAACTATCCAGCGTTCAAAGGAAAATGAACTTAAGAATATGTTGTGCATATCGAACAATATCTACAGAGGCATCGGGAGTCATAGCGGGAGTTCCTCCAATTGAACTTCAAGTACTCGAAAGAAGGAGCAAATATCTAGGGGTGGATGGAAAAACTGCACGTGCAGACGTTATGACCAGGTGGCAGGATAAATGGGACAACTGTGTAAATGGGCGGTGGACATACCGAATAATACCTAATATACAGAGGTGGCTGGACAGGGCGTATGGGGAAGTAGACTACTTCCTGACGCAAGCGCTCACTGGGCATGGCAGCTTTAGAAAGTACCTGTTTCGCTATAAGAGGTCGGAAACAGCCGACTGTGTGTATTGTGGAGCTGATGATGATGCGGAGCATACGCTGTTTGGCTGTCCAAGGTGGGATGAAACTCGAGGGCAATACCTCGAAGCGACAGGATTACCCTTCAACATGCAAAATTTTTCGAGTGACCTCTTAGGAACAGAGGAAACGTGGAACCGCTCTTACATTGCAGTCAGAGCAATAATGGAGGCTAAGGGTAGAGAGGAGATGAGGTGAAGAAGAAAGAGAAGATAGACAGCCCTCGCACCGAGGTAATGCGAAAGCGGTTCCGGTGTGAGATGGCGAAGAGGGGGGTGAGGTTTTAGTCAGTAGGAGTCTGACACTACCCGTTGAAGGACCAACGGGTGTCCATGATGGATTTCCTCACCCGCGCAAAAAAAAAAAAAAAAGATAGATAGATATTTATTTGTTTGAGCACCACAGCTACGTGGCATAACATCGTCAAATAAAAACAAGTTTAATACATTACATAAACGAAAAATCTTCCACTTTATAAAGAACAGCCTCAGTCAACCGTCTTCTCACAAGATTTTTGAACTGACTTAGAGGAAGGTTTTGAACAGCTGTGGGCAGTTTATTAAATAAAGTAATGGACATGCAGACAAAACTGCTGTGTGTTTTTTGTAATCTATGAGGTGGTAATCTAAGATTATCTTTGTATCTTACATTATAAGAGTGGACGTTAGAGCTACAGCTAAAGTTCAACATATTCTGTTTGACATACAATAATGCGTGAAAAATAAACAATGATGGCAGAGTTAGTATTTTGAAATTAATAAAAATTGGTTTACAATGCTCTTTAGCTAAGACTCTAGCCATAGCCCTAACGGCTCTCTTTTGAAGTACAAAGACTCTGTTTGAATTAGTAGAGTTTCCCCATAGCAATACACCATAGCTAATTAAACACTCAAATAACCCGAAATATACTGTTCGTGCAGCATCAATGGATACAACATCCGAAACCCTTCTTATAGCATAAATGGCTGAATTAAGTTTTTGACAAAGTTGGGATATATGCGCTTTCCATCTAAGAGATTGATCTAGATATATTCCCAAGAATTTAACATTGGTGATGTTATCATTACTTAAGTGATCAAAAGTCATTATTTCTGTTTTATCAACATTTAAAGTAAGTTTATTAGCTGAAAACCAATCAGTAGCCTTCGACAGTGCCTCACGCGACATCCCAGGTCCAGAGTCATCACGCTTAGAAAGGAAAGTCGTATCGTCTGCACACAAAATTGTAGAAAATGGCTTCATATTATCTGCTAAATCATTTATGTAAATAATAAATAACACCGGACCTAACACGGAACCTTGGGGCACCCCATGCTGAATGATTTGAAATGAAGATGAAGAATTACGGGTAAGTACTTTTTGTTTCCTGTTAGTTAGATACGACTCGCACAGTCTAAGCGCCATGCCTCTGACTCCATAATGTTCTAATTTACTTAGAAGAATGTCGTGTGAGACACAATCGAAGGCCTTCGATAGGTCACAGAATGTTGCATCCATTGACGCACCTTCCTCAAACGCATTAAGTAAATTTTCAACCATTGTCGCAACGGCATTAATCGTCGACTTACTCTCCCTGAAACCAAATTGCGAATTCGAAAACAAGTCACATGAATTAAAGTAATGTAATAAACGTTTTTTGATAAGCAGTTCAAAAACCTTAGAAAAGACAGGCAGAATCGAGACCGGCCTGTAGTTACTTATATCATTAATGTCGCCTTTTTTGAATAAAGGAACAACCTTGGCAACTTTTAGTGCATCCGGGAAAATACCTGTGTCAATACAGAGGTTAAAAATGTAAGCTAGGTTTTCTGATATTATCTCTTTTGAATATTTAATTATATCTGCATTCAGATCATAAATATCTAGCGATTTTTTTTGCTTTAGGCTGTTAATTGTTGAAATTATCTCAGATTTATCCGTAGGTGAGAAAAAACAAGACTTTATAGGTGATTTACGTTTGCACAAAAAATTGCCAAAGTTTTTCCCTGTTAGAGAGAGATTTTTAAGTAAGTTATCCGCTATAGATATAAAATATTGATTAAATTTATCAGCTCCAATACTATCATTTATGTGGACTTTTTTTTTAAATTACATTCTTTGTTAATTAAGTTCCAAACTGTTTTACTTATATTTTTAGAATTATAAATGATATCGGAATTTACGTCTCTCTTTGCAAACTTTATACTATTTTTATATAACTTCCTATAATTTCTGTACATATCATGTATATATTTGTCATTACTCTGATTTTTTATAATGTTAAGTGTACATAAAATATCTCTCATGCTTATTAAATTATTTGTTATCCATTTGTCATTTCGATTACTGTTATTTTTTACTTGCGATATATTAATAGTAATCTCCAGAAAGGCCATATTAAAGTTAAAAATAAAATTATCTAAAAATAAATTAAAAGCGTCATTTGCATCAGTACAAGAGTATAAAATATTGTCTATGTTAGAGCGTTCAAGAATATGCAAAAAATAATTTATATTAAAAATATTATTTAATTTCCGTGATTTTCTCATTTCCTTTTGCTGTGTCTTTAATTTACTGCAACCCAAATTATAATTTAGTTTTATTTTAATACCAAGGTGATCTGATAAACTTGGGTTTATAACTTGCACTTCTGTTACCCTACTCTGTTCAATATTTGTCCATATAGCATCTAAACACGTAGCACTGTTGGGAGTAATTCTAGTAGGGTATTATCATATACACCTATATATTTTTTTACTTAATTTACAAAGAATAGAAATTACCTGAAGGGGGGACAATTGCAATGTTGCACACGAGTGCTAACTGCCCTAGGAATGACCCTGGTACTGCACATATTAAACCACGATCGTGATCGTAGTGTTACAAAACTGTTTTCTGAATAAATATTTATTTACAATCATTAAAAACACAATAATAATGAATGCAACAACGAAAAGTCAGTTCTAACAATCAACACAAGTAAACAATAACTAAACAGTACCTAATTACAAAGCAAAACTAAACAACTATATACAATAATTCGTAATTATTACCACTACACTAGTATTTATTTTATCAATTTGGTTATTTATATCACGGTACTATTTATATTACTGATCCACCGTAAACTTGAATGCGTGACTCACCGTTGACTGAATCCCTCACTCACTCGTACTGGCTGTTTATATAGGCTGCGTGGCGTAAGCCTAGTGCGTTCTCGCTTTCTCTAGAACTTTCGCGCAGGTACTAGTTGTTACAGTAAGCAGACCCCGCTTCTCAGAACTCTTGCCTACCGTCTATATACAGGATGATCCGTAACAATAGACATGGAGTACCTTCTATGTGATATGTTTATGGTCGTGATTTAATTAAACTAATGTATTTTAACTATCGCCTGTTGACATGATCGTCGCTGCTTATAGTTTGACAATGTCCTTAGATTGTGACCACACAATGTCAAAATGACGTCACTTCCCCATTAGAAAAGCCTTGTAGAATAATTTTAAATTCATCCTGCTCGAGTCTAATCAGATTTTCTGAAGTTGCGGCGCTAGGGTTTTTTGCTAGGGTGAGCATGGTGATCTGAAAGTGGGCCTATAACATTTATTCCCAAAAATTCAGTGCTCGATAAAATTTTAACCCAAGTTACTTACTATAGAATTTACAAGAAAAATTGTTGAAATTTCGAGGGTTAAAAACGTATTTAAAAGATAACCTAGAGATTGGGGATTATATGCCAGGGTGGAACAAGGGGTGGACCACAGACGGGTGGACCAGTACAGTTTAAGGTGAGCCATGGCTCACCCGGCCCACCCTCTGGCGTCGCCACTGATTTTCTGACAATGTGTTGAACTGTTCTGCAACACAGCGACTGCCTAGAGTCTAGACAACTCTAAAATTTTAGATTAGAGGACACGGAGTGTAATAAGTTTTTTGTTATCTTTTTAGAACATCTTTATAAAAATAATCTGAAATACAGTTAACATTGAAATAACAATTCATTATTTATTGATTTTAAATATTGTGCATATTTATTACTTGTATATTATTATTTGCTTATTTTTTTTCTAAATATGATAAATACAATATTTCACACTATAATAATACATAATATAAAGAATTAGAATATCTAACAATTAATAAATTTAGGTGAAAAACCATACTGCACTGTGAAGTCTCAACAACAATAATTTAAAACTTAAAGCTCAAATCAAACAATTATAATAAATATTATATCTAACGTTAACGTTTCGTTTCGTACTGACAACATTACGTTAAAAGTTAAAATCCTAACATTAAAGTAGTGTCGCTAAGTCAAATCAAGAATTTGTTGAAATTTTCATAGATTACAAATAATATTGACTATTTCAAACGCCTTCAAAGCTTCAAAGCCAGGCCTGTTTTACTTTCTTATCTGATACCTATTCTATCTCCCACGCAGCCCCGGATCTTCAACTTTTTTTAGGCGGGGCAAAAACTGAAAAATGCCGCCTCCGCCCACTTATATTTATTTTTACCCTTATCATCTTTATAATTTCAGCTATCAGATGTCCACTTATTGATTGGCATTTGGTTAAAGTTAAGTAAATGATGAGTTGTCCATTCGTCTGTAAAGTGTGAATTTGAATTTGGCCGCCCTCTGAACTTGGCGCCCGAGGCATAGGCCCCGGCTTGCCCCTCCCCTAGATCCGGGGCTGTTCCCACGTTGACTAAATGTCAAAAACACGTTTTTTACCGTAAAATTTACATGATAAACACGGTATCAAAGAAAAACGATTTTAATAAAAGAAATGCTTTCTACAAAGCGTGTCTGCATGTATGAACATTTCAAAACACTTTGTGATTTTATCATTTATTTATGAAGAGTACTATCGCCGAAATTGGGAAATCGGTAAAAAAGGAGCGCTTATAAAAGGATCTTCTCGATGTCTGTGTGTCAGGCATTTCTATCAGAGACCGTTTGACATAGAAATTTGGTATAATAATTTATAGGAAGTGGTGGCCAAATTATAGACGTGGAGTACGAAAAGTTGAATTCAGATTTTGGGAGTCAGTTTTGGGGAGTGCTGCAAAACAAATTTTCTAAGCTCATCCCATAGGGCTGGATTTTTTTACAGATGGTAGAACACCTTTAGAAATGTGTTTTTACAAAAGTCCCCTGTTATCCCCCATGTGCTTCCCCCGCCACCCACTCTTGAATATTTGCAAATCACTTCGAAATATCTCAGAATGGTTACAAAAAGCGCGCGATTTTCCAGAAGCTGTTGCGCGCTTACCATTAGTACCACACAAAAGTTGTAGGAACAAAAATTGTAGGAAATGTAATCCTCTTTAAAACATTACATAATGAAAGAATGGCTTAAGTCGACCGTTTCTAAGATATTTCGAAACAGGCTCAGCAAAAAGTGATTTGCAAATATTCAAGAGGGGGTGGCGGGGGAAGCACAGGGGGGATAACAGGGGACTTTTGTAAAAATACATCTCTAAAGGTGTTCTACCATCTGTGAAAAATCCAGCTCTATGGGAATTAATTGCGACGTTGAGTGATTTTTCCTTTAATTTACTGGGCTTTCGTTTGGGATGTCAAACTAAAGCTTGAACCCTTAGTACTAAACATCGGTCATGGGATCTTTAGCGTTACTTTATAGTTAAGTACTATGATTCACCACAATGTTCAAGACGCGCCTTCTCCCTACATAGTACCTTTCTATTTACTATTAATCTACACAACCCATGTGTCATTACCTAATTTAGCTGTCATTTTTTAATAATGATCATTAAAAAATATTTTTTTATTAATAATTTGTATGGTATTTTTAAAAGACTTTCATAGTCTAATATGCCTATGGAAAGTCTATTTATATACATACCTGTTATAAATTATAACTAGCGGCCCCGTCCGGCTTCGCCCGAGTGCTAAGAAAGCCCGGGTGTAATACACTACTCACTCGTTTCGCTCGTTCGCTTGAATATTATAAATACACTACTCACTCGCTTCGCTCGTTCGCTTGAATATTATTATAATTACATTACTCACTCGCTTCGCTCGTTCGCTATATATGTAAACCTTCCGTGAAAAATTATCTAACTGATGGTGAAAACCGCATCAAAATCCGTTGCGTGGGTTAGGAGGAGTTAGCGGTGGTACAGATAGACACGGAAAGCGATACTATGTATATGTTAACGGCAATCTGTATAATCCGGCATTGTATACAATACCTAGGCTACGTATAGAATGCCTAAAACGTCCAGGCAATGTATGAAATATTATTTATTTCACACTTGGCCTAGGCATTGTGTACAATGCCGAATGAGCAGCCGGCAATGTGTTAATATTACTAATGTTATAGGAAGGACTATAAGTTCCTTTTTTTGTTAATTATATGACCTGATTATTTTTAACCAAATGAGACTGTTGCTGACCCAAATTATTTAAAGTTAAAGTTTCACTTAAATTTTATTCTGATTTACTTAGTTAAGTTATAGATAGGTACTAAGTTCCTTTTCCATGAGTGTTGCAAATTTGCAATGAATATTTTTTTGATATATAACTCAAAAGTAAGTTTATAATATTAAAAAATACGTTTGAATGTAACAATTCTATTGCAAAAAAGAGAAGTTCTCTAACATTATCATTTAATAAAGTTGATTTTGAGCAATCTGATATTATATGGTGTTTTATTGGTTCGTCATATTGTATGGAAGTGTAGGGACACATCTGTGACCCGCGTGTACTGTATTTTACCAGTGAGTTACGTATGACACACTAGGCTGAACTATCCGCTGTCATATCCTTGGTAATTTTGCGCTACTGAACTTTCCGCCGCCGAACGTTCGGCAGATGTGTCCCTGTACTAAGGAGGTAGGTAATTACATAATACTCATAAATATAGACCAATTTCAATTTATTTCACACATTGCCGGTGGACCAGCAGACATTCTATACAATGCCGAGGCATTATATATAACAATGCCTAGGCAAAGCATATAATAGATATTAATATTCATAATATTTCATACATTGCCTACCGGCTCAAGGCATTCTATACATAGCCTAGGCATTGTATACAATGCCTGTATTATACAGATTGCCGGTAACATATAGATTGAAATTTGAAAAAAAGGAAAAAAATTATGAAAACGGAAAATTCGCTCTTTGAGTCCTTAAAACTTTACAATTACAGACTAAGTTAGGATTTAGTTTATACTCCAGTAATTTTATTAGAGTTATTAACTTCTGTATAAATCTTTAAAAACATGATTCTCTCATGATGTGGACTTTATAGACGGTAAATAGTGCCTGTATTGTACAAAGTGCGGAAATTTCGAATTTATAATATGTAGAGATGATAATACGTACTCCAGTATCAGGTTACAGGATGTAGCAGGTGATTGGCAATGCTGTTAATGTCATTAGTACGTAACATAACGTTTACGTTACGTTTATGCAACCTGACTTTAACATTTACAAACTAATAAAAAATCTTAACTAAGTATAGTCGACTCTTTTTAATTCAAACCTGCGATAATTCGAACCTCTCTATAATTCAAAGTTATCACGAGTTCCCTACAAAATCTCTTTATATTTCGAACTAAATCAATACATTTTTATGCACTTGGTAATTCGTACGAAAAAATCATTGCTATATAACAAAACGACGCGCTAATTCGAACTCATCGGCGTCCAACACTCGACAATTCAAAGTTGCAGAGAGAAAGAGGCGGAAAGATTGTAAGTACATACATACATTTTGCGACAAGTTCAAACTTGTATCAACGTTTGTTTGTTGAGCCTTTGTTTCGAACCATTTGATATTTCAAACACTCGATAATTCGTAATATTTTAAGAGTCCCTCGAGTTTCGAATTAACGAGAGTCGACTGTATAACGTTTTATATGCGTTGAACTATACTTAAGTGCTGAAATGTGTAGTTTAGTGTAGTATACGGTTATAAAAGTACACAAAAGAATACAAATCTTGTGACGTAACTTGATCACTCCTGATTCCTGAATAGGGATTCCGGATCGTTGCGGATTAGGGATGCACCGGATACGTAGTTTTGTCGGATATCGGAATCCGACAATTTTTGTTACCGAGTATCATATAAACCGGCCAGACACATTTTGTCGAACATCCGGCAAAATACAACAAAATACAATTAATATTATAAGTGATTTAAATTTTTTAAATGTGCTATAAATTTGCGACATTTTTCACGAGGTGCAATTATTTTTGTTAGTAGCAAATGGGAACAATTTTGAGGACTTTACTAAATTATTATTTATTTAAGATTTTAAAAATTATCTTTTAAAGATTTAAATATTTTTTATTTAAAAACTAAATTTATATGAATAATTGAAAGGGAGCTGGGTGGGAACGGTCCCTCCCAAAGTGCCGTCTGCCCCCCTAGAAATACGGATTAAAACAAAAAATAATACACTGTAGCTTCAAATGTTACTTACGCACTAATGACTAATTTCCAGTTTTTTCAATTTTATTTTGATATTTGAATGGACAACAAGTGTCCGGCCATATTGAATAAAAGAAGCTGGATAATTCCGAATAGATAATTTAATGTTTGTCGGATATCCAGTGCATCCCTACTTCTTTGAATATTTACCAAAATTTCAATGAACCGGCTGAGTTATAATATACACATATTATATTTGTATATTATGTGTACAGGGCCGCAGCTATAGTTTTTCCCACCAACAGATATAGTAATCAAGTGAACAGCACATGCTTGACTAGGATACACAAAGTGTCTGATGGGTTGTTCTACTGTGTTGAGTTTCATGCGACCAATCAGATGATGCTGATTACGCAATTTTATATATTGCTATATCGGTTCATGGGATAGAGTATAGAAACAAATATTAGGTTGGGCATCAGAAATTTGAAGTAAGGAGCAAATTACGAAAGAGGGGATATTACTGTATGTTAACTATTTTTAAGGTAAAGCATTGCCTCTCTACGCCCCTCTAGCTACGGCCCTGTATGTGTACCTGTCTTCAATGACACACAAAGGAATGATCCTAAGCCGGCCATTTGCATTATTAACATGAAAATTGTTCTTTTTAAAACTTTGTACCTATACATTATCACATAAATATATCTAGTGTATGAAAATAGATTTTTAAATAATGCTGAAGAACCAATTTTGATTCGATAGTTATTTTTATTTTTTGGTTATATTTTTCAGGTTTAATAAAATGTTTTTGTCAAATCGAACTGGTAGTTCTCGAGTTATAAGCGCACAAACAGACAGACAGAGAGACGTATTTTATAAAAATATATAAGGAAGGATGTAACTGTTACATTATAATATAATGGACAGTGGAAACTAATGAGTGTCAACCTATGGCCACTGTAGAGTAACTGAGAACTCAACCTGCGCGAAACTGAGAGTTTCGGGTTTGAATTCCGACGGTGGCTTGTGTATAAATAGTATATTGTGCGACTAGTGGGAGAAAGAGGAGATTCCTCGAGTGTGGATTTTGCCGCACGAGCGTAGCGAGTGCGGTAAAACACACGAGTGGAATCTCCTCTTTCGACCAATAGTCGCACGCATTTTCAACTACCGCAAGAAATATGTCATTTCGTGGCTCTGCTGAGCGTGGGCGAAATAATACAAGCGACTCGACCCTGCAGTCAGGGTCCATTTTAATTGGTCAAATACCCCAATTCGATGCCGTTTGACACACGCACACACACCTAAACGAACGTAACAACGAACTAGTGAACTCTGTATACTAATATGGATAGTTGATAGAGATTAAAAAATGGGTTTTGTATGTGGACAATGTTCAAACACATATTCTTCAAGACAGGCAAGTTCACAAAATTAAAATGGAAACTTCAGGTAAGGCTTGTAATCTAATTCTTTCTATAAAAGGCGATCAATTTTCTGGCATTTCAAAATAAACCTTAATTAAAATTTATTTTTCCATTCCAAATTCTCAAGAACACTTACTGTATAAATTTTGGACATTCTATAATACCTCAAATAATAATATTAAATTAGGTTTTATTTTGAAATGTCAAAAAATTGATCGACTTTTATAGAAAGAATTAGATTACAAGCCTTACCTGAAGTTTTCATTATAATTTTGTGAACATTAATGCCTGACTTGAAGAATATGTATTTGAACATTCTCCACATACAAAACCCATATTTTAATCGCTATCAACTATTCATATTAGTATATTATAGAGTTCACTAGTTACGTTCGTTTAGGTGTGTGTGCGTGTGTCAAACGACATCAAGATGGGGTATTCGACCAATCAGAATGGACCCTGACTGCAGGGCCTAGTCGCCTGTCGAAAAAATGGGCGACCTGATTGATTAACGTGCAGAGTGGGCGAAATGGGATTTCGCCCACTCTGCACGTCAAAAATCAGGGAACTCATTATTTCGCCCACGCTCAGCAGGGCCACGAAATGATTTATTTCTTGCGGGTGTTGAACAAATATTTTTTTCATGTATAGAATTGTAGGTTACGACATCTATATGTATAGTAATTCACTAATTATTACTTTAGTGAATTCGTAATTTGGTAAGCTAGGTAACTATTATTTTCTTATTCATTTATTCTCCCTACGACATTCTATTTTCTTTATATTAATAAAAACAAAAAAATAGGCCTATATCTCAATTATTTTTGAAGATAATAATAATAATAATGAAATTTATTTCGATTTATACACTAATACATAATATACAAAAAATTGTAATAATTTGCAAAATTAATCCACCCAACTTGGCAACCCAGTGCTAGGGTGGATTTCTTATACTCATACAATATAATTTTCTTGCGTGTGTGCATACGTGTTGTGTATGTGAATGTGTGTGTTTGTGTGTATTTGTGTGTGCGTGTGTGTACGCATAACCCCCCTCAAAGTTTGTATATAGGCCATAGGGATTTACATGTAAAATCATAAATATGCAGTTTTCTGCTCTCCTGATTTTTTTAGAGCAAAAATTCGTTTAACTAAAAATGATCACTGTTAAATTATCTACATGATAGGTCACTTAGTTATAACGCAAATAATTTTTATACAGCATGGTTACAAAAAATGCATATTTTTGACCTTTTGATTATTATTAATTTGTCAGAAAAAAATATTCTTGATAAAAGTTTGTTTATGCTCTAAAACCTAAAAGGAGATAATTAGAATAGATATAACTCTTCTCGTGTACAGGGAGGATCTGAAAGTTTGATCTGGTCCAAGAGTAGAGACCTAGTTGACACACCTTTAAACGGATCGAAACCAAATTTTAAGCTTAAGGTTTTTAGGGGATTCCTCAAGTATGTTTTTCTTATTTCCTTCTTACTCCCCTAAATAAGGGTAGTTTATTGACAAACAAAAATATAAAATATTCGCTAATGGGATGAAATTCTATTCTCAAGATCAAATAGTAGATTTTAGTCCACAAAAACCGTGGAAACGTTATTTTTGACGGTAAATAAAATTAGAGAAACAAAAACCTTTACCGTGCTTTTGGCCTACTATTTTCTTTAACTTTAATTAAGTGTACACGGAGGATAGAGAGAAAGGAGACTGATTTCGGCTATTTCTATTATGCAAAAAAAAGTAATATTTAAATCGCCCGATTACCCACTCTACTTGGGATCTTATAACTTCAGCGCCTCTACGGCTGAAATAGGAACCCTTTTTTCCCTCACGTATTAGACAACGGCGAATGCATTGAGATTAGTCTCCTTTCTCTCTATCCTCCATGCTTTAATATGTAAAGTCAATAAGTCGCGTCAGTTAAAATCAAATGCAGTGTATAAATTTGTATTCATGGATTATTAAACTCACGAATCATATTTGGACAAAGCTTAAAGTAGAGGATGGGCTCCAGGCCCCCCTAGAAAATAATCCTGTTACACCAATCGTTGTATAAGTACTGTGTCATATGGGGGTTGTATTTGGTTTATAATTTAATTTCTAATTAGTGTATTGAAATAAAAGTGCAGATGGTGTTCTAACAGGTATTAATCTAGTGTCCCCTTCAACTGACTTAACAACCCAATAATTTCTTCCATTGATACTTTCGCTTTTTCCATTATTAGAAAATGGATAGGGTTGTTGAAACAAAGTACTGTAAGATGGCGGTCTTGGTGGCAATTTATCTTTGGTTTTGAATGGATACTTCAACATTGCCGGATCTTTCAAGTTGTTGCTGACGCAGAATTTCTTCCACGCTCGAAGCAAAACTTCTCCCATGAATACTGTGCCGGACACAATGAAACCAACAACCACTACGGCATACGTTGTGTAAAGATCGGAATTATGGAGTTGGCGACCTTTCCCACCGAGATCTTTCGGACAGATCTTTGTGTCTGGTAAATCGCGACGTTCCAGATGCTTCACAATTCCAGCTTCGACCAACGACTGTAACCTAAATGTAAGAGTAATGAGTATTAAAAATAAATAAGGAGACCGAACTTGAAAGGTGAGGATATGACGAGATACGTCGCACATCATGGTGTCGATCCTTGGATGCAGGGCCGGTTTTTGTGGCGGGCAAACTGGGCAGCTGCCCAGGGCGCCATCGAAATAGGGGCGAATTGGCAAAAAAATTGATAAGAAATTTTGCGGAGAAAAAAGCTCGAAGAATTCATTTCTGAAGCAATTAAATGGACATTTTTTTCTAAAACATCGGTGCAATACTTGGAATAAGGCTTCGAATGTTATAAGAACTGAAAAAGATGAATAAAAAACAATTTACGTAAAACCTAGTGGCTTTTTTTTTAATATTAATGAAAGGAAATTGTATACACGTTTTATTGAAACGAAAATATAGGGGAGGGGGCAAGAAATTGTTTGCCCAAGACGCCAAATAGGCTCGCGCCGGCCCTGCTTGGATGCGCTATGCGATACTGCGCATGCATTCGTTTCGTCCTTCTACTCTCTAGTCCTCTTGCTTGCTTACATTTATTGGCAACAAGAAAACTGTAAACAGTTGGCCATGTACAAGGACGGATTTAGACATGTGTCACATGAGCTCGGGCCTAGGGCGGTAAATTTTAGGGGACGGCAAAGTTAAAAAAAAACTTTCAAAAACACTAATGTCGGGTTTATCGCACATTTTACACGCTGTTTTGTTAATCGCTGTTAAATTTTTACACATAAAACCTACGAAGCAACCACAGAAATAACAGCGAATTAACATAACAGCGTGGTTAAAATGTACGATAAATCCGACATAAATATATATTTTTTCACAACGCCGCTATTGAAAATTCGATTTTCAGTACTGTTTAGGGTTGAAACTGCGAGTTTCAACCCTAGGGATGATAATTTTTAGTTGTCGGTTTTCTCTGTTTTTTAACGTTGTTAAGAGGGAGATAAGCGACTGAGTCGCGCCAACTTCAATCCACATATAATATTCGAAAACGTCAAAATGACACAGACATAACCCCACATAAATTTCACATAGATCTGACAGATCTAATATTTTTGCGGCTTTTTTGCGCGCCCAAATTGCAGGCACATCAAATCGAATTGTCAATAGAGTTGTAGTGAAAAATAATATGCAATTACTCGGAACAAAACATAGCGTTTGCAACGCAAACTTCACACTGATTGCAAACGCTATGTTTCGACCCTTGTAATGCAATATATGTACTATTTTATCACTGGCGAAGTTTCAAAGTAAATCAGTTGTTGTAGCTAGCCTATTATGAAGTTGATTTAATGAAAAAAAATTTGTGGATTGGGTTGAGATCCAAGAGGAGGTGTCGTGGGGGTTGATGAGGATGCGACAATTTTGCTTGGGCCCATGGACGCAAAACGTGCATGTCCGTTCCTGGCAATGTGTAGTTATCGTTACTATGACACTATCAGCACCGACTTTACTTGTGACGTATTTCGTCCCATCCCAACACTCAAATTTGGTCATCTTCTTGAATTAACCCTATTAAAGCAGGAAAACGCCTCGGAGAAGACTAGCTCTTATTTATAGGTACTTACACACGATCAAACAGATCCTTTTGTAAGAAATCTTTCGAATATGCAAAAGCTCTCGGTCTTGTAAGTATGGGTCCACTATTCATGACAAACGTGCATCTCTCATTCTCTTTGATTCCTCGTCTTGTTTTCTCAATGTAGTTTTCATACATTGCTAGTTCAATGCCAGGCTTACTTTTTATGTAGACATAATTGTCTTTAAACACATAGTTTTCTAATATCTCTGTCTGATTTACTTTAGTCACAAACTTTCCGTCTTTTATGTTGAAAAAACTTAATTCTTCCTGTTTATTAATTACAGCTTCTTCAATAGCCATACCTTTTGGAGCTATCCATTTATATTTTTTAGCAACAATATCTTTTGCTTCTTCAATGGGTAATGTAACTTTTGACAATGTTAGAAACGCGGTCAAATTTGCAGTGTAAAATGCAGTTAAAATTGTTATGAATATCCACCATGTTGCAAACAATAAACGAGAAGAATCTGAAATTAAAAAGTTGCTGTTAATTGCTATACGAATGCACTGGTCCAAAAGTCACTTAATCGTGGAGTGATAATAATAATAAGTGTGGATAACGGGAAGACAGCCAGAAGTAAATACAAATTAGTTATTCATATTTTAATAAATCGACGTTTCGTGAAAATTTTTCACATCCTCAGGATCTACAAAAATGTATACAATAATGTGAGTACTTTACAATAGAATTATACTAAGTTAAGATACAGTAGAATATTCTTTGAAACTTACCATTAAGTAGAATAACACGTAAAAGTAGTTAAAATTACATTAAAAAAGGTAATGTTAGTAACATATAGAAATATTGACCTAATAAACATACAGAAAAAACGTAAGATGAAACTTAATCAAAAACAATGGAAAAATAGAGTAGTATCTTCCAATACCAGAAGCAGACAGAATAAAAAATCCACAAAAATTTATCAGAAGTGAAAAAAAAGAAAATTATATAATAGAGAAAGGTCATATGTAGTAGAAAAAAAAACGAGAGAGACAGTCAAGCATCAATAAGGGAAAAATATATCTGGGAAAGGTTAGATATGTCAGTTCTGAAATTAATGGAATTATTGTTATTTTTTATATAGCACATTTCTAAAAATAAACGTTTGCTTAAAATGTTTTCCGTATGTAGAATGACAGTGTTATCAAAATCAAAAGTGTGATTATTATTCAAGCTATGTTGGACTAATGACGTCTGATTGTCATTAAGAACTTTAGAAGATTGGATGGATCTTCGGTGTTCACTGATTCGTGTTTTTAAATATCTTGAGGACTGACCAATATAGACACCTGTACATTGTTTACATTTTATGCTATATACCATATTTGAAGTCATTTCTGTTGGGGTACTCTGTTTAATTTTAGAAAAGAATTTGTTGGTGGAATTGTGGTTTTTAAAAGTAATGATGATATTTTTATTGTAGCTTTGTATTAATTTTTTAAGTTGATTAGATAACATTTCAACATATGTTAGTTTAAAGAAATAGATATCGCAGACCACATTTGACTTCTTATCAGGAGTGTCTTTAACGGATTTTGAATTAGAATTCCAGAATTTTTTGAAAAACTTATTTATAATAATGGAGGGATAGTTATTAATAGTAAAGTAGTTTAGACAGATTATTTTTGTTTTTTGCCCAGTATTCTTTGCTAGAAAGGAGTTTGGCTCTAATTATTAGGTTTTTGATGACGTTGGTCTTATACATAATGTGGGTGTTACTTAAAAAGTTTAAAAATCTGCCGGAGAAAGTAGGTTTCCTATATAGATCAGTCGTGATTATTCCATTCATGTCTTTCAGAAGTAACACATCTAGGAAGGGAATTTGATTATTGTTTTCTAGTTCGTATGTGAATTGTATCTTGGGATGGTATGAGTTAAAAAGGTCCAAAGTGGTATTAACTTTGTTACTGGTATAATTCTATTGTAAAGTACTCACATTATTGTATACATTTTTGTAGATCCTGAGGATGTGAAAAATTTTCACGAAACGTCGATTTATTAAAATATGAATAACTAATTTGTATTTACTTCTGGCTGTCTTCCCGTTATCCACACTTATTATATCAAGTTATAGCCGTTATTTCTTTTAATATGATAATAATAATGTTTATCATAATGTTTTTATATGACCTTTTGTATCCACGTGATGGCCATGCAAATAAAAGTTTATCTATCTATCTATCTATACGAGCAATGGCGAAGGATCAGGCACTAGTTGTCATTTCAGTTATTCGACAGATATAATAAAGTATAGCAGATTGGCGTATTGAATTGCATTATAGTCGGATGAAAAGTATTGCAAAACTGGAGATAGTTTTGGAGGTAAGAATTTTGATACATATAAAAGTAGGGTGACCACCTTTCTCTTGAGCGTAACCCGGAGATAATAAAATTCTCAAGGTCAGATAAAAAACTTCTTTAATTGCTAACTAAAAATAAACCAAACATAAAAGTATGTAATTCAATAAAATTGTATTACATATTGAACAAAATCTGTTTCACAAATTACAAACAAACAAAAAAAACAAATAATAGCTCTCGAAAAAATTGTTCCACCTGTTAACGTTTATTGAATTAAAACGCATATTTGTTGTTGCTTTGACAACATTTCAAAAGGTTTTTTTGGCTGTCTTTGCTGAGATAATCAGCGATTTGCTGACAGACTATTTCAAAATTTAACTTTGTGCATAGTTCGACTTTCATCAGTGGCGTAGATAGGTTTTTGCTCTGGGGGAGTCCGTTCATTTTGACAGTCAGTTCAATATAAGTACCTATACCTGTATTGAACTGGCTGACAAAAATTATGATAATATGCAGAATAGACTAATAAAGGTTTAAATTTTTTATTTCTAGTACCTAATAAATAATACATTTCTCCCAAGGAAAAAAATTAGCGAATCAACTTTTACGAAGTAAAAAATCATCAATTTTCAAACTCATGTAACTTTGAGAAAAAAATCGTATTTTTTTATAAATACAACATTTTGACGGGATAAGCATCTGAATTTAGGCCCTAACACTCAAAGTCAAATTATTTTAACCTATTCCTACTTATTCTGTTTTTAGATGATTTTTCAAAGTAAACAAATACCGTAACTTAAAGATCTTTTCTTATACCTAACTTGCGATATATTCGGAGAGTGTTTTTTATTTAAACATGTGTTGCTTTTCTATTGTATTACTGTGTCATAAAATCACTCATAAAAAGATGAAATTTACTAAATTGAGAATCTATAGTTAAACTGTAAATTCCAAATAACATGTATTAAAATATAAAGAGGATCCTTCCGACCGGCCTAGTGCCAAAAATGAACGAACATTCTTTATCCACAGTGCCTTTGCCTTATCATATGCAACAACTTGCCAGTAAGGATAGACATTAGACACATTTTTATCAATAGTAGATTATCTGTTGTTGATAAAAAATAGAAATAAGTGTATAATATAATATGTTCCGGGGGGGTCCAGACCCCCTGGACCCCCCCCCGTATCTACGCCATTGGCTTTCATCAACCCAATACTCATGCGATTCCGTTCATCCGCGCAATATTACAATCAACCGCTCTAGCACTGTTATGAATTTTTCATTTTGTTTCCAAAATTACGATTTTTTTAGTACTGATGAAATGAAATTCACTTATGGCAAAATCATAAAAAACCCAGAGAAATTAAAGCTGAACCCGGAGCCCGGAGATGCGACATGAAAAACCGGAGATTCTAGGTCAAACCTTGAGAGGTAGGCACCCTATATAAAAGCATTAATTTTGGCGCACTTTTAGACCACGCCATATCGAGTATTTCTTAACATGAGGCCATTTTAGATTTTACCTGTGGAAGACTCTATAAGTAATCTATATAGCGTCGCGGAACGTCTATAAAACAGTAATTGGTTTTATCAGTTTGAAAACTTAAAATTCCAAAAAAATGACATCTTTTTGATGTGAAACATCTTATTTTAAAATATCATCAATTGTTATCTAAGTAGAGCACGCAATAAAATCATCTCTTTGCATTGCCTTGAAAACTCATGACTTACATGTGCTGTATTTATTATGTTCTTTGGCAAATTTCAAATTGAAAATATATTAATAGATAATTAATTACAACATATGAATTAATTGTGGACATAATAATTATTAAATCAACTGTAACCTAATCCACAAGCATATACTTTTATTAACGTAATCAGTCTTTGCATATCTTAACAATATTATTATTTCAATTATTTGCGAGAAAATTACTTACAGTATCTTATTTAGTTAACAATTAGATTAACAATCAATATTGTTATTACTTCCTATACTGTAAAAAATTCACTATTTTAGTGAAATTAACATAAGGACATCAGACGATATTAATCGCCATAACATGCCCTTATTAATTATTGTAGAAAGGCTACATAAGAAAAATTTAAATGCACCGCCGGGAATCGAACCCGGAACACCCAATATCGCGTCGGGCAAGTTTTCCAGTTACTCCACGGTGCCCATGGCGTACACTTAATCTTTTCTTATATATAGCACAAATACACCGCAAGTCCACAACATCTTTTAATAGTTTCCCAAGTAACATATTATAATTTCAGCTTTTATACTTACTATAACGAAAGTATACTCATAATTTATTGAACTTTAGGGGTGTCTGGCAATGGACGACGTGATTTCTAATATTATTCCGAAGAAAATATAAAAAAATTGAACTTTATACTTTAACGAATTTGAGGTACTATTTTATGCACCTTTGCTACCCTCTACCTGCCAAAGTAACCACCATCCAAACTTCATAAGTCGTTGATCGTTCTTACGTATGTTGGGTACATGCGCAGAGAAACTTTCAGCTTTTAAAAAATGGCGAAGGTCTGGCTGTCGCGGACTCTTGCTCTATTAAGAGAGTATTGTAAAATCGCGACTGTCAGATTCGTCACTTTAGCCACGCGTTACATACAATATTTTTTGCAACAACTGTTTCAAAAGTTCAATTTTAAGCATAATAAAACACAATTTAGATAAATGTTTCATTAGTGACATTATAGCAAAGTAATCTAAAAAGTACATTTTACGCACGTGTGTTATAAAGTAAAACAAAACAGTATTACTTTATAGAACGGAGTGCGTTAAAATGTACTTTAAACACTACCGTTCGAATGCAGTAGAAGCTTCCATAAAGAATCACTTTTCAAATCGTACAGAACTATCTAAAAATTGTACTTTTGATGCAAGTGTTGCAAAAATTCATTTAAGTAGGTACTTAGTAAATTAAACATAATATAATATCAGACATGTCGCCATTATAAATGACTATTACGGACACTGTGGAGTAAGGTAACTCATCTAACGCGAAATGGAGTATTCTGTGTTCAAGTCCTGGCAGCGGAATTTACATTTTTCCCTTAGCCTTCTAAATAAAAAATAGCATGGCGACATGTCGTCTGATATATTATGTTTAATTCATTAAGTGCATTTAATTACGGTCTAGGAGTCTAATCATACTGATTATTAATATCCTTTGTTAATAATAATATGCAGTGGCGTAGATACGGGGGGGGGGGGTCCAGAGGGTCTGGACCCCCCCCCCAGAACATATTATATTATACAAAATTAAGAAAAATCGCAGGATAGTGGACAAAATATTTGATTTATTTAATTGAATGTACGACGTTTCGTCATATATTTAGACTTTTTCAAGTACATAAAAAAAAATTTTTATGTACTTGAAAAAGTCTAAATATATAGACAAAACGTCGTACATTCAATTAAATAAATCAAATATTTTGTCCAGTATCCTGCGATTTTTCTTAATTTTATTAAAATCACGATGGACACGATTTCTAATATAAATTATATTATACACTTACTCGTATTTTTAACTATAGATTCTCAATTTAGTAAATTTCATCTTTTTATGAGTAATTTTATGACACAGTAATACAATAGAAAAGCAACACATGTTTAAATAAAGAACAGTCTTCGAACATAGCGTAAGTTAGGTATAAGAAAAAAGGTATTTAAGTTACGGTATTTGCTTAGTTTCAAAAAGTTTTAAAAAACCATCTGAAAACAGAATAAGTAGTAAGAATAGGTTAAAATAATTTGGCTTTGAATGTTAGGGCCTAAATTCTGATGCTTATCTTGTCATAATTTTTGTCAGCCAGTTCAATATAGGTATATAGGTAGATACTTATATTGTCAAAATGAACGGACCCCCCAGAGCAAAAACCTATCTGCGCTACTGATAATATGTTATTTTGAGAAGAAAGGGCAACATTAAGTTTTATTAATTAATATGCGTACCTGTAATAGGGCTCAGAGTTGATCCTTGTTTAAGCAATGCGCCATAAACGAACCAGATGCAAGATGGCAAAGGAAATTGTTTGTTTATGTCGTCCTTGACCAGCTTTGCTCTTAGGAGAATCAGCAAATAGATGATTGGCCCGACAGCAATTAACGACACCAAAATCAACATCCAAACCTAGAACCAAATTAGTAATTTATTGACCCCTATATTATTAACAAAGTAATGTATTACGTCAATGCCACGTGGGTTTGTTTAAAAGGTAGAAAAATTAAAAAAAAAATTGTACTGACCGGGTGTATGCAGAATTTTTTCGGGGGGGGGGGAAGCAACAGTAATGAAAGTAAACATGGACATTCAATTATCATACTACAAATAATTAGATCATAACCGATAGTTAAAACGATCTAAGTGCAATTCGGGGAAATTTCAGACGCCAAAATTCAATAACAAGAAGAAGAAATAAATGGGATTAGTATAAAGTAAACTACACGAATTTTAACACTTTATTCCAGATATGGGGGCAGCTGCCCTCGCCTGTCCCTCCTTGAGTTCTTGCGTACGCCTACGGAACCGACTTCAAAATGTCTCTAAAAAGGATAAAATAATTTGTCTTTTCGTTTTACAATTTACATCTTTCCAATGTGTGTCAAGTTGTATGGAGCAACTTGCATTTTGTCGACTTTTTCAACGCAAATCGTTTGTTCTATGTCTGTTCCGGACGTCTACAAAATTTCAGCGTTTGTTCCGAAAAAATAAAAAAGTTATTAGCAATAATAGGTGGCCAGCCAACTTGACGTCAAGTTGTATGGACCACGTCCTAATAACAACATTTTGAGAACTTTGATTATGCCAATCGTTTGTTCTCGATTTGTTCCGGACGTCTACAAAATTTCAGCGTTTGTTTCGAAAAAATAAAGAAGTTATTAACAAAAAAAAAAAAAATAGGTGACCAACAACTAGTGTAGGTACACTACTGGCCAAAAGTAAAATGACTAACGTTTGTTCAGTAGTGTACATATACTAGTTACTGGTTAGCTATTTTTGCTAATAACTTTATTATTTTTTCGGAACAAACGCTGAAATTTTGTAGGCGTCCGGAACAAACGATTGGCATAATAAAAGTTCTCAAAATGTTGTTATTAGGACGTGGTCCATACAACTTGACGTCAAGTTGGCTGGCCACCTATTATTGCTAATATTTTTTTTATTTTTTCGGAACAAACGCTAAAATTTGGAGGCGTCCGGAACAAACATAGAACAAACGATTGGCGTTGAAAAAGTTGAAAAAAATTAAGTTGGTCCATACAACTCGACACACATTACTTCCCATAACCTGCGTTCAACTGGAAGAAAGCGGATTTATTTCTCTATTGTTATCATAGCGACTTCTTAATGAATGTAGATTAGGGAATAGGGAAAGTACCTAATCGTAAAACAAAGGGAAAAAAGTGTGTGTGTCAGCTCCGACGCACGACTGGAGTTTACTTCTTACATGCGTCAGCTGTCGTGCAGCATACCCTGTACACGTCGGCTGTATACAAGTATACACATACATTGAAAGGTGCGCAAGGTACGTTGCGCAGAAAAACGTAACGCTTTTTAGTTAACGCTTGTATAAATTTTACTCCTCATAAAATTTCCATACCGGGCGCCTTATATGAAAATCGGTTCTTAAGGAGTAAATTCCAAAAATATTTTATCTTTTTAGAGACATTTTGAAGTGTGTTCATATTTTTTTAAATCATTTTTATTATTTCACATTCAATTAGTGTTTATTAAAGCAATTATTTTTTCAGTTTTAAAAATTTTCTGGATCTCAATCTTTCTAAGAACGGTTCTCAAAGCTAACTGGGTAATTCGGTACCCAACGATATGATTGCCATAATATCTAATATTGTCAAAACTAGAACTTAATTAATGTAAAAAAGCGGCCAAGTGCGTGTTAGACCACGCACAGTGAAGTAGGGATATTCACTTAACATCGATATATCGAATTTACTCGATGTTTGCCGGACGATATATCGGATTGATTCGATGTTTTGACAAATAATTTTTCTATTCGATATATCGGTATATTTATAGAAACATCGAATCGATTAAAAAAACTAAGTTTTTGCAGGTAGATTAAGACTTTAGTACTTAATTTCTGTTTTTAGGCGCGATCTTAGCGAAGCTAGAAGCGCCTATATATACTCGCTTTGTCTGTGAATCTGTGAATCTGTGAATCTGTCACGCTTTTTTGTGTCACGCGTACAGCCCAAACGGATGAACCAATTTTCAAAAACTTTTTTTTGTTCGATTCCTCTCGGGGTCTATTTGATCCTAACGTCGCCCGATTTTTGAATTTTGGCCCCAGAGGGGAGCAAATTAGAAAAAACGGTGTTTTTTGCTTATAGTTTGCTCAATTTAAGTCAGATCGATTACCTGTCTTAAACGAAAGAGCAGAAAATTTTAGATAGATTTCATGTATAATATTGTGTCAAAACAGTTTTTTTATACAGATTTATATGATTATTAAACTAAATAAATGCGACATTATCTAATAAATCGCGAACTTGTTTCGGTTGTCCTTGTCTGTTGCACAGTGTGATATGGATATTGGAAGACAGCGTATGCTCTGTCTTATATTGCATTATTTTAATATAGTTATTCAATTTTTTGACTGCTGATGTTTGAATTTAAGTTTAAAAACCCTGGCCTACTGAGTTAAAATGACGTGTAACTAATTATTGACGTCGATCGGATGGCGAGACCTAGGGATCGGACCAAAATTTCTCGACGTTCATTCCCGGCTTTCGTCCGGGTGTAAATCGTACTTTTGAATTTTCACCCACTTCCCGTGATCCGATTGAGTTGAAATTTTGCACACATGTGTAGCTCCGGTGACCATACAATATTATGGTAACTAGCTGACCGGCCCGGCTTTCGTCCGGGTGTAAATCGTACTTTTGAATTTTCACCCACTTCCCGTGATCCGATTGAGTTGAAATTTTGCACACATGTGTAGCTCCGGTGACAATACAATATTATGATAACTAGCTGACCAGCCCGGCTTTCGTCCGGGTGCAAATCGTACTTTTGAATTTTCACCCACTTCCTATGATCCGATTGAGTTGAAATTTTGCACACATGTGTAGCTCCGGTGACAATACAATTTATGGTAACTAACTGACCGGCCCGGCTTTCGTCCGGGTGTAAATCGTACTTTTGAATTTTCACCCACTTCCCGTGATCCGATTGAGTTGAAATTTTGCACACATGTGTAGCTCCGGTGACAATACAATATTATGATAACTAGCTGACCGGGCCGGCTTTCGTCCGGGTGTAAATCGTACTTTTGAATTTTCACAGGCAAATGGTCTTTCTCCGGTAACGTTTCAGTGGATCGGATAAATGTTATAAAATCAGACTAAGGAAATAAAGCACACTAAAAAATTAAAAATAAAAATAGATAAAAAACTTTTAAGTTAAACGGTTTTATAAATGTACTAAAAAGAAAAAAATAAAATTTAATTTAAGTTCATAAGTATAAAAGCGTGGGTCGGGACTGTAATAAATTATCATAGAGTTTACGACCGATTTCAGATTTCAAAATGGCGGCCATATGTACTTTTTTGTAGAAATTACCCGATTCTTTTGAAAGTTGATATTTGAGAGTTTTACAGGACACAAAAAAATAAAATGACGTCAGATTTTTCAAAATGGCGGCCATATGAGCTGTTTTTTAAAAATTATCCGATCCTTTTGAAAATTGATATTTGAGAGTTTCATAGGACACAAAAACATAAAATGATGTCAGATTTTTCAAAATGGCGGCCATATGTACTTTTTTGTAAAAATTATCCGATCCTTTTGAAAATTGATATTTGAGAGTTTCATAGGACACAAAAAAATTAAATGGTGCCAGATTTCAAAATGGCGGCCATATGTACTTTTTTGTAAGAATTATCAGATCCTTTTGAAAATTGATATTTGAGAGTTTCATAGGACACAAAAAAATAAAATGACGTCAGATTTCAAAATGGCGGCCATTATATATACTTTTTTGTAAAAATTATCCGATCCTTTTGAAAATTGATATTTGCGAGTTTTATAGGACACAAAAAAATAAAATAACGTCAGATTTCAAAATGGCGGAAATATGTAGTACTCCTTTCTAAAAATTATACGATCCTTTTGAAAATTGATATTTGAGAGTTTCATAAGACACAAAAAAATAAAATGACGTCCGATTTCAAAATGGCGGCCGTATGTACATTTTTGTAAAAATTATCCGATCCTTTTGAAAATTGATATTTGAGGCATAGAACACAAAAAAATGAAATGACGGCAGATTTAAAAATGGCGGCCAAATGTACTTTTTTGTAAAAATTATCCGATTCTTTTGAAAATCGGTATTTGAGAGTTTCATAGGACGCAAAAAAATAAAATGACATCAGATTTAAAAATGGCGGCCGTATGTACTTTTTTGTAAAAATTATCCGATTCTTTTGAAAATCGATATTTGAGAGGTTCATAGGACACAAAAAAATAAAATGGCGTCAGATTTCAAAATGGCGGCCATATGTACTTTTTTGTAAAAATTATCCGATTCTTTTGAAAATTAATATTTGAGAGTTTTATAGGACACAAAAAAATAAAATGACCTCAGATTTTTCAAAACAGCGGCCATATGAACTGTTTTGTAAAAATTATCCGATCCGTTTGAAAATTGATATTTGAGAGTTTCATAGGACACCAAAAAATAAAATGACGTCAGATTTTTCAAAATGGCGGCCACATGTACTCTGTTGTAAAAATCATCCGATCCTTTTGAAAATTGATATTTGAGAGTTTCATAGGACACAAAAAAATAAAATGATGTCAGATTTTTCAAAATGGCGGCCATATGAACTGTTTTGTAAAAATTATCCGATCCTTTTGAAAATTGATATTTGAGAGTTTCATAGGACACAAAAAAATTAAATGGTGCCAGATTTCAAAATGGCGGCCATATGTACTTTTTTGTAAGAATTATCAGATCCTTTTGAAAATTGATATTTGAGAGTTTCATAGGACACAAAAAAATAAAATGACGTCAGATTTCAAAATGGCGGCAATATGTACTTTTTGTGTAAAAATTATCCGATCTTTTTGAAAATAGACATTGACGAGTTTTATAGAACGCAAAAAAATAAAATGACGTCACATTTTAAAATGGCGGCCATAGGTATATACTTCTTTGTAAAAATTATCCGATCCTTTTAAAAATTGATATTTGAGAGTTTAATAAGACACAAAAAAATAAAATGGCGTCAGATTTCAAAATGGCAGTCAAATAATAACTTTTTAATTGTATTGTTTATATCTTTGATAAATTCGGTTTTATATACAATGCGTAAGAAACATAGCTTCTGTCGGGTATCTTACGACACCTCATGACTTTTTTTATTTAGCAGGTTCCGAGTTTCGCTTAATAGTCAACCGTTGCTATGGAAAATTGTTTAAAAAATTCACTGCACTATTTTTTCTATGTAATCCAATACATATTTACATTAGGTCTTATGGCCATAGCCTACTACAAAATTGATCTTCTTAGTGTTATTTTCCCTATGTTCGGTAAAACCGTTACACACAATACCTACATGAATATCGCGCCTTGTAATTCTTGAATTACTTGTATGCTCCAAAATTTTTTTTACTGTTTTGAAGCGATATATCGAAAAACATCGGATCCCAGTATCGATGTTTTTCGATATATCGCTTGAAAACTTTTCAAGCGATATCGATGTTTTATATCGAATATAAATATCGATATATTTTTTAAGTGGACACCCCTACAGTGAAGGGTCCGTAGTCGAGCGAAAATATCCTATATCTCAAAAACTACATAACATATCTTATTCAAACCAATTTTCGTTGAAAGTATTTTGTAAGTTCTACGTCTTTAAATTTTGTCAGAATTTTTCACCCCATTGTTGAAAAGTTAGAGGGGAGGACACACTTTTTACGACTTTAGAAGCGCATATATCACTAACTATTGACTTAAATAAAAAAGTCATTCTGAAACTTCTACATCATTTTTGAAGAGCTATCTAAAGATACCCCAACATGCTATAATGCACTGGCATTTTTTTTTCATCCCTCAGTTACATATTGTATGGTGTGCCATCCCTAACATTTTTTTGTAATTTCAATTCACCATTGTATAGCGGTTCATAAAAGACATCTACCTTCTAAATTTCATTTATACAGTGCTAATAGTCTCCGAGTAAAATGGCTGTGACATACGAACAGACGGACAGGACGAAATTATGAGGGTTCCGGTTTTGCCATTTGGCTACGGAACCCTAAAAAACAAAATATTTTTAGATTTGGGGCCATTTTTTGCCAGTGCTTAGGGTCACCAAAGGTTCAAGTTCGGCGCTAATTTATGTACCTACAGTTTTATAGTTTAATTTTATACCATCTTATGTTCTATAACTATAATATACATACAACACGTCTTTTTTATTTTTTTGTTCTGTGAAACTTGTATACTTTTTAAATTTGATTGAATTACTGAATTGAAAATCCTCCCTTTTCATAGATCTGTGAGTTGACACTTGACAAAAATAGAATAGAATCTCTATACATAGTATAAAATGAAGTCGCTTTCCGCGTCTGTCTGTATAACTGCTAACTCCTCCTAAACCACGCAACGAATTTTGATGTGGTTTTCACCATCAGTTAGATAATTTTTCACGGAAGGTTTATATACAGGGTGTCCCAAAATTGCTGGGACACAGAGCTACCACGTGTAGTAGAGGTCAAAATAAGTCGATTGGACCCAATTTATTTATATACCAAAATGTACCGTTTGCCCGTGAGAAGAGTTCAAAGTTTACATAAAAAAACACATTTTTGTACGCTGTTCAGAAATGAGTGAAACAAATTGAATGAAATTTGACAAAAGTGCATTTTAGAGGATTACTCTCGTTTCGGTAATCAAAGAAACCCAAAAGAAATTGTAGAAGGGTTAAAACCATCCTCACCCCCTGACATTTTTTTCAGAACTTTCTTAGGGGTGGTAATACGGTTCTCAAATTTTTTTAGCGAGAAGATTGATTAATTATCTTCATTTTGTTACTCTTGTAAAAATTTCGTATTCCGCATAGTTTCGAAGAAAAAAAAATGTTATTTTAAATAATGCTAACAGATATTCCTAGTACAAGTTTAATAAAATTGTATTACAAAATTTTATATACAAAATTTTATGTAAACTTTGAACTCTTCTCACGGGCAAACGGTACAATTTGGTATATAAATAAATTGGGTTCAATAGACTTATTTTGACCTCTACTACACGTGGTAGCTCTGTGTCCCAGCAATTTTGGGACACCCTGTATATAGCGAACGAGCGAAGCGAGTGAGTAATGTAATTCCTAAACTACGCAACGAATTTTGATGCTGTTTTCACCATCAGTTACATAATTTTTCACGGAAGGTTTATATACTGGTGAACATAACTGCTGCACATAGGGATTTAACTTGTAAAATAAATTTCGCAATTTCCTGCTTCCCTAATTATTTTAGGAAAAATATCTTCAAATAATAGTTTTAGAACATAAAATTCTGCATCTAAATCATTAAACAAAATTAATAGCGAACTTGAACAAAATGATGACGTTTTAGCTGTCAGAATAACTTCTAATCATTTTGTTCAAGTTCCATGGCTATCGCTATCTGTTTTTGAGGTAATTTTGACATTTTCATATCAAATTTCTGCCGTTACAAAGCATGCAAAATTAATTTTGTTTAATGATTTAGATGCAGAATTTTATGTTCTAAAACTATTATTTGAAGATATTTTTCCTAAAATAATTAGGGACGCAGGAAATCGCGAAAGTTTGATTTTACGGGTTAAATCCCTATGTGCAGCAGTTACGTTCACCACCTTGTATATAGCGAACGAGCGAAGCGAGTGAGTAATGTAATTATAATATTCAAGCGAACGAGCGAAGCGAGTGAGTAGTGTATTGCACCTGGGCTTTCTTAGCGCTCGGGCGAAGCCGGACAGGGCCGCTAGTAATAAAATATAAATTTTATTAGTATAAAACACGTCAAAAAACTTAAAACTACCTGCGTTTCCAGGAACAGCATTATAAATTTTTATTTGACACTGGTAGATATTTTTTATTGTAACCGAAGACTGTAGTTTTAACGTACAGATCTGTTTTTTCCCTTGTATTATGGGAGCACTGATCTCTATAGGTACTTACTAACTGGATCGCGTTCTGTAGTCCGACATTGTCCAAATTTGAACGGGTAATCAGCGCCATCCAATATCAGGCCAGTAACTAAAAATAAGTAATTAACAATGAAAGATAAACAATCAATATGATTAATTTCCCTAGACCGTAACTAAATACATAAGATATTCTTATGTATTTAGTTACGGTCTAGGGAAATTAATCATATTGATGGTTTATCTTTCATTGTTAATTATTATTAGATGCCGTATTTGAAGCTTTCTCACGCGTGTATTTTAAAAATAGGTAACTTATTGCTATGGAGACCAGAAATTCATTCTCGGCCCGATATTGTGCGGCGCTGGGCGCTGGTTACCACATCAATGCGGCCTGCCATATTTTTTTTCATCAGATAGCGCTAATAGGAAGTGATGTGTGCGTCAAATGCTTACATTTTTTATTCGTTAGATGGCGCTAATGGCAAGCAAGATATGCCTACGGTTTTAAGTGGTTTAGAGATTAACTGTTTGTGTTTAGTCATTCTTCATTTGTCCATTATTAAGGAATAAATACAAAATTGCGATTTGGCCTTTAAATGATGGAATGACTGATACTTCACTTGCTATTGGCGTCATCAGGTAGCGGAAAATATAAACAATAGGTACTGACATTTAAATAACTAAAGTGACGTATATCTTAGTAAAGTTACTATCTATGAACTTTATACCTCACTTGTTAGTGGCGCTATCATGTGATAGAAACAAGCCTGGTAGCCCTCATTGGACCCGTGTTTAAAATTTTTTTTCATATGCATCAGCTATCCAGTTAGGTAGTAAGTATAGAGATCAGTGGCAGTGCAAAGGCCACATAGATCAGAGTGACCGATGAAAATGCACCTTACATGACCAAAATAGCAAACTTTAAAGTCGTTCGGTAATTTAATTTATTGCAATCTGAATTTATTGACTATATAGGTACCTTTATTGTAAGGGTTTTACCCCATTAACAGTCCCTTTCAGGTCCTGAAGTGGCGACTCGTCTAGCGTCAAATCGTGAGCAAAATTGTGACCGATTTAAATATTTTTTTCAGACTTTGTGTTGAGTGAAGGATATTATTCAGAGTAAATACTTCATCATGACACAATTTTAAGCGATTTGGTCATTTCGTTGTGTAAAAATCACCCGCTAAAGTTAAAGTGTTCACTTCGCAAAAAATAAAATGTAAATTTCGACTTGAGTTGAAATAAGACTTCCAGCATCTTCCGGCTAGGGATTGCAATCCAGAAAACACTAGTGTGGAAAAGACACGTTCCAGCACACCAACCTGTCAAAAGGCACTTTACATGCATGCAAATAAATATTGTAAAGCAGCGATTTTATAGTGGATATGGCACAATAAAATAATATTTTTTAGCACCTCTTTATGTGGATATTTACATAAATATTCGTACAAAAATCTTTTTAAGTCATTAAGCTGTTTTATCTCATCATTTACCCATGAAATGTTCCTAGGGCTTTCTTTTCTTTTTACAATAATAATTAAAATACTAAAGGAAAGTTTCTAAAAATTCGTCATAAGCATCATATTTAGCATTATTTTATAAGAAAACATTTTCCCAGGTTTCATTGGTCAGAAAAAATTGAAAAAAGTTATTATTAATTTGGGTGAATTTCCTACTAACAAATAATTCATTAGCAATTATATCGTTTCTTGTAGAAAGGGGTATTTCAAAAATAGTAGAAACCGCACAATGATCTGGTCTGTAATAGCTTTAGATTTAATTTTCTACTGCTTTTTATTTATCATATTTCGTTTATCTTTTTAATACTTTAATTAAATTTTGTGGGCCCTAGGAGGGAAACATAATGCATCATGGGCAGATTTTACAGTTTAGGCAGTGTATTTTGCTTTTTTAAAATGCCCATGTTTAAGGGCGCCCTTACTCATCCACCACTGCACAAAGGAATTTATAATGTTATCTATTGTTCTGTGATAAAATCGAAAAAAATATCCTGCATAATGCATTTTAAAACGACACTCAAAAGGAAACATATTTTACATTTTATGACTATGTAGAGCAGGGGTTCCCAAACTTTTTTGATCATAACCCTAATTTAAAATTGCAAAAGCCTTCGCGACACTTAAAAATTTTTTCCCCACAAAGTACAAAATAGTCCGTAAAAAAGATTTTTCAGTAAAAAAATGCAGCAATTCAAATTTAAGTCGTTTATTCAAGAATTTAAGTATAAAAAAGTACAGAAAAAGTAATATAGAAATTGATCACGAGAGTTATTAAATTCTATAATCACGGAAACAGGTCGTGACCCTAAAAAATCAGTCCGCGACCCAACTTGGGTTCGTAATTTCGACTTTGGAACCCCTGATGTAGAGTGTAGACCGTAGGGCGTAGATCCTGAGTTTCGACCATGTGGTGCTACTATTGTGTGTCCTGAAATAGTATAGAGCAGAGGTTCCCTAACTGTACGTCGCGACGCCCTGGGGCGTCGCGGCGCTATCCTAGGTGAGTCGCGAGACGATACGCTCAGGTCAAATCAAAATCAAATCGAAGTACAGGTCACAAATAAATTTAGAAAACAAAATGAGAGTAGAAATTAAAAAACTTCAGCCCCGATTTGAAAAGTTATATGCTCAGAAAAGCAAGCTCATCCTTCACATTATTTGTATTATTTGTAGTTTTTTATGTTTTCTAATTATTAGAATTAGAATTTAATAAATATCTAACAATTAAGATTCTATATTCTTTGGAGTTTTCGTTGAATAATGAAGTAATTTTAATGTCTGCTAGCGGCCGTTTGTTCGACGTGGCCCCAGATATATTGTAACCATAGAAATAGATAAAATTGTAAAACAGAGTAAAATGCAGGCGAACACTTTAAGGAAATAAAAAAAAATTGAAATAAATCCGATCACGCCTATCACAACAATTATTTACAAAACAAGCCTCCAATATAAAAAATATCCGGGTAAAACATACTTAAGTTTTAATATTGGTACTAGTAGTGAGATGACACTAAAAATGTTTTACTCGGCTACTTTTCATATTGACTTGTTTCGTAATTGTGATAGGCGTGGTCAGATTTTTTTTAAAATTTTTTTTCGTTTCCTTAAAATATTCGACTCGCCTTCATTTTATTCTGTTTTAAATCTATTCATAACTAGAGAACAGACAATTGGAATTTCAAATTGTTTAAACAAATGTGTACAGAGAAATACGGTAAGTAGGTATACCTTTCAAATGAGGTGCAATATGCATCCGTTGCTATCTAATAATTTTGAATTTATGCTGTACTTTGCGCCGGCTTTCAATTTTCAAAAACAAATTTATCTTCAAAAGATAGTTTATGTGATAAGATTTTATCTTGAATTTGTCCGAACTCTCTAATTATTCATTTCGTTGAAAAATTCGGATGGAGGGGAGAAGGCAGTTTAGACGCGCACTGTATTTATTCTCCTGTATTATTTCCGGACAGACTAGGGTAAAGACACCACGCGGTACGCTTCGACCATACCTAATACAATACACTAGGGTGAAGGTTGGTGGGTCGAAATGCAGGTAATAAAATTCACCAATCACCATTAACATTTTCTGTGAATCTGAACTTCGGTGTGAGAAAGTAGAAAGAGAAACTCTTGTCTCTTGAATTTTGAAATAAAATACAAATTTCATTTTAACGTTAAACGTGGAACTGGAAGGTTTCGGTATTCGTATTGGTCTACACTCTGCATAATTTTTGTGAATAAATATTTTTTGTGTTGATTTTTCAAATATTTCTTCTAACTTTCGTTCTAATAATTAAGAAAATGATGGATGGACAACAACAAGAAATTGATTAATATTAATTAATCCAAAGTAAAACGAGTAAGTTATAATAAATTTTTATTTTTACGAGAATAAGTTTGTTAGGATTTGAACTAGAAATTGTATATCTACCTATTAACAAAATAAAATATAGTTACTTCTTACCACAACAGTTTTATTGATGGATATACATTTCGAAAGCTTAGCTTTCGAAATGTACATCCATCAATAAAACTGTTGTGGTAAGAAGTAACTATATTTTATTTTGTTTTTATTCCAACTACAGTGCTCATATATATTTTCATATCTACCTATTAATTGAGGAATAAAAAATTTAATTTAAAAATATTATATCGTGCTGGCTGAGTAGTCAATAATAATTTATTGATCAAATAAGAACGTTAAAATTATAGAGTGCATTTTTTTAACTATGCCTCATAATTTTACATGTTAAAAATTTTATCTAGTATTAATAAATTGTTTTTGTACTGCGAATTTCAAGATGATTTTTGACTCAATGTTTTAACTTAGGCACATCATTTTTTACAAGTTCTGATCGCTTTTAAAATGTAACAAGTGATTTCAAAAAATAGATTTGGTTTAATAATTTTAAATGGACACTATAACGGAGTTCACTTTGGAGGCTAAACCCACATTGCAAAACCGACCCGAACTCAGAACTTAGAAGAACCTTGGGTTTTTTTTTTGCTTTGGGATCCATTCTATCGCCGGGAGCACTGCAGCCTCTAGGGCTTATTCTGCTAGAACCTTAGGTTACAAAGTATTTCAAATTGGTCATGCTTTCGTAACAACAATAATATGTATATGTGTAAGTAATGGATAGAACTGAGTTACATAATTTATTATTTTGGATAAAAAAATAATTATGAACAAAGTTCTATCTTGTATTGAAAATAACGAACAAAGTTCTATTTTCTATAGAAAATTATGAACAAAGTTATCTGCCTTGTATTGAAACTATTAATTTGTATTTAAATTGCTCTACAAAAGATAGAACTTAATACATAACGATTAACGGCCGACGCAAAAAAGGGATGTTGTTTGAAGCCGTTGGTTGTGTGTCTGTTTAGGCATCATAGCTCCAAAACGGATGAAGCGATTTGAATACGTTTTTTGTTTGTATGAAAGAGTATGATTGCGAGACGGTTCTTACTTTTTAGCTATAAGAGTTTAGTTTAAAGAGTGCAAAATTAATAAATAATTAATTTGAAAAATTACAGCAAGCAGGCTAACACTGTGTACTGAAACGTACATTGGGTTGCCTGCCTCATAATCAATTGAAGTTTCTTAATCTATAGCATTTAGTTAAAAAGTGTAAAATTTAATTAAAATTTAAAAATCAGACGCTAATGACCTCAGTTGTCGAACGTCTATAATTTACAATTCATTTAAAATTTAAAAAACCTCTGACCCAAACAAAATAACAATGGAAAACTTTCAAAAACTACAGCCTTCAACGTGGATTAATAGTAATTTATGCAACTAGTGTCTTAACTCTTAAGTGACGGATTATATGACAGTCGCGATTTTGCGAAACGAGCCTAAGGTTCTGGTAATTGTACTTTTGATGCAAGTATTGCAAAAATAATATTAATTATTAAATTATTTCATAGTTTTTTATCAACCGATTGGGTAGTAGTTTTGGGTCGGGGATTATTTAAATATTCAATTTAATTTTTTCTAACATAGTTAGATAGTGAAATCCCAAAGAACATGAAATTGCAGCGCTCCCGCCATTATTTTATATATTAGTAATATTTATATACGCCCTTTTTAATGCAAATACGATGCATTCTGAGAACTAGTGAAAATATTTATTTATTTATGACTAGGCATAGTCAAGTTATTTGTCTATTTGAATAGACACTGATTAAAATGTACCCCTAAAATATTATTTACAAAATCGACAGGGCCGGACTTAAAATTTATGAAAACAATACGAATAGTGATTACTGTCTACGTCTAGAGTGTTCCCCTACCCCTATTAAGAGTTAGGGGCCCGACGGAAGCCACCGCGACCTAAAAGATCTATTGTGTACCCCTAGTTTCTTATCAGTTTTTTTAGGATTCCTAGGCTATCCTCCCCCTTATACGAATTGAGTTAAAAGATTTGAACATCCATTTCTTCGTTCTTGTAATAGATTCAATACAGAATAAAATACATCAAAGGTGTACATTTTTAAGACACAAATAATCTTTTTTAATCCAGCTTTACAGCTATAAAATTACAAAACAAGCTTTCATAATGAAAAATAGCCGGGTAAAAATAATTTTATCGTCGTCTCAGTATTTTAGTAGGTACTAGGTACCTATACCAACGCGTACCATCTATAACTTTTGAATGTTTTTCATATTAGAAGCATGTTTTGTAATTTTGGTAGCTATAGTCGGATTCTTCTCAATATTTCAATATTTTTTTTATAAAGCGCTTATAACTGCTGAACGGACAATTTTATTTTTAAATTTTAAAAACGAGTGTCTAAGGTATTGAAAAATGACATGCAAAATGACCCGTTGTGATTTAAAAAAATTAACTTGATAGTGCCCCTGGCGCCACCTCTAAATTCTCAAATATAAATTTATTTTCAAAAAAAAGTTTGTGTGATAAAATTTCACCTCGATTTAGTCCGGGTAGGAACTTAGTCGCGCACTGTACCTATAATTAATTCAAGACTGATGGATTGATAATTAATAAATGAGGGGGCCTAAGAATAGCTGAGCGTGTATGCAGTATGAGTGAGCAGAACAGTCAATTCATTTTCAAGATAGAGTGATCTGTGTGCGTGATCAGCTTTGTTTCTTGAGTTGTGGTTGATCGTCGGGAGAATTTCAAATTTTGCAAATGTACTGGACCGAATTTACCTATTTATTTTGTTGTAAGCTAGTAGGTAAGTGACACTGTTGGAATGTATTTTTTCAAATTACTCTATCTTGGAAATGAATAGACTGTTGTATACGGTATGTCTCCTCTATATCATTTACCTCAGTGTGCCAATGTCGTTACAGAGAAGTTTAATAATTTAATTAAACTTATGAGTTAAGTTGGTCATCCTGCACACGTCCTGACTTCTGGGTATGGAGGGTAGAGTTAAGGAGAACACTCTCATATGGGGGAACAGTTGCAAAAGTGTCCAGCTGTAAGCTGTAAATAACAGTTCCAAATCTCTCCCGAGTGGCGCCAAAATAGCAAGAGAGTATGAAATGAACTTAGCAGTTATTGACTGAGTGAAGTGCGCTGAGTTGAAAAATTTAATATTTTTGATGACTAGAGTAGTTATAACAAAACTACAGTATACAAAACCTCAACTGTTTGCGTAGTCCAAAAGTTCAAAATAATTTTGTAAATATAACCTAAAATAACTACTGTCAGATAACGTGGACGGTGATTTAATTTCCATGATCTGTTTTACATCAGAAATTTCAGTTTTTTAATAATTTTTATTAGAGAATTCTACTTTTGAAGAAATTTCAAAAATTATTATGTGGAACTTTTATAAAAAAAATGAAAAGAATATAATTGAGTGACAAATTCAAGTATGTATTTACAGGTGTTTTAAATTTTGCGTCTGTAATTTTTTATAAAAGCAATCATTGTTAAAAAATTAAATAATTTTTCAGGCGTTCATTTATATTGGGATTATCTTTATTTACTATTTTATGCATAATTACAAGTTTACCAATGATATTTGACTGTTTTTCTTTTGAAAAGTGCGTCATTTAAAAGCGGAAGTTATGCTTTCCTTCTTTACTTCACTGTCCTACTCTAATATTATTTGGCGCATCCTTTAAAATTTACACTCTTGCTATTGTGGCGCCACCAATTTATCGCCTTTTGACGGACGCTTTTTCATATGCAGAGAGAGTTCTCCTTACCTCTACACTCCATACTTCTGGGGATTGAATTGTCAGAAAAACCTAACCTATAACTTATAGCCACGCTCTGGTACGACTAGTTGTTTGCGGTCTTATTGTAATGATATTCTTAAAATTAAAGTAATAATATTAATTTGTTTAAAATGAATGAACAAAATAAAAAAGCGGAATCATCAAATTTTACAACAGAGGAAGTTTATTTGTTGATCGAAATGGGTGAAATCTAAAAGTAGGGATATACATACGTCCTGAAAAAATCAGTTATTGAGAGATCCGTCGAAACTCGAAACGAATATTAAATCTGTAAAATGGTGCGTATAGAATACAATATATTTTACCAATTAATTTTTATTAACATTTAAAAATATTCGATAATTTTGCCTAAAGTTACAAAGTGCCTATATATGTATTTTTAAACACAGATCTTTGATTTTTAAACAAATAAAGCGTAGGAAAACCTCTAAAAGAATAATAATAAAAAAATACATGCACAGAAATAAAAAAAATCGTCATAGGTAACCGCCATATTTTAGCATGTGGAGTTTTTCGCTCTATGAAGCAAACGCAGTTATTCAATTTTTTTGCTGCAATATTCATGAATTAGAGATACGGTCACTGTATTTATGTTGATTTTTTTAAATATATATTAAATATACTTTAAATATGTATCGAGAAAAAAAACTGTCCGAACCAAATGAGTGCCGATACGAGTACTTTTTATCGATACCTACTTAGTACTCGGTTAAAAAGTATTGATACCAAAAGTACTTGGTATCGAAAGAAAAGTATCGAGTAAGTACTTTAAAAAATGTAAAAAAAACTAGTGTTTTGTTTATTGATTATAATTTATGAAAAAAACAGTCAGACCTCATTTTGATAGAACCGATCTAGTCAGCAGTCGGTAGACGTTCCAAATTTCTACCGACTGCTGACTAGATCGGTTTTTATCAAAATAAGATCTTACTGTTTTTTCATAAATTTTATTCAATAAATGAACCCTGTGCCAAATATCAGCATTTACAAATTACCAGTTTTTTTTACATCTTTTATAGCGCCCCGATGTCAGGTGTCTAGACCGCTGACTATTATATTTATTTACACACTCAAAATTTAGTTTTTACAAAATTATTACAATGTTTGACCGTGGCCTCTTGGTAGGGATGGCGATTCGTCTCGAAAAAGATCAAGTGTGTCGTGAAAAGAATTATAAGAAATTCTTTTTAACATTTTATTAATTTTTTTGAATGAATATTGCACCGAAGTCAACTTAACGTAAGAAAAGTAATTATTCATTACTCGGGTACCCGACGAAATCTAACTAATACCAACATAAAAAAATAATCGTTATCTACTTTTTACATAGTTACTCGATACTTGGTGTAACTTTTCACTATGTAACGGATTAGATTTTGTATTTGAATCATCTAACTACCTATTGTTCTGTGGTTCAAAGAGTCCGTCGGACTATGTGTAAAATTTTGTTCTTTTTACCCGACTGCGAAGCAAAGGAGTGGTAATGTGTTTAACAGTCTATGTATGTATGTATGTTCCTTTGAAGCACTATACAGACCAAACGCCTGGGCCGATTTTTATGATTCACACGTCAATCGATTCCCCTTAGTCCGGCGAGTGTCACTAAAGACATGACGTTAGTGAAAATTCAATATGGCGACTACAGTACGCCATATTATGAAAATGAAAAAAATGAAAGTCAACAAACTATGTCAAGTGGTATCGTTGAATAGGTATTTAAAAATCATTTTTAGTTTTCCCTCAACATTTTTCGATTCGACTGACCGTTTAGGATCTATATCGATTTATTTTTAACTAAAAACATTTGAAATAAAAAATTTATTAAAAAACAAAAAACCCGACTGCGTAAAAATCGAACTTAAAAGATGGAAACAAGATCAAATGATAACATGCAGTCGGAGGTATTTCTGTTCAATTTGTTACTACTATGCCTCTGACTGCATGTTATCATTTGATTTTGCTTCCATCTTTTAAGTTCGATTTTTACGCAGTCGGGTTTTTTGTTTTTTAATAAATTTTTTATTTCCTTTGCTCTCCATATAACGAAAACTCTCTATAACGAAAGAAAATACTCGGTCCCTTCAATTTCGTTATAAAGAGTTTACACTGTATTATACTTTATTTTTGATCGGGATTAAGTCAAATTTGGAATATTATTGTCGTTTTATAAAATATTTAATTTTGCATTATTACTTTAAAATCCGATAGTTAAAAGTAGATACCTGAGTATAGCACTTGATAGTTTATAGTTTTTTCAGTTGATCGTTGCAAATGTATAAAAATCTCCAATTTGTAAACTACTAGTGGCCCGTCCCGGCTACGCCCGGGTGGTATAAAATTATGATTTAATAGCGGTTTTTAAGACCTACAATGTTTTCGTACATTGTTTTGATGTATCTCTAAACATTTGGCCAGCGTTAGCCATGTAAGCGTACGAAAACAGTTTTTTCTGACAAAACACTGTCATAGTTCAGTCATTTTGTACAAAATATTTACAAATTATATACACAAACCTTCCTCGTTTATCGCTTTTTCTAATAGTGAAAACCGTTTCAAAATCCGTTGCGTGGTTTAGAAGAAGTAAGCGGAGAAACAGACAGAGGCAGACGGCGACTTTGTTTTATACTATGTATAGAGATTCCATCCTTGCAAAGTCTTGTAGCGATTTATATTTATGTACATGGTATAACGAACCTTCCAGCGGCTAACGTAATTTTAAAAGGCTAAGAAATATTCTTCTCTAACTATTTTTCTGTTTTTTGTTACAGATATGCTTCCCACCTTCATCAATGCTGAAGATTTCAGCAAGATTTGTACCGATAATATCAAAACTCCAGTAGAACAAGATAGCTATAGCAACTTATCGAAACTGAAGAGAAGGGTCATCTGACTGAACTACTTTCGAAATACAATGAAGAGAAAACATTTTACGAGTTGCTTATTCATTTTCAACGGGTCTATATGCCTACTTCCAAACTCAGGACACTATTCGCTAAATGATCAAAGTGACTGGACTTGAAGTTGTTCTAAAAATGCGAAGAAGTCAATCACCCGACTGAAAATATTGATTGAAAAACACGTCTTCGAAAAAACGTACAATCCTTCGTTTTTCATACGACGCGTTTCTGTTTCCAAATTCAGAGGCAGTATTCGCCAAACTACTTAGTAAAAATTGATCAAAATTAAGATAACTGTGAACACAGAAGATTATCTTTTTAACATGATTTTTGAAAATAATAATTATTAGAATTTCAAAATCGTTGTGTCAAAGAAATTTGGAATTAAAATATTTTTTATCAAGAAAAATTGAGTTGATTAACGTTATCGCCGTTACGGTGGTGTTTTTTTCCCGGATGTTGTAAATTGCATCATCGGATAAACTGACTCAATTCAAGATTAAGTTTACAGAAGAAGCAGATCAATTGAGTTGATTCGGAAGTGATTCAGAGTAAATTTAAATGTTCGAGTGTATAAATCTATTCTTTAAAAACTGATCCGACAGAATTGGTAAAATTTCCACCTAAGTTCACAGAAGAAAAGTTTCAACTGACACCAAGCATCTGATAGACATTGCTGTTATCGTGAACATTTTTGGAAATTTCAAATTATAAATTCAGAGTTAACTTAAATCGAAACATGAATTTATGAAAGAAACAGTGCAAATAAAATTAAACGATCCAGGAGTGATAAAGATAATAATAATAATTCCTTTATAAGGGTTCGGACAAGCCAATGTGGCTATCTCGTCCGCCCTCTACTCACAATTGACAATAATACAGATAGCGATAATAAAATATAAAAAAATATCAGTTTAAAATAAATATTTTAAAATATCAATATAAAACATTTTAAAATTAAAATTAACATAATATTAAAAACGGATAAAATAACATATTAAAATAATAGTAAAAATGACAAGGTAAAAACATAATCAACTCCAGTGGTTTTTAAGCTGTACAAGAAAAAATATGTTTCTTGCATTCTCGTTTAAATACACCAAACGTACATTCGCAGGTAGTTCATTCAACAAACGTGGCCTGGTGATAAAGAACGAGGTAGCTCCTATCGCTGTCTTACATAAAGGTATCTCTAAGTCAATGTTATGTCTAGTATGAATTGATTTGAATTGTGAATTATAGACGCTCGACATCAGAGGTCATTAGCGTCTGTAAGAAAACAGAATGTAAACAAAACAAAAGTAAAATCAATAAAATAAAAGCAAAATCAATAAAATAAAAGCAAAATCAATAAAATAAAAGCAAAATTAAAATGACATTATCAAGATCATTTCCTAAAACAACCGACAGATCACCTGACAATCCGATCTGCTGTTGTGTGTCCCTAAACTGGACACACTCCATTAAAACGTGCGAGACATGTCTAGTATGGTAATCGTGATACTACTAGTGAAGAGAATAGTGATTTCCACGTAATTTGGTGGCCGTTATGTTTCCTGCTTTATGTAATGTTTTCTGGAACATCGTCTTCCGGAGCTTCTGAGTGAAGTCCATTCTTGATGTCGTCTCCGATAACTCAAAACACTGATTGTTATTTGCAGTCTCTTTGGCTGCAGTGTCTGCTTGCCGACCGCTGGTATAGATGAGAAAGAGTTGTCAAAATATAACTCGAAGCTAATATCATTATAATATTTGGTTCTTAGACGATCAGCGTATTCTAAAACTACCGCTGTTCCTACACAAAGATCTTTGTACTTAGTACTAATGTTGGTTGCAGCACCCTGATAGGGTTCAAACCATATGATGTAGCCTTGTTTAGTGGTGTTAACGATGCCGCCGTGAAATTCCACCCGCAGTCACCATTGTTACCATCTGCGGCTATTGCTTGGCGAGGTTTGGCTGGTGCCTGGTCTCTCGTATGGCTTAGCCTCAGACAGCATGTTTGTTCAGGTTCTATCCTGATAGATTTGTGTCGGGATCAAAGTGCGGTAGCAATTTAAACAACAGGATATCGATAGGATTCGAATGAACGATAGACACAACGGGACAACACGGAGATAAGTTTAATATAAATTGTGTTATGAACTAAACAACATTACATTATAGTTACATACAGAAATTATAGCAGATTGGTCCAATGTAGTTTAAACACAATCAATACCATGGAGAAAAGTTTCTTCTCAACGCAAGACAGTTGAACAAGAGGTGATCGTGTCGCTTCTGAACCCTGCAATCAAGTGTCTATTCCCAACTCAAAATATATTTTAGCTCGACTGATTTTCACCCCCTTCTGTTTAACTGTTGCGAAAAGAAGAGCAACACACTTGGGAACTGACCAATCAGAATACGCCACCCTATACATTAGTTAACTCAACAGACCCCTCAAAAGGCTGATAACAACCTTTTTCTCAGAAATGTTAGGGGAGGCATTTTCTTTATTACTCAGTCTTTAAACAAACACAAATGTTTCTGTTCAACTTGCATAGATAACCGCATGGTTTTTCTGTAATTCCTAAACTATGAATAATTAACCAGTACAGTGGTGTTCCAAGTTACCATAGGTGTCGCAGTATTGACGCTGTTAACAGTAGTTGCTACCCAAAGTTTGAAGTCGTATCTTATTGGCTTTCCGTGTATTAATTGCTTACATCCGTGTCTGCAAAAATATGGCACCATACATCAATACTTTGATATTCTTCGAGATAACTATTTTCCAAAAATGTCTTGTTCAGTTTTTCGCTATACTCCCGAAGTCATGGTCGTAGGGTAAAAACGAGTGTCCCCTGACTGGGAAGTAGTGAGTCACCGTCTCAAACATTCCCCTATCATAAAGGTTTATTAGAGATCGCACAACACAATGATTTTTATTTTGATCTGACGGGCCGTCGCTGAAGAGTGCAAGATGTTTCGCTCTAGTTGGAAATACTTCAGTTTGTAAATAGTGCAACAATATTGAGCAAACCTCCTCAGGAGATTTATTGGCTTCACCTTCATGGTATATACATTTTTGCTTTATATTTTGTATTCATATCATGAACGCAAAAAACCTCTTGCACAGGCATGTGTGGTAGTGGTAGATTCTGTATATAGTCTATACATAGTACTACCGTATCTTCGTTCTTGTTTTGAGCCATTTCTTTTTGTTTTAAATAAAACTTTTTGCATCCAGAAACACCCAAAATTTCGGGTTCGTCACCGTCATACAAGGGATACTTGCGGAGCAAGTTGAAACTATAACCGCGTCTCAAACCATGAAATGGGCGACTATAGTGAGTTTGAGTCGTGTGTACGGAGTACACGGAGCGACCCAATAAGCGCAGCCTTTTGCATGTCGGGATAGCTTTTATATTTGCCAATAGTGACGGTTGGCCTTCTCCAAGAACACCAGTTATAAAGACAATTAATTTAACAGAATACTCTGGGTACTGCGTCCTGAGTTCAAAAAGAAGGTCTTGATATTTTGTCCGCTTTTCAGTGTACTTCGCGACTATGTTCGTTTTAGCAGGAGCTGAGAACTCGATGACATTCATAAATCGCGTAGTTTTATCAAGGAGATATTATTTTAGAAATTATGAAAGTTGATTAAACAAAATATCTATACTCTCTTCCTCATGCAAGGTTTCTTCGGTGGTTTTAGTTGAAGTCGCTGCAACAAAGAATGTTTTTACTGAAATCGATGTTAGATTTTTTTTTTCAGAATATTGTAATTGCTTTCAATTCTTGTACCAGCTTTAATGAAAACCTTATACTCCGTTGTCGATTGTACGAACTACATCTTGATTCAATATAGTATTAATTGACTGGAGTCTCAAATGCGTAACCCATTTAATATAGTCTTGGATTTATGTATACAATTTTCGACGTTCCCTGTTAGCACATCTATTCTTGTCGTTGGATTCAAGATACGACGGCTTATTGATTCAACTAAGCTGATGAGATCTTTGTGTAGTTTTTGTTTGGATCAACATCATTACTTTTAAACAGCTTTTTCACAATTTGAATTTCTTCTAAAGTAGGTTTGATGTACAATAAATACAAATGGTTCACAGAATCATTGTACATATTTTATAACTTTCCTGCCATATAGCAATTTTCTGTACGCCTCGCAACCTCAAAAAGAAGTTTTAACTCAACCGATTGCTCTAAAATACGGCAAACAACTGGTTCAATAGAGATCCATCTTGTGTCGCACATTTGAAGAATTTTTGATGGTTCAGTTCTACAATTTATTGTTTTATTTTATATCTCTTTGTAGAAAACGTTGCCGATTAGATGAATGGATCAACCAATTGTAGGTTTCACGAATTAAAAATTCGAAATGTTTCCTCAAAAGCATGTGATATGGCCAATTGTAATGAATGACATACACAACGCACTAGTATCAAATTTTCATTGTCTGTTTCAATTTTTAATTATTCGTGAACTCCGTTATTGGTACCCGTCATAACATAAGCTAATTGTCTTTCTACCGTACACGTACAATATTATTTTATCAACGTCGCTGTCATGTACAAACTTTTCTTTCTTTTTCATTTGGAAAGAGTCATCGAGAGAGCATTTATTAGTACGGTTTTCATGCACTGTGCCAGTTGCACCAAATCCCATTTCTCCATTACTACTAGATGAGTCGAAATCAAAGAAAATCTTACAAACGAATAGGTATTTGATTTAACCCGTAATCTATAATTATTCAAGATCAAGGTTGAAATTATTATTATAACGCTTAACGGGCGGAACATGGCTTAATTAATGCTTTAACCATTTTGCGAACAATTCACTTGTAATCCAGCCCGGCTCTGAACAAGCAAATTCCGTTCCCGGAGGTGTCCCTTCCTTGAGTTCATCTTTGAATCTTACTCGCTTGAAAATAAGCATAGGAGGAATGTACATGCCAGCTGCATTGCAGTAACAAACGCATGTCATGTTTACACCACGTTCTTCGCTTGTGATGGCACCTATTTGATGCTTACCTCTTTTCCCGATTATTTTTTGTGGCTTCTGAACTGTACTGAGGCCAGTCTCATCGACGTTATATATTTCAGATGGGCCAAAGCTCTGCTCATTGTAAAGAGCAGCGAGGCATTAAAAAAAGCCATAACTTTCTCTTTGCTAAACCCTAGAGCCCTTGCAGCGGAAGTAGGTTCAGGTTGGTGAAGAGATAATTCTTTGTGTCAGGACAAAAGAGTAATAACCACTTCTTACCAGCTCGCCCATTCTTGAATCTGTGAGAAATTCCATTTGCTTCTGCAACATCGTATGCAAGTCTTCTTAAATCACTACGAGTAATTCCAAAAAGAGTTCTTTCAAGCTCTAAGACGCTTCTTCGATTTCTTGTGGAAGATCTGGGGCACGTCCAAATTTTTTTGTACTACCATGAACATTGAACATTTTTATTCTTATCGTCAATCCTACGTTTTAGCGTTGCTTTTGGTATATTATAACTCCTAGCTATTTCATTTAAACCTGCAGTCCCATTTTTGTACGCAGTTATGGCTTTCTTCAAATTTTCCTCGTCCCATGTTCCATATTTTCCACGCAAAGTCATTTTTACCTACAAGAAAAAAAGTTTCCTAATTTGGACCAGTCCAACTTAAAAACTATTAGGTAGTTCAATTTAAGAAACTAACCTCATGTTAACTTTTCAGTATCAAAAATTAAAATTATTGCAAACATCGGCTAAACATTTTAATTAAATAATAAAACTACACCCACAATTTGTAAAATGTACTTACCAATTAAAAAAGTTATTGCTTATACAAGGTGCGCCAAAGGAACCTGACGAGTTTTAATATGTAACTACAAATGTATCTTTCAAGGTGTTTATTTTCACATACAAGTAATCGAAAGTGTATTACATGCCATTTTATTTATGGAAAATAATTTCGCTCAAATGACGTCCTTCACTGCGGACACACTGTTCCAAACGGTTTCGCAAATTCCCCATTACGCGATGTAGCATATCCATCGGAATTGCGCTAATTTCATTGCGAATGTTTTCTTTCAATTCTTCAATGGTCCTTGGGTCACGTTAAATACACCTTACTCTTAAGATAACCCCATAACCAATAGTCACAAGCCGTGAGGTCGGGAGACCTTGCCGGCCAAGGAACATCTCCATTCCGCGAAATGACTGTTCCCGGAAACATTTCTCGCAGTCGAGCCATTGACGCTCGTGCTGTATGCGCTGTGGCGCCATCTTGTTGGAACCATACAGTATTTAAATCGATGTTCCGTCGACGAAGCTCTGGTTCCAAAAATGTGTTTAACATTTCCACATAACGTTGCGAATTGACCGTGACAGGATTTCCTGCATCGTCCTCAAAAAAATAGGGGCCAATTATACCGAATCGCGACACTCCGCACCAAACAGTAACCTTGCGACTATGAAGGGGTCGTTGGTGGAGTTCTCTGGGATTTTCTGAACACCAGTAACAAAAATTCTGCTTATTTACGTAGCCTGATAACTCGAAATGCGTCTCATCAGACATAATTAAGCCACCTAAAGCGTTTTCATCAAAAATCTCCAGAAGTTCATTGCAACAATTCAAACGGTTTAAAAAGTCTTCAGCTGTCAGTTCTTGAACAATTGCTAATTTGTAAGGATGAAAATGTAAATCCTTATGCAAAATACGCCGTATTGTTGTTTCGGAAAGTCTTAGAGTAATCGCTTGTCGCCTAGCTGAACGACGTGGACTTTGCTGAACCGCTGTTCGCACCCTCTCAATATTTGCTGGAGTCCGAACTGTTCGACGCATTCCTGGTGACTTAGCTTTCGTTGCTGATGCAGATCGACGAAAATTTTGAACCCATAACTTAATTGTGTTACGGCATGGAACAGAACCGTGACGTCCAATATTGAAATGCGCACGAAATAGACGCTGTGTACTGACCACCGAGTCGTGATTTTTAAAATACGCCTCGACAACGAATGCGCGATGTTCACTCGTCCACGGCTCCATGACTACTGAAATGGCATCTACTAGTTACTACCGATGTCTTTCCCACTGTAACCGCTGTTCTACGTAATATAACGGCTTTGTACTATTCATTATAAAAACGTCACATTTGACGCATCTTGTTTTCACTTTTTTGTGGCATACTCTGCATCGCGTTTGTTTTTCTTGCGAGGCTACGAAATGGTCAGTTCTATCATAACGCGAATCAATATTTTCAAAACTGGATGGCCGCCCCCTTTTTCTGGTCTCTAAGATCGCTAGTGCTATTCGCTTTCTGAAAGACATATGGCCCAACTTGCCATTTTGTAGTCTGTGAATCTGCCACGCGTTTTGAACCATCAAGTCCAAACAGTGTGAAATAATACAGAAGTACCATTTCTTGCCACGAAAGTTTGTGCGATATAAACTTATATTTTGATCCGCACGATCAACACCCCCCATATAGCAATTATATTCATGTATATTATGTGGTTGCGTTACTTGAATGGTTTTATTTTCTCTTCTACTGTATCGTGAAGCATTGTGTATTGGGTGGACAGGTGTAGCATTTGATGCAATGCTAACTACATTATTGTCGTGTCATTTTGCAACAATTATTTTGTTATTAGTTGACTTGTACTCAAATGTACCACTGTCTTTTTTAAACATTTCTTATCATTCAATGGACATTGTCCCAAACGGTTTTCTCGAATTGTTCCAGTAAAACGAATATTTCTCACTGTTAATGCTTCTAATAGTGGAAGCGTTGTAAAAAAATTATCACCAAATATGTGGTATGGAAAATCTCCTAATGTGCGAAGCACATCCGCGTACTGAAGAACTACGGAGGATCCAAGACCAAAATCTTTGTAAACACTTTTGATAACTGACTTGGCTCCCGGGTATGGTTCTATCCAACATACGTAGCCGTTAGACGTACAGCCCATCCATATCTTATATCCAAACCTTGCAGGTTTGTTTAGAATGCACTGTTTACACCCATGTTTTCCAAAGTACGGCACCATTGATTCGTCCACACTATGGTTTTCACTGTGGGGTGCAAACTCTAAAAAAATTTCATTTATCGCATCAATAAGTGGTCTAATTTTCGCGAAACGGTCATTTTTATCTAATGTGTCATTATTACAACAGTGGATATTTGATATTATAAATTCAAATCTATATCTAGATATAGCAATTGTAAATTATAGATGCCCGACAACTGAGATCATTAGCGTTCTAGATATAGCGTTTGCTACAGTGGCATTGTGAGTATCTCTGCTATTCTCCCAAAACATTCGCCGTCTTGGCAAAGGCACGTAGCCACTAAGAATGAGGACTCCGAAAAATAATTTTATTTCCTGTTTAGATATGTTTCCAATTTTGTTTCTTCTTGAAGCATATGCGTTTGTATTGGTAACAAACATATCAATTATTTTTTCGTTAAAAAATATAGAAAATAAATCTAAAGGTGACTTATTATTTTGGGTAGTAGACATTTAATTAATAATTATACATTGCCCATTGAGTAATAATGAAAATAATAATACAGTGTTATTGAACAATAATTAGATATTAGATATACATATATACAAATAAAATAATAAATAAATACATATAGCCTACAGAGACGGAAACCCATCTGCACATAATGATAATAATAATAAGAAGAATACAACGATATTTAATAAAAATTTAATTCAATTTATTTCTCTTCAATCGCGTAATGACCCCACGACAGTGTTTTGTGCGTGTTTTCAACGAGAAATCTTTTATCGTCGGCGGCACTTAGACCGATCTTATTGATTTTACGAAAGTCCACATTGTGTTTAACCGATCTGAACACACACATCTGACACATCAATTTTTCCCCAGTCTGGAAGCAATTTAAATAATCTTTGAAACCGAACTTTTCCACAACGTGTGGCGTATATGTTCCACCATTGGCAGTTCACCTTCCTGCCATTCCCACAACGTCAGGTTTACTTATTTTTCTCTCTCTTTCTCTCTGTGAAGAAAAAAAATGTAGTGCTAGGTTTACGTGCTTGAGGTGAGTAGGGGAAAGTGGTCAACCTTCGTACACTTTTTACATTTTTATTTTTTACTCAATAATAAATTGTCAAAATAATCTAGTTTTTGCACCTAAATGAAAAAAAATTATCGTAGCAGCTTACAAAAAAGTCTAAAACTATTATATCAAAGGGTTAAAGGGTTATTGCCATTTTTCTATAAGATATTTGTACGAACGCACCCCACGCGTGGGGTACCTTCATACAGCAGACGGGGTACTTTCGTACACCATGGGGTAGATTCATGCAGGGTAATTAAAAAGCCTATTACTCGTTAACTTTTATTTATTCGTAAAGGAAATGTATTTATTACATAACTAACTTAATAACATTGAACTAGACTCACAGGCAACAAATTGTTCTTAAGGAAAATAACAAAAAATAAAATCTTTTACTCTTACTGTACTTATTGATAAATCTAAACATTACTTTCAGTCTACATGAGATCTCTACAATTATTCTGTATGAGATCTTTTGACAATTTCTAACTTAAAGTAGATAATTAAACATTTGGTTGATATTTTGGCATTAAAATTATTCAAATTAACTGAAAAAGTAAAATGTCTAGCCATTCTAGCAGTACAATGAGGTCGTGGTTGAGGATCAGGGAGGATCATGACGACGTCACTGATATCCAACGTGTGTATATCTTCTACGGTAGGGAAAACGAATGACCATGATGATCCCGGTTTCTTCCGTAGATAAGACACTTTTAGCTCCGTACGCAAATAATGACTGAGGACTTTTCCGACGTAATAAACAACAGAAGTTTTCTTTTCAAACTTTACCAAAATGTAGCAATTATCTTTGATTTTCTCTGCCGTCACATCAGTATAGATATTATGACAATCATCAGCATCTTCATCGGTTTCTAAATCAACCGGAGACGTTGAGCTCTCCCGCAAGCTCATTTGCGACCATTCAGATTCCTCTGAATCTTCATCGCTTTCCATTTTCTTAGTTTTCTTTTTCCTTTGTCTTGAATTAAGATCCTGTAAACTACGTTTTATTGCTTTAGCTCTGGCTTTCCGTTCTTGTTCTATTTTTTTCGATTCTTTCTGTATAATATAATATAATATAATTATATACATAATATGTATATTTTTTAAATAGATTTTATTTATAACTATATTGAAAAAAAAACTTAATAATACAATAATAATAATAATTAATTAATATATAATATTAAAAAAAAACAAACTTAATAATACAATCTTAAAAAAAAATTAATCAAAGTATAATCCAATTACAGTTTCCCGTATCCATATTAAATACGGGCACTCGGGGTTGCGACGAATATGTTCGATCATGGGCAGTTCACCTTCCTGCCAATCCCACAACGTCAAGCGGCATGCGACACATCTAACGGCGTCACACCGCTCTACCATTCTGTCGCCTGTGAATAAACAGAAAAAAATTGTAACGACTATAAAAATTATCGCATATCAATGATTGAAAACCTAATTTCTTTAGTGTTATTTGCGTTTTCGCTTATTCGAGGTACCTCATCCCCAACATTACCTGGATAAACGAAGTTCTACTGTATTACAATCAAAATCAAATCAGTTAAACTGCAAATACAACAATAAAAAAAAATATTGCACAGTGAAATTTTCCAATATTTACATGAACTACTACATCGCCATCGACTTAAAAAAAATATAACAAATTAAAATTAAATTAAAAAAAGCAATAAAAAAATAATCAACTCACCAACGAAATAAAAACCAGCGTTAGCGAATTTTTCTTTAAAATTCCAAAGGTGCGAAGGCGCACTCTCAAAACTTGTCATGCGCTTGCACGCAGCGAGCATCTTGTCGTTCATGGTTCTACCTTCCATTGTAATTGTATAATGAATTTTTGAGAAGATGCTCCAATGTTTATAAAGGGTGGTTAAATTTTAAGTGCCGATGTTGATTTTGAATAAAACACTAATTATTTAGGCAATTATTGTCATTTCTTTTTATTATGATAATATGGTATGGTTCAATTATGTATGGAACAAAATATCGGCCAAATGGCCGCCGCGACCTCGGCGGCACACCTCCATCCGATGGTCCAAATTTTCGATGACGCTGAGGCATAATTGAGGTTCTATATTCTTATATTCTGTATTGATCAATGTTCTCATCGCTTCTGTCTATTCCGCCCATATTCTCGTTGTACATTTATATTAGATTGAATTGATCTATGTACACATATTTTTTTCGGATTGAGAGAACCTTTTAGCTCGATTTAGCGGAAAAACACAATAAGCATTAGACGCTATTGTTACCATACTATTGTCGTTCCAATTGCAATAAGATGATTTCATTGTCTGCTATTTGTATATTCGAGTTCTCGTTCTTTTTTCTTTAAATATGTGGAGCTATTCAGAGGAGACTGGGATATTCGATTTTCTCGAATAGTACCGGTACCATTTATTTTTCTAAATGTCAATTCCTTTAGAAGAGACAAAGACGTAAAATAATTATCGAAGAATAAATGAAACGGTCCATATGGAAGTGTTTGTAGGACATCGACATACTGAAGAACAACAGATGTTCCTAGTCCTAAATGTTTGTATCGTTCTGGTAAAGTTGTAGTGGATCCTTGATATGGATCAAAATACACAACATAGCCAAGTTTAGTTGCCCCAACCCAAAATTTACTTATATCATCATCTAATGGGCCGGCGTAGAATAAATTGCTTGCAGCCATGACCCCCAAAATAAGGCACCATGGCTTCGTCTATACTGTGGTTTTCTTCAACTGGAGCATATTCGAGATTTTTATTTAACGCATCAAATAGAGGCCCATTTTAGCAAACTCATCCTTTGAATTTAAATTGTTTTTATTGTTACAGTGGATATTGCTCACGATAAAGTGATCACAAACGAGTTTATTGTTGGTAGACTGAACAATATCCACACAAAAGGAGATTTCAAATGAAATAATACATTTCAAAATAAAATAAAATTAAAAATTGTGTAAAACTTCCAAAAATGTCAAAAACCTTTGGCCAGAGACATATGATATACCTTGCTCCAAAAATATACAACCAAATTCCCATTGAAATAAAATCTATCCAAAATATAAAAAAATTCAACAAACAACTAATCAGATGGCTGGTCACCGATGAGGCAAGGAGCGCTTACCATATTCTCATCTGAGAATATGGTGAACGATTCTTGCTTCAGACTAACATTCAATTGCTTGCTTCTTTATTTACTTATTATTATTATTTTAGTTTCTACCTCTATTTATCTCGTCGAAGGATTCATATGCACACACAACCACAAAACGTCAAACACAATAGACACGCACACACATGCATCCACACACACCCGCACACACACGCACACACACACACACACACACAGAGAGAGAGAATAATAGTCTGCACTACACACTACACAATTAAATGTATTATGCTAACCAATAAACCCTACCCTAGCACTGGCATTGCCAAGTTGGGTAGGTTAAATTCCGAAGAATTTTGTATAAAAATTGTGTTGTATGTATATTTTTGGAATAAATTTATTTATTATTTATTATTATTATTATTATCTGTTGTTATATTTACAAGACGGTTGCTTTGTTGTGCATATATTATTACTGAAATCTATGGTGGCACAACTGGAATAGCACGCACTGATGGCACCTCCCTCGTAGGCTGCCCAGCGATCGGAATAAATTGTTGTTCCTGTGAATAATTAGTTTATAGAATATGGAATATATTATGGAGGTATATAATTTTTTTGTGTATGTAAAAATTATAATTATTACCAGGGAGCACAATTCTCTCAATGATTGGCAGCAGTGTTTCCCTCGTCCGATCGGGGACAAATTCTAAAACGCCCACCTTTCGCTGGACGTCATACATTCCAAACACCTAGCGTTATATTTACGACGAGCCATTACTGATGTAGTATATTTCATTAAATTTAGTCAAATTAGGTTAGAGAAACAAAAATAATAAATACCAATTTGGACCATCTGACCTGACCCACCTAATCTAATAGGATTTTCTGCAATCCATCGTGAGCACGCATCTCGGAAAAAGTTATTCCAATCGAAGACTGTTTGCTTACTCAGGTTTCAGATTTCTTGCTGGACAGCGCTAGGCAAGGACAATGCCCAAGTATAGACAAGCAGGCAAAACTCTTGCAGTTTGAGATGGCTATTCGCTAAGAATGAGCCATCTCTAATAGACTTTTTGCAGCCTTTATGCCTAGGGCATCGCCAAGTCACGCCCATCATGCTCCGACGTTTCGTCTTAATTTGCGTCATCAAGCGGTCGCAATCTACTCTCAAACCTGTTGGTGGATTTATGCTCAAAATTCCCTGTTGCCGCAGATACTCAGCTGCTTGTTCAGCTGTTCTGAATTCTTCACAGAATGTAATGATATTCATTTTCAAATTAAGTACACAAAATTACACACACATTTTAAACAAGAGAAGCACAATAGAAACAACTTTCGCCAATAAAAATTGTCTATATACAGGTGCGGCAGCATAACTTCCTTTTTTCAAAACTTAATAAAACCAATTGTATGAGTCAGAAAATTTTTATTTGTTTTTTATAATGTAGGCACATACCTAAAGTTTTGTTTTATTTAGTTTTTGAAGATCAAATCAGGTAAGTGACGTCCTCCATTCTCCATACACTGAGTGAACCGATTTCTGGCGTTTGTCATGACTCTTGCCAGCATATCAGGCGTTATCCTGGCAATTTCTTCCTGGATGTTGGTCTTCAAATCTTGTAGGGTCCTTGGACGGTTCACATAAATACGGGATTTCAAAAAACCCCATTGAAAAAAATCACAAGGGGACAAATCGGGAGAGCGGGCCGGCCACTCCAAATCGCCCCTAATTGAGATTAGGCGCTCTGGGAAGTGTTCCCTCAAAACAGCCATCGATGTTCTTGCAGTTAGATCGGGTAGGTTATTATTTTCACTGTATGTTATTCGACAACTTGTCAATCCCTAACGCACATCCAGAAAAATGCCTTGTCTCACTCGTACGCATTTAATTCTGCATAGTCTATCACGCTTGGCGACTCACTAGCCGGGCAGCTAGCGTACGTCACGTTGACAGGGATTGCCGGTCTCATTCTAACGCATGGCATTTGAAACCGAGAACTTCTCTCTCCTACATGAAGTGTCATTTTTTCGTGTCGTTTTAGAAAAATCTTTTATTCAAAAATATTTGCTACTAGCGGTACCCGCGTATAATGTGGTACTGTTTAACGTTAGTTTTTAATCTGTTATAACTTATCATTTATTTTACTAAGTTAAGTAATTGAAGATACAAGTGGATAAAGGATCCATGTCGCAAAAAGTTGATTCTGAGAAAATGTTTGAAGTTTTTTTATGCCCATTTTTTTGTATTATAAATAAAAACCAATTTAGTTGCTTTGAATAGACCTTCATTAAACTTTTTTATTGACAATTGATGTAACCCGATAAATTTTAAAAATTTAACTAGAAGTAGAAAAAATGTACATACATATAAGCAACTACATTTTTGCTATATTCTTGCGGACTTGCATATATATGGTCAGACTCTTGAATGGCTGGTATATGTTCATCAAGAATTCTATATTTTTTTGTCGACTGATTATATTCACAGCATTTGTTGTTTTTTTTTTGAGCTAGATACGTGTAGCAGGTTAATTTTTTCTAGTGGTATACAATTCCAGCTCGTGCTCGTTTGAAGTTCTGTGCGAACTATTTTTTTTTTTGTAATCAGTAGAAAATTGTCGTGTCGTTGGATTATTGTTAAATCCTCATTTAGCTCTAATTAATGAAAATAACATTTTTAGGTGGTCTTGATTTAGCGTATATGTAGGAATATATTTTAAAAGAAAATTCTCTAATAAGTCAAAATATAAGCTTTTGAAACTAAAGGGTTTTCCAATAAGAGGTGTTATTTTGATATTCAAAGGAAAATGCCATTTTTTGAGATAAATGATTGGATGTTTATTTCATTATAAAGAGGAAGGTATGCCGTTAATAATGGAAAATAACATCAGCCAAATGACCACCATGACCACGCCTACAGGACCATATCCTTTTCCTGAAATTTTCCATAACCAAATCGCAAAGTGGCTGCCCTATGCCCTCGATAGCCTCACGAATTCCATCTTTGAGGTCTTGAATCGACGCTGGGCTGTTGGCGTAGACCTTCTCTTTCACGTGGCCCCAAAGGAAGAAGTCGCAAGGTGTTAAATCACAAGATCTCGGTGGCCAATTGTGATCACCTCTTCGAGAGATAACACGGTCCGGAAACTTTTCCCGTAAAAGATCAATGGTTTCGTTGCTTGTGTGGCACGTAGCGCCGTCTTGTTGAAAGTAAACGTTGTCCAGATCAATACCATCCAATTCCGGCCATAAAAAATCATTAATCATCTCTCGATAGCGCAATCCATTCACCGTAACTGGTGCTCCAGCCTCATTTTGAAGAAGTAAGGTCCAATGACCCCGCCGGACCATAAACCGCACCAAACAGTCACACGTTGAGGATAGAGAGGCTTTTCAACAATAACTCTTGGGTTTTCCGAGCCCCAGATGCGACAATTTTGCTTGTTGACGAAGCCACCGAGGTGGAAATGAGCCTCATCACTTAAGATGATTTTTCGATGGAATTCCGGATCATTTTCATGCATTTCAAGGACCCAATCGGCAAAGACACGACGTTGTTGATGATCGGCCGGCTTGAGTTCTTGTGTTAACTGAACTTTATAAGCCTTAAGACCCAAATCTTTATGCAAAATACGGTGTAATGACGTTTTTGGAATGCGTAATTCCAAAGAACGACGAGGAATGGACAAACCTGGGTTTTCTTCAACACTTTCGGCTACAGCAGCAATATTCTCGGCTGTTCTTGAGCGACGTGCACGGGTTTTATTCTTCACATCACTAACTTGTCCCAACAGCTCGAATTTTTCCACCAATTTCTGTATTGTGGTCCGACAAGGTGCTTCACGACGACCCAAAAATGTTCGAGTTTTACGAACCGTCTCTGCCAAATTTTCACCATTTTTATAGTGAATTTTAATAATTTCAATGCGTTGTTGAAGCGTGTATCGTTCCATTTTTATTAATGGCGTAGTTTCTACTTGTCAAATGTCAAAAAATGACAACTCCAAAAGTGACATCTACCGAAATAGCGGGCTATTCAAAATAACACCCTGTAGAAGTAGAAAAAATGTACATACATATAAGCTACTACATTTTTGCTATATTCTTGCGGACTTGCATATATATGGTCAGACTCTTGAATTGCTGGTATATGTTCATCAAGAATTCTATATTTTTTGTCGACTGATTATATTCACAGCATTTGTTGTTTTTTTTTGAGCTAGATACGTGTAGCAGGTTAATTTTTTCTAGAGGTATACAATTCCCACTCGTGCTCGTTTGAAGTTCTGTGCGAACTATTTTTTTTTTTTGTAATCAGTAGAAAATTGTCGTGTCGTTGGATTATTGTTAAATCCTCATTTAGCTCCAATTAATGAAAATAACATTTTTAGGTGGTCTTTATTTAGCGTATATGTAGGAATATATTTTAAAAGAAAATTCTCTAATAAGTCAAAATATAAGCTTTTGAAACTATTTATACATATTAAAAAACCTAAAAATCTAGTTTGTCTATTTGACAATATTAATTTAATGCCGTCACTACATTTTAAATTTCTTATATATTTTTCACTACTTTCTTAAGTCAATTTCAACAATTTTAGTGTTGTCTTGGCTAATAGCCTTTTTCAGACCAAACTGTCTGACAGTTTTACTATTAAAAATATCGAATAAATTGTTGAAAATTCTGATAAATTCTACAGTTCTAGCTGAGTTTACAAACTAATTAGGAAAAACGGATACGAAGTTTTTAAAGCCATGATAATAGGCATGATTGTTGGTGTTCCCATGGAAACATAATTGTTCTTCATTTAGTTCTAAATGCTTCCACGTTATATTTTTATTTACAGAGCTCTTACTGTTTACACGTACGTTTTTTTGGGCAGTGGAAGGTACTATATAGGAACATGATCACAAATTAGTTTTGTGATCGCTAGGTTCTTCCACGCCAAAGTTTTTTACTTGTACTTCACATTCTGCTTCACTGTCACTTGAACTGGCATGGCCGGTCACCAGGTCTGAAGATAGAATAATTCAGAGCGATCAATTTCTTTTTCCAGTTTTATAATCACGTTGTCAACACAACTCGAAAATTGCTGGCTATTAATTCATTGTTTCGCCATGTCAGTCAATCTAAGTAAAAAAGCCGGGCAAAGTCCGGACGGAAAGCCGAAAGTCCGGACAAATCCGCACGGATGGTAACCCTAAACCCACTACGTTCGCAGACTTCAGAAAATTTGGATCAAAAACGAGCAGCGGATTTTTTACAGAAATTTGACTCACATTTGAAACCAACTTTTCTCTGTGGTCTCTCAGCCTTGTGTTCAATTTTGCCTTCCTTGCTTCGCGTATATCCGATATAGTTCCTACGCTGGTTGTCAAGTTTTTGTTTCTTGACGCCAGACGTTTCATCGTTCTGATCTTTACCTCTGGTCTAAACGACCAAAAAAATTGTTTTTTAACTCACCGTAAAAAAATTATAAGTGTAGTTCTTCTGTTATTGAAATACTTTTATAGAAATACTTCTGACTACGTAGTAAATTCGATTCGTATATTTCGGTATTGTACAATTCGTGTTCGGCTGTAGATTCGTGTAGTTCAATGAAAACAGTCTTTTCTTTTTTGTAAACTAATTTTTCCGAATCCTCGAATTGTACATTTACAGTTAGATATTTCAATGTCTTCAATTTTCGTTATTTCTTGCTCTGTAAATGTGCTTGGAATTCCCCCTATGGACAGTTTGGGTTTTATTTTCTCGATTTTATTGACCTCTAAGTTGCTGTTGGCTTGATTCAGATTGTTTACGATCTTTTCAATATCACTATCATTTTCCGTTTCAATGACAATGTTTCCGGCTTTTGTGTGATTTACTCTGTTAATCTTTAAATGCTGTTTGGCTGGGTCGATTATTTCCTCGACCTTATCCCTGATGCTTTGTGCATTCTCTTCTGTATCACTAAGTGGGGATGTGTTTTTAATTATTATAGTTGGTTTCGCCCTTTTTCTGGTACTTGTTTCTGTTTGATCATCATTAATTGGGTCTTTATCATTTAGGCTTAGTAAGTCTATATTTTCCTGGTTAGCTTGTAGCGCTTTGGCATATGACGGCTTTTCCGTCTCCGACCTTTTGGTTTGATCGACTTTTTCTTTCCCGAGTGGGATACTTCTCTCCTTTAGGCTTTCCAATTCTAAGGCTATGTTAAGCATTTGCTTAGTTATTTTTTCTTCCATTTTTTTAATTGAATTTGCCACTTTGTATTCTTTATTATTTATTGTTAACAAAATGCTAATAAATTTATCGGCAGTTGTGCTAACTTTTTTAATAAGAATTTCATTCAAGTTTGTAATTTCAATATTAAAAAAGACGATTCTTAAACCGTAATTTTCAAAATTTTGTAATGCTTGGTACGCCATGTGTTCGTGATCACTCGAAGAAACAAACTGTTGCTTTCGTGTCTAAACTTTTACGTTTTTATAGAAGAATAAATGCGTTAAATTATATGCGTTCTTCCCAGGTATTACGGGTGTTTTTAACGAAATTTATTAGCTTTTTTCTTCTCACAAAACCACTTATAAATATGTATAAGTTGAGTTGAATTTTATAAAAAAAAGGTTTTTTCTTTCTCCTCATAAAACATACCTTTATTAATATGTTTTTTTTTTTTCAATTAAAACCAGCAATAAAAAAGGATGACTATAAGCAGGTATAAGTGTAATTCATAAAAACTCAATACCAAACAGCAATGCTGTGTCGATTATGTTCTAGTGCAGAGTATAATTTCATATGGAAAATTTTTAGGAGTGTCAGGAGATTGTGCGACGATATCTGTCAATTTTTTAAAAATCATGGGTTCGTAAGATAAAAAGTTACCATGCTGTGAAACCTTGTATTTAATATACGAGTTACTTTTATTAGTTCCTCACTAGGACACAGGTTACCCCTTGAAATAAACTCTATCCAACCTGGATATCTAGAAACATTTATATCTTTGGTATGAACTCCTAGGTTCATGTTTTCGTAATTATCTTTAAATCTATAAACTGCATAGCCCGCAATAAACTTTATGCCCTCATTGCAAAGTATATCAGAAATGTTTGTATTAAGTAAATCTGAAAGATTTTTAGTATTATTTATAGCTTGATCCTTGTGTAATTCAGAAGAATGCAATTCGGTGTCATATTCAGGTACAATAAAAGAAAATTGTGAAAAGTTTAAATGTTGTGAGTCGGTGTTGATTTCAGTTTCCATTGAACTTACGTATGTGACAAACAAACCTTATGTATCTATAAGTTCTGATTAATAATGATACCTGAAGTGAAAGAAGACAGCTTTGAAATGGCTTAAGGATCCAAAAATAATAAGCAAATACTGTTAATATTGCATTTATTAGCTGACGTTTCGAGAATTATATTCTCATCCTCAGAGCTCAAATGCCGTCAAACGTGACAGTAAAATTGTCCAAAAACTTAAAAAAACATACTAACATTTTATTTGGTTTTATTGAAGTGTAAAAAAAGATTGTTTTATTGATTTGATTTTATACACAAAAATACTGAAAACTTTATGTTTTATAGAATTTGATTTGATATTATTTATTGTGGATTTTTTTTTTTTTTTGCCAGATTAACTGATTTATATTTACGTGCTATAAGCTAGAAACTAAGTGATACCTGAAGTATTTATACTGCCAAGCTGGCCTACAACTATATCCAAGAATAATTGAACATTAAGCCATGGACATAAACGGCACATCAAAGAGCCACTCATTTTGGTCCACGTCTGTATAAGTAGAGGGTCAAATCCAAAATTAAAGCCTACTGTCTGTTTAGACCTACAAAGCCTAGTCAGAAAACCAAATAAAGCGGCTTTAGTTATTGAAAAAATATAACCACTACTGCCACTATAACTGCGTTGACAACCCTTTCTTTCAGGATGTCAGACCAGGTGTTGGGATCAGCCGAGATAGTTCGTAATCTAATTTCCAAACATCAAGACAATTTCTTGCCTGACTGGCCACCAGACTTCCCTGGTCCCAGCGCTGATGATGCTGGCAACGTAGTCAGAGCCAATGATATGATGAAAATGAGAACCAATGCGGTCCTCATCATCACAAATTTCTGCCATGCGAAGAATCGATATATACAAATATATTATGTTTGAAAATAACTAGTAACAATGTCCAATGAATACCATTGCATACGGGTAACAATCATACGTCAAATGTCCATGCTTTGACTCTACGAACCAATTTCTGAAAACCTAAGCGAATGTTATTATTTTGATACAAGTTCTTGGACACAATGAACATCAAAACGCAGTAACCTGAAATTATTACCATAAGTCTCGGCCAATACTGCCAAGAACCCGTTAATAATATTATCATCTAACCTCTGATTTGGAAGTAAAGTTTCTAAACTCTTCTGATTAATAGTGATACCTGAAATATTTACATGGATTTGCTTCCAAAGATTCGGATAGTTAATAGTGTCGTTCCAAAGCCTTGTGCAAAAAGGCAATGGAAGGATTGAATTTTTATTTTTAGCTTGGTCATTTGTTAGAGTAACATTTATGGTTGTTTCAATATTTTCAGTACTTTCGGATGTTAATTTTATCTTTTGGACATATTTAGGAAACGTATGAATGAAATGAGTGTTTTTTAGGTCGGATCTATCTTTTTTAAGCCAAAATTCGGCAGAAAGATCCAAATCTTCAATGACTTGTTGGTATTTGTTTTGCCTAGATGTTTTTAAACTAAACTGTCTTTTTCTGGATCGGACAAGGAGGTTTTGTTTATTAGTTGTATAAAACGCGGAACTAGACGTCTCATCTTGGCATTAAATATATCTTTTTTAACAATTTTGAACCAAGTATTTTGATTTTAGTATTTTATTAATCATACGCTGGAATGTGGCAGGAGCATTTGCTAGCCTAAATTGCATTCTTAGAAATTCATTTTCGCCATCTGTAGTCACAAAAGCTGTCTTATGAATTGGATCAGGTGCTACAGGAATTTGATAATAGCCCTGTGCCATGTCAAGATTAGAAAAATATTTCTTATTACTTGACCTACTGATGAGGTCTTCAATGCATGGCAGGGGACATTTTGTCTTTGATTGTGATTAAATTCAACTTTCTGTAATCCACACATAAACGATAATCCCTCGTTTTCTTTTTAACCATGTAGTATAATGGGACTCGAAAAATTTGAACAAGATTCTCTGATAATACCTCCTTACTTTATCTCTTGTTACATTCTTCTCAAATTCAAGACAGTCGGTAAGGCCTATGAACTACGGGTTTATCGGAAGAAAGATTTATTTTTAATTCAACAGAAGTGTATCCACTCTTAATTTTCGATTTGTGTTAGCCCCCTGAATCAAATCCCAAAAGCACGGGTGTCAATTCTGAGACACCATGTATAGGTTCTACTTCAGTGTGCAATCAATATGAATGCCCAGAAATAGTGTCAGTGCAGATAGGGATATATTAATATTTAATTAAAAATTTATTTAGGAAGAAAACAAAACAGCCGGCGCTACAACACCGCAAACTTCACACAAACGCTGGTTGTCAAGTTTTTGTTTCTTGACACCAGACGTTTCACCGTTCTGATTGTTACTAATAGCACGCTTCATTGTATTTGATCCTTTGTTTGCAGCGACTGCAGTGCCGGTTGTTTTTTCAATCCTATTTATTATGTCAAAAGTCAAAAATGGACAAATCAGGCGACCTAGCAGGTCACAAAACGGGTCCTCTGTTTCCGATCCAGTTTTGATCAAATTCATTTCTTAGAAAATTTGTTACTACAGCTCCATTATGAGGTGGTGCGCCATCATGTTGGAACCATAAGTTTTCCGATCCAGTTTTGATCAAATTCATTTCTTAGAAAATTTGTTACTACAGCTCCATTATGAGGTGGTGCGCCATCATGTTGGAACCATAAGTTTTCCGATCCAGTTTTGATCAAATTCATTTCTTAGAAAATTTGTTACTACAGCTCCATTATGAGGTGGTGCGCCATCATGTTGGAACCATAAGTTTTCCGATCCAGTTTTGATCAAATTCATTTCTTAGAAAATTTGTTACTACAGCTCCATTATGAGGTGGTGCGCCATCATGTTGGAACCATAAGTTTTCCGATCCAGTTTTGATCAAATTCATTTCTTAGAAAATTTGTTACTACAGCTCCATTATGAGGTGGTGCGCCATCATGTTGGAACCATAAGTTTTCCGATCCAGTTTTGATCAAATTCATTTCTTAGAAAATTTGTTACTACAGCTCCATTATGAGGTGGTGCACCATCATGTTGGAACCATAAGTTTTGTCTTGCAGCCAGTGGAAGATTTCCTAGGTAATCTTGGAATTCATTTTGCAAAAACAATAAATATCTGTTCTGAGTCAAAGTTCCTTCGTAAAAATGAGGTCTCAAAATTTCGTTACCGACTATCCCTATCCACACATTAATTGAAAATATTTCAGCAGATATAAGCTGGACAATGAAAAATCAGCCACCCTGTATATTATCAGCTAGAAACTTGTGCACTGATGTGTTAATGAATGCAGGTATGTAGCACAAAATACGATTATCTTCCCTCTTCCAATTCAACGTGTTCAAATGAGACGTGCTTGTTTCATTATAATTGTCAATGAAAAAAGGGGATTGCTTACGCGTAGAAACGTGAAGAGTTGACGGGTCATTTCTAGCTTTTAGGTCATTATTCCCTTGGTCGTCAAAATCATCGTTAACATGGAAATCGGAAAAATTACCAAATATTTTAGATTTTTAAAATCAGTTGCCTTTACTTTTCAGCAGCCTGTGGTTTCTAAACTACTGCGATGTAAGAAGAGAGCTACTGCGGATCCAAGAACTCTTAGTTATATTTTGTTAAACTTTTGATTTTTATTAAGGCGGTGTGTGTATTAAATGTGATGAGTAAATATGAACCACTGTGAGAGGTGGATATTCTTGAGAAAGCTCAGTAATTTCTAGTCATGTTTCTTTTTAATATTGAAGAACATCCATTCCATTAAATGCTTTCATAGAAGACTGAATTAAACTGAAATCTGTTTCTAACTTACTTATAATTGACTTTTTTACTGTCATTTGTCTTAAGGTGTAATTGAATACAGAAAGAAAAAAAGGAATATGGGGAATATTATGGACACAGGAAATAAATTCAGCAATTAGTAATGGATTGCATTCGTTATTTTCTGTGTGAGGCGGTTGGGCAGTTATAGAACCTGTAGAATCAAGATAACAAAATACATTTGCTTTTATGATATATTTATTAAATAACGTAACTGAACTTCAGTGAATAACGTTACATAAAATGGTTGAATAGCACAGCCTTGGATATAGCTACGTAAAAATTTACCATTCCACTCCGGCTTCATATCAAAAGTAATTTTTAATTTATGTAAAAAACTATAAAAATCGGTATCTAAGTCATTACGTCTATTATTTTCGCTGGACATTTTTTGAAGTATCATATTCCTCAAGGCATTTTTCTGTTTCCTTCAATTAATGATTCATTAGGGACAGAAGGCGACACTGTCATTTGTCTTAAGGTGTAATTGAATACAGAAAGATAAAAAGGAATATGGGAAACATGGACACAGGAAATAAATTCAGCAATTAGTAATGGATTGCATTCGTTATTTTCTGTGTGAAGCGGTTGGGCAATTATAGAGCCTGTAGAATCATGATAACAAAATACATTTGCTTTTATGATATATTTATTAAATAACGTAACTGAACTTCAGTGAATAACGTTACATAAAATGGTTGAATAGCACAGCCTTGGATATAGCTACGTAAAAATTTACCATTCCACTCCGGCTTCATATCAAAAGTAATTTTTAATTTATGTAAAAAACTATAAAAATCAGAATTTACGTCATTACGTTTATTATTTTCGCTGGAAATTTTTTGAAGTATCATATTACTCAAGGCATTTTTTCTGTTTCCTTCAATTAATAATTCGTTAGGGACAGAAACCGACATTTTTAATTTTAAATGATTGGGTAACACTGATTCTAATATTTGTGCAATTTTTATTCTTCTGCCACCGGCAACAAAGCGTCTATGTACCTTCGTACTGGGAGAGATAGTCCCTGTAGTTGATAATTTAACGGTATTGTCATTCAAGTGAACAATTGGTTCTGTAGCAATAAACTTGAACTTCAAGCAGTCGGCGTGTTTGCATTTAGCAACAACATAGAATAGATACAAACATTTTTCGTAACAGAATAAAATTTATGCCATTTGAATGAAAGAACACAATTTGGATTCACCTCTTGAAAATACTGATTGAACTCATCAGTCCAGTCTTAGGCTTAAGGGGTCATAAGAAATACATTTTTTCCAAAAATATGAGGGTAAGATAAGAGAACTTTCTAAGTTATTGCTGATGAGATGTGAATCTGAAGATTTTACTGATTTAAAAGAATCGCAAATTTTATTTTTTTAAAATGAAGCAGTTCTTTTAATTTGCGAATTATCCTCGCAATTAACATTAAAACCAGAATTCAAATTTTCTAAATTAATTGTATTATTTTTTATTCGTGGGAAAACGAATTCGCTATTTCCCTAATAATATTTAATACATTGTGTGTATTTTGTTTGACATAAAAATAAATCTTGCATTATTAAAAAGTTTTGTATTTTTGATAAAATATTTATATGACGATAAAACACACTTAAACGTAAAATCTGTAACAAAAGAAAAAATAAAAATTAAAAAAAACAATAAGTATCTTAAAAAAAATAGAAGGTAAACGGGAAATTTACATAATATAGTCTATATAATTACAAAAATACATACTTTATTCATGCTTCGCATAAGCACACGTGTGACTGAACCGCTCATGTTCGCATAAGGGACAGTCCCCCAGCTTCCACCCCTCGATTGTTACGCCACACGCGTGACATCGAACGGCATCGCAATGCGGCACTTCGTGGTTAAATCTTCGTCCTACGAAAAAGATAAAAATTGAGTTTCAAGGAAAATATTTTAGATCAAATATAATTCTCGTATAAATAGCAATCAACGTATCTTATTTGTAATTATTATTTTATAACATTGAATGCTCGTTTTTCAACGACACTGAACTAGGAAAATAAACTCGAATCAAAAAAAATTTACAAGATTTATTATACCGCGTTGCACATCGGAACCTCATGATTGAACCGGTGCTCTACGAAAGGAGAAAATTGAAATTCAAGGAAAATATTTTAGATTCAATATAATTCTCGTATAAAATAACAATCAACGCATCTTATTTGTAATTAAAAAAAAAATACATTTAACAACGAATATAATAACTTTCGAGCGATTGGGGTTCAAAAGATATTAAATAACATCGAATGCTCGTTTACAACATGAATTAATAGAAAAAAATTAAAATATTTATTTACTTACCGATAAAAAAGAATCCTGCTTCTGCGAACTCTCTCCTATTCGCCCACACATTAAATGTTTATTTACTTACCAACATAAAAAAAAACCTGCGTCAGCAAACTCTCTCTTATTCCCCCACAACAGTAGCGGTGCGCGTTCAAAAGAGCAAATGCGCTCTTCGCGATAAAAATATTTCGCTTTTATTAACATTTCGTAGTCGAAGGAATATATTTTTTCAGTTAACTTAAAATGAAACCTCTGTTTTTGTCAAAATATGAATTTTCGCTAATAATAATAATAATAACCTTTATTTTTTAACATTTACATAATTTACAAAAAATACATACTTCACATATCCTTTACATAAGGACACTGTGGACTGACCCTGCGGTGTTCCGCAAGGGGTTCATCCTCTCGCTGCCAGAATTCCAATGTCACCCGACAAATGTGACACCGGACGGCGTCACATATCGGCGCTTCACGCCAGAATCGGTCCCCTACGAAAAAAAAAATTGAAAAAATTCATGAAAAAATGTTTTAGATTAAATAACAACCAATGCATCTTATAGAAAACAGAAAAAAAAATTAAATATTTATTTTACTCACCAATATAAAAAAAACCCACCTCTGCAAATTCCCTCCTATGCGCCCACAAAAAGTATGGAGCGTCAGTGAAAGTTTTCACTTGCTCTTCACGGTAAAAATAGAGTTTTTGCGTTGACATTTTGCAGTCGAATGAAAATATTTTTCATTCAACTTAAAAATGAAACCTCCGTTTTGTTAAAATATGAATTTTCGCTAATAAAGATATTTATCGTTTTCAACTGAACAAATTTATACAGGGTGACACATTTTAAACAATGCAGTGAAATATTTCGTAAACGGAACAACAACAAAAAATGTTTTATACAAAGTTATAGAGTGTCAAGGGGGGTAGAAGACTGTGATATCAGATTTAACATAGGTGGTGCTGTGAAGGTCTGGTGAAGATCAGCATCGATTTTTTAATTGTAAGAGCGCATTTTTATTGTTTCACAATACGATGCAGTATTTAATAGTGAACAGTAAATTATTATTAAGGTACATATCAGCTAAAGTTAATAAATATTGAGATATTTAGAAATTAAATAACGGTTCATATGAACGAAATTAGATAAAATTAAGGTATAGCAAATAGCCATAATATTACAACTTAGAAATATTTTTTAATTTCGTTAAAAAATCGCTGTTTTTTCACCATTTTTTATATGATGAAAAAAAGTTTATATATATATATATAAAAATATGAACAAATTCTATAAGGTTGTCGATTGTTGAAAGACAACACGATGCGTGTGATTTCATGGTAGGTTAAAAAAATAAATCTTATTAGTATATTTTGAAACACCTTATACGTAATATTTTATGGTTCTTAAAAGGATTTTCGCATTTTTGAAAATAAACGATTTTATCTTTGTTTGCTTAGTTTACTTAATTATCACATTATATTATAATGTAATGACCGTTAATATTTTTCCATGTATACTAATTGGTTTTACAGCTTGTCAGAGACATTTTTTGAAGATCATTTGAATTGATAAAAAAAATTTTAGCTAGGGAAATTTTGGTTTTAAAATTGATGTCCAGCTACCTGACATAATGTCATTATATCTATAGGTTCTAAATCACTTTTTTTGTAGAATTAATATTTTTTTAACATGGGTAGAGTTTCCCTAAAATATTATGCCAAAGTTTAATAATGACTGGAAGTATGCGTAATAAACCTTTAATTCCTTCTGGGTAGCTCAAGGGGCCCAATCATTTTACCTTCAACTATTCCCGCCCACATGTTGACCCCAAACTGATGTTGAAAATGGTCGTTTCTTATAGCTCTAGGGTTTACATAATCCCAAGAGTGAAAATTATGGATGTTGAATACTCCCGTCCTTCGAAAGCTCGATTCGTCACCCTATAAAATGTTATTAAAAAACTGAGGATCTTCCCTGTTCCGACGTAGCATTTCTCGGCAAAATTGCACCCTTTTGTTATAATCAGCGGGTAAAAGTGCTTGCACACGTTGCACATGGTATGGATGTAACTGATCTTTTTTTAAAATACGGTGCACTGTGGACCTCGAAACTCCCGAACGTCTTGACAAACGACGAACACTTGTAGATGGGTCCTCTGTCACCATTCCAATTATTTCATCTTCGTCGATGTCAAGTCTAGCTCATTCCCAGGGATTTCACCTTCTATGTACCGCCGATGTATACTTTGGAACACCCGGTGGTCAGGATAGTGTTCTCGGTTGGGATATCGTGCCCGATATTGTCTTGCAGCAGCCCGAGCATTCCCGTCACAAAACCCGTAGACATAGTACATTTCTGCATACTCCCGATGGGAATAAACCATTTGATGCGTCCAACTCGAAGAGAGTCCAAATCACAAACAGGATCGAAGTTCAAATTACCAAGCGTAGGTCCAAATAGCAAAGTACAAAATGAAAAATCAAGTCGGAGGCTTGAACGTATTAATTTGTTTAAATCGTTCCAGCCAACTTAGATTTTGAAATTTTCGAAAATGTATTTTTTAACAAACACGAGTAAAAAAATTGTTATAAAAAAAACTGTCCTGAATAACGGGTTGTATTATACCGTGTTAGAATCTCTATTAAATGGACAAGTTTTTCTGATAATTGGTCAATTTTTTTTATAACATTTTTTTTCTGTCAACGTGAATTTAAAATCAAATACATTTTTCTTGCCACCGAAAAGTGTTCATAAAACCATTTTTTTATTTGACAGATGATAACAGAGCTCATGAAAATTATTTTTTTTGGAAAGGCAGACCCTTCAAGATCCTATTAAAAAAAATCAAGCAAACAACTCATAGATTTTTTTAAATTAATTTTTTAGTATAAGCACTACACGATTTCAGAGAAAAATACAAAAATTGAAATAACTTTCGAACCGTCAACAATTGGATAACCACATTTATGGTTATTTTGATAGGAAATGACCTCCCCCATCACCTCACTTCGTTTGGACGTCGACTTATGGGACAACCTGTATAATAAAAAAATTATTGAACAAATCAGTTTTCTAAAAAAAGCTATTTCTTTTCAATTCTTCTTCTTAATCCCAAATTTCAGTTACGTCATTGTGTAGTTGTTTGAATTCTAATACGGCGTGTTATGAAATGAGCCAATTTTTACACCTCTAAAAATAAGCACACTATCAAACTGCTCGTTCAACACAGTTTTTTTTTTTGTTTTTCCCTCATTTTTTGGAAGCGCGAAGGTAATATGAAAACAATGTTTTCTTCCTGTAGCAAAACCGCTACCTTTTCACCGAATTTCGTGTTTATTGTTTCGAAATTTTGTATTTTATACGCTCTATCTTTCATTAGCTCGTTAAATTTGCGAAAGCGTCTGTTGGATGCGGACGACGATGTTGTAGAAAGACCGATTTCATTAAGGAATTCCATCTGGAAAAAAAGCGAGAGAGAGTTGTAAACAAGTGTTATTTTTTCGTATACACACACACACACACACACACACAAACAGGTAACTTTCTTATAAATACAGTTTTTGCATTAAAAAAGGTCCAATAAAAAAAAATCAATCGCCCAGGTAGGGACTTGAACCCTGGACCATTAGTTTAAAAGTCGAATGCTCTACCGACTGAGCTACCGGGGCGTCATGTTTTGCGAAGTATACATGCAGAAAGAAACTAACGAATCGTAGTAATATTCCATAAAAATTAGAATAAATTGCCATCCTGTTTTAATGGATGACTCGATCGAAACCTAACGTTGAGAAATTTACAATTATTTTATAGTATGTTACTTATCTTGGGTTATAATATCTCTATTCTCTTGTAATGCGTGTATTAGACGCTTTTTGTTTAAAAATTCACTGTACTATTGAGAAAAAAATTTAAAAAAATGACTTACCTTAAATCATAAACACAACGGCTCTTCTGATATTGAAAAAAATTTTGTTTGTAGAAATATTTGCGACTATGTAGCACAACTCACACTGATATCAGGCAACTAAATGATTGTTTTATTTAGACAAACCTGCGTATTTATAGTATGATAATATATAAAATATTAGTAATTTGATGGGAAAGATGGAGAATTATTCGTATGTAAAACTTTTTTATTTATCGCCAACGTTTCGTCAACACTGCTGACTTCTTCAGGGCTCAAAATTGGACGTTTTACATATTAGTCAATGTCAAAAATATTAAATTGAAAACATACGGTTGGCATAGTTGTTGCAACCACTTCCACATAACTATATGAACGATGACAGTATTTTTTTATACAAATCAAGCAACTGATTGTAAAATTAATTATTAATTTAAAAAAGTTTATAAACGATCTACTTCACGTGTCAATCGTGTACATGAAAATTTTTTATATATGACTAATATGTAAAACGTCCAATTTTGAGCCCTGAGGAAGTCAGCAGTGTTGACGAAACGTTGGCGATAAATAAAAAAGTTTTACATACGAATAATTGTCCATCTTTCCCATCAAATTACTAATATTAAATTACAATGGACTCAAACATTAATATAATATATAAATAAATAAAAAACTGTGTATTGACATACAAAAAAATTATTGTGGTAGGTTATAGGAACGCCATATCAAAATATGTAACAAGATGTACAATATTTTATGTCTTGTGACAATAAAAACATATCTTATCTTAATATATAAATAAGAGAGAAAGAGCGACATTACAGCATGTTAGCAGCGGGAGCAAGAAATCGCCATTTACCCTCCCATCTAATCTCGCGAAGCATATAATTAGGTAATCTAAGCTTACACATTCCCGCCCCCTAGCTTCCAAGCCCCCCTAGCCCCAAGCACCCCTAGCCACACCCCCCCCCCCGCGAACGACTGCTGATTGATTAATTAAACCGTGTAACGCCCCCATCACAGTTTTTCCGGGGGAAAATTCGCGGGTTATCGCTGTGGAGCTATGGAATATCCAGCTTCTGTGAAAAGATTTACTGCCAACATACTTTTTACTACAATCTTGTCAACTAATTAATTCATAAATCCGCGACTTTTCTTTTTCGTCTACTTTCTCTTTTGGATTCCCTAATTTTTCTCTCGGACTATTACTTGAAGAGTATACAATTTTTAATCCTACTTCTTTAAAAACCTTCTTTATGAAGCAAGGTTCATAAGGAATAGATACATATTTAGAAATTTCTGTGTCACTACGAAAAGTGGAAAAATTTTCCACAGTTTTCTTAAATCTACGTTTCCTGATCATTTAGACTGACATGTTAGATCATTTCAGTGTACATTATAAAAATCAAGGACCCAATAACAGAGCCCTGGGGAACGTTGCACTTTTGTGCAGACTCTGAATAATAAATCAGTTTTTTTTTTGTATTAGCTGAAGTTCAGTGTGAGGTTTCCTATTTGCCACGCTTGCGTTGTTTTATCATCTGGCAATGACATAAAAATCCACATCACGTTATGCGCTTATTGGTTTTGCGGGAATAAGATAACCTAAAAGACTGATTTCAGTACAATTAACGTTTTATTGGAAATAATATGGCTTCTCATCAGTAACCTGTAACATTAACGCCTTTTCAAGTCTCTACACACAGATCGCCCGTCAGAGATACTGAGGCGCGATAACTGATTTGTAATTTTTGGAAATTTTATTTAAAAAAACTCAAACATACCTCATAAGCAAATGGTGCAAGTAGACCTGTGCTGTTCGCTGCCTCTGATGGTCTTTTCATCAACACCATGTATTCGCCGGTGTCGAGACTCTTCGAGTAGTGAATGTAATCTGGATGTTCTGTCAATACCGGTAGAAAAGCTGCTGCCAAGTCGGCGTCCTGCAAATATGAAAAAAATATTTGTATATGCTTGTTGGTAAGGGTATATTTACTTCCTACCTTAACTCACAAGTTACGTTTCGGGGAGCTCGAAAGTGTTGAGTCGTAACAATAAAACGTTTGAATTTTTAATATTTTCTATTTATAAAAAATATTTATAATGTTAATGTATTATAATTATATATTTATATTTATTTGTTTATTTATTATATTTTTATTATAATACTTTTATAAGTATTGGTTTCATAAGGATAAGATATTATAATTTCTTTCGGTTATTAGGATTTTTGGTGATTGAAAATCAAAATTATGCATATTGTCTACTGCGGGGAGGGCTAGAGTAACTAGGGGGTTGACGGATTAATTATGAGATTCGCGATTGGCGGGAGCGTTCATCTGGGTATATTGCAATTCTAATCGAAAATTCCGCTGGAAAAACAGCGAGGGGTCGCTAATTAGGTTGAAGGTAATTAAATATATGCTAATCAGGTGGGGAGTAATTAGATATGACTGGCGCTAGGGCGAGGCATTATATAAGTGGGAGATATTTAAATATGGCGCGCGAGCAAATAAAAGTTTAAATATGATTGCCATGAATTTAAAAAAAGCAAGTTGGAGTATTTTGGCTACCGCGGAAGGCGGAATGTTAATTAAAAAAATTCAAGTGGATCGGAAAATAATTGAGCTTATGTGCAAATAGCTGCATACAAACCTTATAGTACCTATTATAAGCATGCGTTTGCTACACTGTAATGACGCTATTTCTTTTGTTAGTATTTATTTCTCTAATTTTTTTATGATAGTATTTCAATTTTTTTTCGTTATCTTATTCTATGAAAATATTTATTTATTTTTCTCTCTCTCTCTCGATCCCTGTGTGAAGAAAAAATGTAAGGCTAGGATAGGCTTGAGGTGAGAAATGAAAAAAAAATATAATTATATACAAATGTATTTTTTTTTAATTAGATTTATTATAATATTAAAAAACAAATATAAATTGTCTATATAATTAAAGCTACGTATATAATATTTGTGATCGACCTATAATTAGATCGAACATTTTCTCCGCAACTATTAAGTATTCACAATTTTTATTTAACGCTCGATGTGTTTTGAATGGATTATCTCCCACCCTCCATTCTTCTAGTGTTAACCGACAACCACAACATCTGACCGCGTCAGATGGTTGCGGATCATCAACCATGCGATTTCCTGATAATAAACAGAAGAAAAAAAATTATAACGACTATAAATTAACAGATATCAATGATTGAACATATTTTTTTTAACAATGATAACAAAATAAGATCATACATACACACACACATACATGAGTTTGATACTATGAAAATAAAATGTATAAATGATGAAAAAAGTCATCTTCAAACATAAATTGAAATTGAAAAAATTTAAAAATTCATCGTCAATAAAATATAATAATAATAAATTATATTTAAAAAATATTTATAAAAAAAAAAAACAAACGGAAATTTAAATCATGTAAAACGTTTTGTCGAAAAAAAGAATGTGAATGAACTTTATAATATTCACTTATAGTTAGTTTTATTTATTTTGTTTGCCATAACTTGTAATAACAATTTAATTTCACTTTATTTATTTTTTCTCAAAATTTTCGAAACAATTCATTTTTTTAAGCAGCATAACGTCTAAAATATAATTTATTATGTAATCAAACTCAAATCAGTTATACTTCAAACATACACAAAAATAAACAATGAAATTTTTTTCAACATCACTAACTTTGAAAAAAAAAAAATAAAAGAAAAAACAAAAGTAATAATCAACTCACCGACATAATAAAATCCTGCCTGTGCGAATCCTCTGGCCTGCGATTTCAGGTGATCAGGTGCCAGTTCAAACTATCGGTAGCGTCCTTCGCAAGTGTTGTACTGCAGTTCCATCGTAAGAATGTTTGTATAATGAATTTCAATATAATGAATTCCAAACCATCAACAAAGAAAACACTATGGGTGAGTTTAAAATTTAATTTTTCATATTATTTTTTAAAAGAAACGCGCGTTAACACATGGCATATTTAATTTAAGCAAAAATAATTACAAATAACAATTTTCAAAATGGCTGCCATGACCACGTTTTTTCACCGAATTCAATGTATTTTTAGACGAAATGTAATTACCGCTCAAGACGTTTTTTTTATTCTTTCATCTTCCTAAGAACAATTTTTTTGTATTAATAAAAATAGTGATATTTACTAAAACTATATAAACAATAAATATAATAATAATAATGTTATTGCTAACCCTATACAATCATAATTTACAAATAATATTAATTATAATAAAAATAATAAAACATAATTACATAAATAAAAATAATCTTATTTACATAACCTATACAACTTATATATATAATTTATTTATTTACAAATTTACAATTAAAAAATTAACAACAATGTAAAAATATCTACACAGCCTTCTACTACCCGATGAAAAAAAATTATTTATTCTTCTTCGGGAATCGCGTAGTGACCCCACGATAGTGTGTCATGTGTGTTTTCAACTAGAAATCTTTTATCGTCGGCAGCACTTAGACCGATCTTGTTGATTTTGCGAACTTCAACTACGTGTTTCACCGATCTAAACACACACATTTGACACATCAATTTTTCCCCAGTGTCTAGGCAATATGCATAATCCTCAAACTTGATTTTTTTTACAATATTCGCCTTTACGCCCTTAGCACGCTTATGGCAATTTGTTTCCTCGCCAAACAACCTAAAGCAATACATTTTAGAGCGTAGCCAACGAATTCAACTATCAATTTTTCAGCTGTTTCAAATTTAAATTTGCCTAGCACTTTTTTGTTTATTAGCGGTAAACCGTAAACATTATCCACAGGAAAATTAGATGTGTCAAAGAGATTCAGATCGGGTTTTATCTCCTCGTATAGATCGTCAGTCAACACTTCCAATACGAAACTGTCTGTGTCTGTGTATACTAAATTTACGTTGAATTTCGACTTTAAATAACTGTAAAAAAAGTCGTACATCAAACACTTTGATAAATCTAACACCGCCGCACCGATGTAATTGGGTTTATTATACTCGATGCTGAGACGTTTCATCTGTACGGCGGTTAGATTTTCGTTGAAAACAGTTACGGAGTGGAAGTTTGGCTGACTTATCAACGCTTCTGCGCCTTTCTTTTTCCCCTTGCATTCCCAATGCGTTACAAGTCTCACGTCTACGCGCTTCTCGACCGACTCGATTGATTTTCCATAGCAGGCATTGTTTTTTAACTTGTATACGTCCTTCTCGAAATCCGATTCGGCAGAAGCGCGTAGCTCTGTGTTGCGATTAATGTAGGTTTTTAGGAAACATAACTGAGCGAATTTCAACACTCGATGCACTTTTTTCAAAACAAGTCCGTTCTCCAAACATTGCTTCAAGTAGCGGTAGTGTAGTGTATAACGTTGCTTGTCGTTTAAAGTCGTCAGTAACTTTGTCTGTCGGTATTTAGAATGTGGCGGAACTTGTTTTTCTGCGCAAAAAGGAAAATCATTGTGATGATGATTTTTTTAAGCAGCGTAACGTCTAAAATATAATTTATTATGTAATCAAACTCAAATCAGTTATACTTCAAACATACACAAAAATAAACAATGAAAATTTTTTCTCAACATCACTAACTTTGAAAAAAAAACTAAAAGAAAAAACAAAAATAATAATCAACTCACCGACATAATAAAATCCTGCCTGTGCGAATCCTCTGGCCTGCGATTTCAGGTGATCAGATGCCAGATCAAACTATCGGTAGCGTCCTTCGCAAGTGTTGTACTGCAGTTCCATCGTAAGAATGTTTGTATAATGAATTTTTGAGAAGATGCTCCAATGTCTATATACAAATCAAAAAACGAAAGTATCTGTTTGCGGTCATCGTCCCCTTGTTGGGCTCCGTGGTAGGCGGGGAGCACGGTTGATGAATTTAATATAATTACTATGAGTAACTTCCCTCCTCTAACCAGCCCTCCCTCTGAGAGAGGGCGTAATGATGAGAATTTGAAGCCGCCAGGGGGAACATTGGAATGTCGTTGTTTATCGCAATTGCATTACAATGTTCTTTGGGAATTGGCGAACCCAGGGAAACCCGAGCACGCACCAGTCGGTTGTGTACCCGGCTGGGTGATTCATTTAGGGACTATTATGAAGGAAGGACAGTCGCAACTTTTTTCTTCTTCGGTTCTCTCTTCCTTTTGTTGTTGTTAGCGGTCTTGTCCCTCCGTTATGGGTACACTTTTGTTGCTGTCCTTTGTTTGTAGTAGTCCCTAATAGTACACCTGCGTGTTTGCCGTGCGCGGTGACCCGTAAGGCGGAAAAGATCTATATTCCTTCTCAAGATGTATAATTTAATATGGTACACCAATACGTTTCCTACCGCTTGGTGTAATTCTATTATAGTGCCGTTGTTGAAGCCCGGTAAAGACCGAAAACAAGCATCAAGTTATCGTCCTGTTTCACTGACTAGCTGTTTTATCAAAACTCCTCGAACGTATGATCAACCGACGACTGGTATGGATTCTTGAATCCAGACATTTGATCACGAATTCCCAGTGTGGCTTTCGTAAGCACCGTTCGACGATGGATCATCTAGTCAGGTTAGAGTCCGCCATCCAGGACGCTTTTCTTAACAAACAACACTTGATAGCGGTCTTTTTTGACCTTGAAAAGGCTTACGACACTACATGGCGGTATGGAATACTCCGAACACTACATAATTGGGGTATCAGAGGACATCTTGGGAATTTTATAAATAATTTTTTATTAGAGCGTTACTTCCAAGTCCGTATCGGCAACACTTTGTCTAGTGTCTTTGCACAGGAGAATGGTGTTCCACAGGGTTCGGTTCTTAGTGTCACCTTATTTTCCATCGCTATTAATGGCATAATTGACAGCATTCCATCGTCTGTAGAGTCATCGCTCTACGTTGACGACTTGGCGATCTACTGCTCGTCAAAGTACATTCGTACTGCACAACGTCACCTGCAGTTGGCCATTAATAGCATCCAGAACTGGACAACTAACAATGGGTTTAAATTTTCCGTTGGGAAAACCCAGTGTGTGCACTTTTGTCGCATTCGTAGTTGTTATCAGGAACCATTCTTATATCTTTATAATACGCTCATATCTGTGCAAGATACTGCCCGATTTTTAGGACTCACTTTTGACCAGTCGTTAAATTGGAAGGCTCATTTTAATATTTTAAAGAGGAAGTCGACGTCTCTTAATATTTTAAAAATTTTATCCAGTACCACGTGGGGTGCAGACCGTACGGTTTTGCTACGAATTTATCGTGCAGTCGTACGGTCAAAATTGGATTACGGTAGCATCGTGTACGACAGCGCGTGAGTCGTACATCAGGACGTTAAACGCTGTTCATCACGCCGGAATCCGATTGTCAACCGGAGCGTTTCGATCGAGTCCTGTTGTTAGCATTGCCGCTGAATGCGGAGAGCCTCCGCTGAACATCCGGTGGAAACGCAATATGCTATCCTACGTCTCTAAGCTCCGTAGTCAACCTGATCACCCCACTTACAGTTGCGTATTTCAACCAAGGTTTTCTTCTCTGTATAGACGGAGAAGAAATGCAACACGTCCTCTCGGTATCAGGTTGACTCTTCTCCTAGATGAACTTCCGTTGGCACTTCCTAGAACTCTTAAAGTCGACCGTAATTCTGTACCCCCGAAGCTAATTCCTGAGCCCGTCATCGACATGTCACTTTCCATTCATCCTCGAAATACAACAACTCCAGAGCTCTATCGCCAACTTTTCCTGGCATGGCTGGATCGGAATCGAGACTACCGTTCCGTTTACACGTTTACACGGATGGCTCGAAGTCTCTCGACCGAGTTGGTTGCGCGTTCGTCACCGATAACGACAGTTTTGGATACAAGTTGTCTCAAGAGTGCAGTATTTTTACTGCAGAGTTATATGCAATTTTACAGGCCTTGAGACATTTCCACGGTCCGCACAAATATGTTATTTGCAGCGACTCTTTAAGTGCGCTTCAGGCATTGCAGCGTTCCTATCCCAGCCACCCTCTTTGTTGTTTAATCCAGGTCAAATTGTACTCGTTGAAAAGAGGTGGAACCACTGTCCGGTTTTGTTGGGTTCCCGGCCACATGGGAATCGCTGGCAATGAATTAGCGGACACTGCGGCTAAAGACGCTGCAAATAAGGGTCAGAGTGTATTTTGCGTTATCGGTGACGACCTCAAGTGCATACTGATTTCAGCCGTTCAGCAACTCTGGAAGGATGAATGGAGTGCTGTCAATGAAAACAAATTAAAGTCTATAAAATCTACAGTTGACCCATGGTTCACATCTTGCCGTCCCTCCAGGTGGGAGGAAGTGGTCCTTACACGGCTGCGCATCGGTCACTGTAGATTGACACATGGTTTTTTGATGGCTCGTGAGGAACCGCCCGTCTGTGAGACGTGTGACACTCGTGTCACCGTTTCGCATATTTTAATAGAGTGTGTCCAGTTTAGGGACACACGACAGCAGATCGGATTGTAAGGTGATCTTTCGGTTGTTTTAGGAAATGATCCTGACAATGTCGATCTGCTGTTTCAATTTTTAAAGGAAACCGGTCTTATCTGATTTTATTTATTTATGTACATTTAGGCCTCTTTACAGCCTTTATGATTTTTTCTGTATATCTTATTACTACATTATATTATTATGACACATTTTATTTGTACTTATAATTGTTTTACTTTGTTGTGTGTCAATTTTTGATTTTGCTTTTATTTTATTTTTTTTTACTTTTGTTTTGTTTTACATTTCGTTTCTGTACAGACGCTAATGACCTTTGTTGTCGAGCGTCTATAATTCACAATTCATTCATTCTATTTTTGAAAATTATTGTATAGCTGTTACATCCAAAAAATTAATACTGCGTTTTGAATGTTACTTTAAAATAAACTGCATTCTGAATGTTACTCCACAAAAAAACTGCAATATGAAAAAAAACTAAGGCAAATAATTCTATTTTGTAAAGTTCGTTTAATATTTAAATTGAAAAGAAACCAACATAAAGTTCTGTTCTGAAGAATACATATTTTTCAACTGCAGAAATTGCAATTCAAAAGGAGAAGAAAAATCACAAGCGCAATCGGTTATCTTCTTCCATACAATTACAACTTTCTTCATTTTCTTCATCTTCCTCTTCGCTCTCCTCATTAGAGTCATTGCTATTCAAATTGTTGTTGTCAATTAGATCTTTATACCATCTTAATTTGTCGACGGTTCTCCAGCCTATTTTTTCATTGTTTTTTTGATCTTGTCTTGAATATGCTTTGTCCAATAATTCGTCAATATCTTTTAACTTTTTGGGCTTGACTGCCTTACCTAACTCGATAGGTTTTAGGGACATTTTAGCTGCCGATTTTCCTTTCTTTAATAATGCTACTGATTTAGACACCATGTCGTTTCTGTAAAAATTTTCGCATCGTAGTGTTATAGCTTTATTTTTATTTTTGTCAATATAAATTCGCTTTACTTCTCTGATGCCAGTTATCTTTTTTAGGGAATCTCCAAGTCCCTTAAAATCAAACAATGTCCAGTCGACTCCTAATATCTTTGTTTCGCCAACTTCACTAAAAATGTCCCAATATTCCTCCCGTGTTAAAATTTCCGGCTTCTTCTTGCTAATTTTTTCAATTCTTCCAAACACGCGATTTGCAGGTAAAAGGAGTGTCCGCGAACAGGAAAAACTGTAAGAATATTATTGAGTTGATCTGGGGCAGAATGGTAAAGCCAAAAGACGACCGCAAATAAAATGTAAGAATTTTTATTCTTCCCCCCACATCCATCACAGAATAAACGAAGGGAGAGGCAGTTAGGTGGAATTGCACTTGGTCTCAGTGTTACGACAGACCACGGTATCTAACCGCGGACCACTGTAGTTTGTGCACACGCGGGAAAGACTTGTCTTTCCCAGTAGCGTCCGCGCGCACACGGGTTCTTTTCATAAAGGGACAGATACGTCAGGTTCAACGATCAGGAAATCATTAACATGCTAATTACATATTAATTATTTATTAAATATATAAATCGTGAGTTAAACCAAACATAAAAAAAACATCAAAATCGAGCTACCTAATTAGCTCGTATAATGCTTAGTTGGCCTTAGGGGCTTCCCTTGGGCTGAACCGTTACGCACTGGTGCAGCACGTGCGTGAGGGTCCAAGAACCCATTCATAAAATATAAATAAAACACCAGAACATTTATATAAAAAAAAGAAAAAAGAAACGCAAATGCATTATAATACGCCCGACAATTATTAACGACAACCAACTCATAATCAGCGACAGCGTATTATGACTAAAAACAAACACAACACCATTATGGCGTTGCACGACAACTAATACCAAATAGTTATGGCATCATTAAAAATATATATACCCCAGCGACATGTTATTAAGATGTTCGACATTACAAAGTAATGTCGAAAATCTAAACAAGATATAAAAATAAAAAAAAATTGTGTCTTATACTTGAATAAATTGTATCTACGAACGACGACCTTCAAGCCGGAAACTGCACCCCCAAGTGAGTCGAATGCGTAAGCGTCAAGAGCGCGAAAAGCGGAGAGAGATTTTGCCCGATTTCATGGCTTAAATAGCCTCGCCCTAATGGGGGAGGGGGTTGGTTTGCATTTGTTCTAGCGAAACTTCTCGAAGAAAAGGTTCGTGACCATTTGCATATGGGTCGACAAATATTTATGACCTCACCATAAGACGTTAGTGCACAGGGCCGGCTTGTGTAAAGGGTCGTATTCTGTATTATTCTAAATATCAATAATGAACAGCTTCTTATGAGCTGCTGTTTACATCAGTAAAAAATTATAAAGAGCTGAGCCTATTTCGGTAGCGCCCCTTCCGGCTTGAGTCTCAAGCCACGTATAAAATATAGGCGATACACCTCTTAAATCAGTTATGCAAAAATTGTAAAGCGCCAATTGTGACGCCTAAAAGGCTTCTTGAATAGGTACTTTAGGCAAGACCTGAACTTGCTGTAAATCAAAACAATAAGAAACTGTATTTTCAGGTTTATTTTGCATAATTTTGTGAAATTGTTTGGCCGACAACTTATGGACGCGTAATTTTGTGATGATATTATTTTTTTCTGCAATGTCGTTGGAAAGTTTGAGTTGATTTTTTAGTTTGTAGCATAGACTACAGACGTCAGTAGCTGGCGAACCAAACCCAATGTTAAACATTTTTACGAAAACTCTATAAAAAAACATATAGTTGACCTTTAGATTATTATCTACTTCGGCGTTGTACATTTTATTCAATTTTCTGATACTGAGTTCTGAAGATAAATAAATTATCTTGGATTTATTACGGTTGTAATCCGATTCACGACCTTTAAGTTTTCCAATAAATTGTTGAATTGAATTTCTCTGTTGAACAAATTTTCTTGATCGATGATCTCCACCTCGCTTATCAATTATTTCTTCACCTTTCTGGAGTTTTTTGGATAATGTAATAATTCTCCGCTGAGTTAGATGCAATGCTTTGGTAAAAAATTTTTGACACACATAATGATTCTTATTCTCAATATCCAAAAATTTGTATTTTAACCGTATACTTTGAACACCCTTTTTACCTCTTTTAAGATGCATAATTTTCAAAAGCCTTGCAATTTTATTATCTTGTACTATCTTGTTTGGCACTTGGTACAGATAATTTCTTGCTTTGATTATAGCTGCATCAGTTATTGCATTGCAGTTATATCTTTTTTTGCTGTGATTACAAGGCCTTTCAAAATCTTCAAGGTTTTTAAAATGGTTAGCATACCTAAAACATGATTATTTTGATAAAAACAAAACGTAACATAACCTAAAATAATATTGCAACAATACCTTATTTCTTTTTCCCGCTGTCTTTTTGTTGCTTTGTTTACTTTCTTGCGCACACCTGAGTTTCCGACCTGAACTTCTATTTCACCGTCATTCATTTTTAAACCAATTAATCTTTTCGATAACGCACAAAAACACTAATCGCGCACAGAATCAATTTATAGTATGACAATAATAATACTGATACCTTAAAGTATAAATAACATAGTAAAAACTGCGTTATGAAAGTAACACTGTAAAAACTGCGTTCTGAAAGTGACAAAACCACACAAAGGCGGCGTTTTGAAAGAAACTTTGTTTCACATTCAAAAATAACCGGTAATAACTTCAGTTTGATTAAAAGCCTATAGCACAATAAATTTAGCTGCTTTCGGTGTATGTGATGCCATCCTTTGCTCAATTTTGGTACTTTCGTCAAATACTGCGTTTTGAAAGTTAGCTCCTCATTTATTATAGGTAATATTATTTCAAAGTAATTGGACGTCAGTAGGTAAGGGGGCATCTGAGCGTGGGAACTTTTTGAGATAGCGCTGAGCGTAAGACCTTGGAGCGTGGGAACCAAAGGTCACGTACGAGGGCGTTACCAGAAAAAATGGCGGACGACTGCGAGGACGTCACCAGAAAAAAAAATGGCGGACGACTGTGAGGTCGTTAACAAATAATGTCTGCTCTGACGTTCATTCTCAGTCGAAACTCAGTTGCTGAGGGAGTATGTATATTCACAGGTCCTGGATCTCCGTAGCTACGGAGCGTGAAAAGCGTGAAAATTCTGTGGAAAACTGTGACGGGGGGCGTTACGCTAGCAGTCGACCGCGAGGCTGTTATTGGGGGGCGGGGCAGCTGAGATACCGGGGATAGCAAACCCGTGAAAAGCGTGAAAATTCTGTGGAAAATGACGAGCAGTCGACCGCGAGGCTGTTATCGGGGGCGAGGGAGGGCTAGAGTAACTAGGGGGCGGGGCAGGCGGATTATTTATGAGATTCGCGGAAAATTCCGCTGGAATGAATGAATGAATTGTGAATTATAGACGCTCGACAACAGAGGTCATTAGCGTCTGTAAAGATACAAAGTGTAAACAAAACAAAAGTAAAAACAATAAAATAAAAGCAAAATCAAAAGTTGACACACAATAAAATAAAATCGTTATAAGTACAAATAAAATGTGTCATATAATATACAGAAAGATATAAAGAAAAAACCATAAAGGCTGTAAATGAGCCTAAATGTATATAAATAAATAAAATCAAATAAACCGGTCAAGACCGGTTTCTTTTAAAAATCGAAACAGCAGATCGACATTGTCAGGATCATTTCCTAAAACAATCGACAGATCACCTGACAATCCGATCTGCTGTCGTGTGTCCCTAAACTGGACACACTCCATTAAAATGTGCGAGACGGTAACACGAGTGTCACACGTCTCACAAAGGGGCGGGTCCTCCCGAGCCATTAAAAAGCCATGGGTTAGTCTACAGTGACCGATGCGTAGCCGTGTAAGAACCACTTCCTCCCACCTGGAGGGACGGCAAGATGTGAGCCATGGGTCAACTGTAGATTTTATAGCTCTTAACTTATTCTCCTCGACAGCACTCCATTCATTTTTCCAGAGCTGCTGCACGGCTGAAATCAGTACGTTCTTAAGGTCATCACCGATAACGCAAAACACGCTCTGACCGTTATTTGCAGCGTCTTTAGCTGCAGTGTCAGCTAATTCATTGCCAGCGATTCCCATGTGGCCGGGAACCCAACAAAACCGGACAGTGGTTCCACCTCTTTTCAACGAGTACAATTTGTCCTGGATTAAGCAAATAAGAGGGTGGCTGGGATAGGAACGCTGCAATGCCTGTAGAGCACTCAAAGAGTCGCTGCAAATAACATATTTGTGCGGACCGTGCACATGTCTCAAAGCCTGCAAAATTGCATATAACTCTGCAGTAAAAATACTGCACTCTTGAGACAACTTGTATCCAAAACTGTCGTTATCGGTGACGAACGCGCAACCAACTCGGTCGAGAGACTTTGAACCATCCGTGTAAACGGAACGGTAGTCTCGATTCCGATCCAGCCATGCCAGGAAAAGCTGGCGATAGAGCTCTGGAGTTGTTGTATTTCGAGGATGAATGGAAAGTGACATGTCGATGACGGGCTCAGGAATTAGCCACGGGGGTACAGAATTACGGCCGACTTTAAGAGTTCTAGGAAGGGCCAACGGAAGTTCATCTAGGAGAAGAGTCAACCTGATACCGAGAGGACGTGTTGCATTTCTTCTCCGTCTATACAGAGAAGAAAACCTTGGTTGAAATACGCAACTGTAAGTTGGGTGATCAGGTTGACTACGGAGTTTAGAGACGTAGGATAGCATATTGCGTTTCCGCCGGATGTTCAGCGGAGGCTCTCCGCATTCAGCGGCAATGCTAACAACAGGACTGGATCGGAACGCTCCGGTTGACAAACGTATTCCGGCGTGATGAACAGCGTTTAACGTCCTAATGTACGACTCACGCGCCGAGTCGTACACAATGCTACCGTAATCCAATTTAGACCGTACGACTGCACGGTAAATACGCAGCAAAACAGTACGGTCTGCACCCCACGTGGTGCTGGATAAAATTTTTAAAATATTAAGGGAAGACATCAACTTCCTCTTTAAAATATTAAAATGAGCCTTCCAATTTAGCGACCGGTCAAACGTAAGTCCTAAAAATCGGGCAGTATCTTGCACAGATATGAGCGTATTATAAAGATATAAGAATGGTTCCTGATAACAACTACGAATGCGGCAAAAGTGCACACACTGGGTTTTCCCAACGGAAAATTTAAACCCATTGTTAGTTGTCCAGTTCTGGATGCTATTAATGGCCAACTGCAAATGACGTTGTGCAGTACGAATGTACTTTGACGAGCAGTAGATCGCCAAGTCGTCAACATAGAGCGATGACTCTACAGACGATGGAATGCTGTCAATTATGCCATTAATAGCGATGGAAAATAAGGTGACGCTAAGAACCGAACCCTGTGGAACACCATTCTCCTGTGCAAAGACACTAGACAAAGTGTTGCCGATACGGACTTGGAAGTAACGCTCCAATAAAAAATTATTAATAAAATTCCCAAGATGTCCTCTAATACCCCAATTGTGTAATGTTCGGAGTATCCCGTACCGCCATGTAGTGTCGTAAGCCTTTTCTAGGTCGAAAAAGACCGCTATCAAGTGCTGTTTGTTAAGAAAGGCGTCCTGTATTGCGGACTCCAGCCTGACTAAATGATCCATCGTCGAACGGTGCTTCCGAAAGCCACACTGGGCATTCGTGATCAATCGTCTGGATTCAAGAATCCAAACCAATCGTCGGTTGATCATACGTTCGAGAAGTTTTGACAAACAGCTAGTCAGTGAAACAGGACGATAACTTGATGCTTGTTTTCGGTCTTTACCGGGCTTCAACAACGGCACTACAATAGAATTACACCAAGCGGTAGGAAACGTATTGGTGTACCATATTAAATTATACATCTTGAGAAGGAATATAGATCCGGAGGGAGGTAGCTTTTTCAAAAATTGGTAATGGATATCGTCAGATCCTGGAGAAGTATCATGGCAATCATGCAAACTCGACTGTAGTTCCCACGAGGAGAAAGGTGCATTGTAGTTCTCCTCATTTTGTGAGGAAAAGTTTAATGCAACTTGTTCTGCTTGATTTTTCTGAGCAGAAAAACTCTCTAAGTAGTTTGCAGAACTCGAAACTTTTGCATAGCATGAACCCATGTGATCAGCGACATCATCAGGCGACGTAATTATGTCATTTCCCATTACCAATCCAGAAATGTAATTGAAACTCTGTTTGCCAGAGATCCTCCGAATTTTCTCCCACACTTCGCGGGCGGGAGTAGAACTTCTTACAGTGGAAACAAACTCTCTCCATGACTGCTTCTTACTCTCTGCTATGATACGTCTGGCAATGGAACGCTTTTGCATGAAAAGTACACGATTTTCATCCGTCATATTATTTTTGAAGCGACGGAGAGCTTTACGACGTTCACGGATGGCATCCCGACAAGCCTGATTCCACCAGGGAACAGGCACACGTCGCGGTGTTGTTGACGTGCGTGGGACTGCAGCTAAAGCCGCCTCGATGACCGCATCCGTGAAATGCTCTACAGCAGCATCGACATTGCCAAAGTTCATTTCGCCGACATTTAACACTTGCTGAAAGTGTGACCAATTAGCGTCTTTTATTTTCCACTTCGGGGAGCGTTTTTCATCCACATGGAATGAAAGAAGACGACAAATGATTGGGAAATGGTCACTGCTACAAAGATCGGCATTTACTTCCCATTCACAGGATGGGGCGATAGAAGAAGAGCAGAGAGTAAGATCTATAGCGGAAAATGTCCCATTTGCAGCCGAGAAATGTGTATTGGAACCTGTGTTCAATACGACCAAGTTTTTATTCAGAATCAACGTCTCCATTAGCCTTCCACGAGCATCCACACGATTTGAACCCCAAGTGGGATTGTGGGCATTAAAATCCCCCATGATGATAAAGGGGCGTGGAAGTTGATCTATAAGAGATGCAATGGTTACAAGTGTCGGTTGTTCTGTTGGAGGAATGTATATTGAACACAAAGTTACCGGATTCGGCGCATATAGTCTGACAGCGATGACCTGTAAGTCAGATTGTAATGGGACATTTTCGGAAAACACATTGTTTCGGACTAAAACTGCCACTCCGCCACTGGCACGTTCCACGAATGGTTTATCTTTACGATAAATCGTAAAACCACGAAGAACCGGAGTGTTTGTGTCTTTCAAATGTGTTTCCTGTAAACTAATAGCAGTAGCATTATGATCATTAAGGAGGAGTTTTAATTCGCTGAAATGAATATAAAAACCGTTCATGTTCCACTGTAAGAAATTGAATGTGATAATTAGTGATAAGGAGCTACCTCATTTTTTTCCTCGCTGCATCAGACCGATGATGAGGAGGTCTGCTTATATTTTCGTCCATAGCAGAGTCTGCACTGCTGCTATGGTCGATGCGTGTCCTTGTTATAGTCATAGTATGACTATTATCCCGGTTCAAGATAACCTTAGTTTTCTTTACCGGAGATACATTTTTATTCTTGTTAACCGGAGATTTTACCGGTGATGTAATTTTCTTTACTGGCGATCTCGATCTATCTGGACTTTTTTTATTTTTATTTTTATTTTGTTTCTTGACAACAACTTTGGAACTGGATGGGGAAACTTCGGTTTGTGTAGACATGTCACATGTCTGTGTTGACATGTCTACTTTGACGACAGGAATGGCAGCAATGTTTGCAAAGGAACGTGTAAAAGAGGGGACAGTTTCACGATACTTGCGCTTGGCCTCTGCAAAAGAAATTTTTTCTGTTGTTCTTATTTCTTGTATCTTGAACTCCACTTTGTATTGTGGACATTCTCTAGATCTTGCAGAGTGGGTTCCGTCGCAATTAACGCAGTGAGATACCCTTTTGCACGGAATATCTTCATGCAAAGGTTGGCCGCAATTGTCACAGAGACTAGGAAAGCTACAGTTATTCTGTGAATGTCCAAACTTTTGACATTTATAGCAACGTAAGGGAGATGGTATATACTGACGTACTTTCAAAGAATAGAAGGCTGCTTTAATCGATGGCGGAGGCTGCGGTGTACAGAACGTAAGAATATGAGACGGTGTAGGTACTAATTGACCGTCTCTACGTGCGTGAATTCTGTATACGTCTGTAACACCTTGGTCTTTAAGTTCCTCTTTTATTGTTTCAACAGTACAGTTGAGCAGGTCAAAACAATAAATAATGCCCTTAGAGAAATTAAGCTGCTTATGCAGTTCTACTTTTACTGGTACGTCTGTGCACATGTCCACACCTTTTATATTTGTACATGCCAATACCTTATGAGCTTGATGCTGTGAAGCTGTTTCAATTAATAAACATCCATCACGCAACTTTTTAACACTTGGAAAAGTTCCAAACAAGCCATCAAGATGTTTATTAATGTAAAAGGGACTGTCGCCGTTGAAGTTTCCAGTTACCTTAGTCATTATCAAATATCTGTTACAAGGAGTAACATTCGCCAGATCATTACCAAATAATAAATTTAAATTGTCATCTTTACGCCCTCTCTTAGAGGGAGGGCTGGTTAAAGAGGGGAAATTTTCCATAATAATTTTATTATATTCATCAACCGTGCTCCCCGCCCACCACGGAGCCCAACAAGGGGACGATGACCGCAAACCGGTACAGAGCGCCAGGGCTACACGGTGATATAGTCAGTTCAAGAGACGGCGCCACTCCATCAAAAGACACTGGCTCACCCCGCCGGAATACTAAATAAACACGACGTTAGCCGATTGACTAGACTGGGTTAGGTCTAGCCGCCCGTTTACAGCGAAGCGGAGGCCAAAGCAGTGTGTTGGTGCACCCAGGCGAACCTCAACTGCCAGGATCCTCTTTTCCGCCTTACGGGTCACCGCGCACGGCAAACACGCAGGTGTACTATTAGGGACTACTACAAACAAAGGACAGCAACAAAGGTGTACCCATAACGGAGGGACAAGACCGCTAACAACAACAAAAGACGGAAGAACGGAAGAAGAAAAATGTTGCGACTGTCCTTCCTTCATAATAGTCCCTAAATGAATCACCCAGCCGGGTACACAACCGACTGGTGCGTGCTCGGGTTTCCCTGGGTTCGCCAATTCCCAAAGAACATTGTAATGTAATTGCGATAAACAACGACATTCCAATGTTCCCCCTGGGGGCAAATTCCGCTGGAAAAACAGCGAGTGGCGTTTCGCTAATTAGGTTGAAAGTAATTAAATATAAACTAATCAGGTGGGGGGGAGGGTAATTAGATATAACTGGCACTAGGGCGAGGCAATATATAAGTGAGAGTTATTTAACCCATTAACGGCCGAGCTATTAAATAATTATTTTTGTGTCGATATTTTTTATAATTTATGAATTTGGGGCTACAACTAGAACAACGCTACCAAAAATCACAAATTTTTATACAGGGTGTACAAAAAAAATAATGTTGCGTTTTCGCATCAACAGCCGAATATGTTAAAAAAAATAATTATAACTATGAATTGCTTTATTTGTAATTATCGAAACTTACAGGTATATTATCATAAAATATTACTAAATTAGATTAAAACTACTTATGAAATTCCTCAAAACATGACGTATGCAAATGTATGTTACATTTTTGGCACATATACACAGTTTGGCTTTTACATTTTCTGCAGCGTTTTCGTGCCCCTTCTGAATGACGAACAATTAGGTGACCGACTAAGTCTTTTCTGATTTCATCAGGAAGCTCATTTTTCGATGGTCTACCCCTTCCTTGGTAAATTACTTGTGAACTTTCATCCTCTTGCTCGTAATCACCAATATATTCCATTTTTATAAGAGCCAGTGCCAAGTGAGATCTAAAATCAATTTGAGACATTTTCGAATCATTTGTAAGCCTGTATAGTTTCCATGCGTTGACTATAACACTGTCGAGGGTGTTGATAAACAAGGGCCACCACCATTTTTTCCCGCGAATTTTTATGCGGTAGTTTGCTATACCATTGTCATGAAGGTCAACACCCCCCATATTTTTATTATATTCCTTTATAACCAAAGGTTGAGTGATACTAATTTCTTTTCTTTGCTTTCTGTCATAACGTTTTGTGGTTTGAATAGGTTTCACGGTTATATTATTAGTTATCACAGTTACAACTGAGTTGTCGTTCCATCTTACTATACATAAGTTAGTTTCTGGTTCAAATTTATGATCAAAACTACCTCTTTCTTTCTTGTTCATTTCTTTCAAGGGAATCAGGGGGCAGTTTGGAATTCGGTTATCTCGTATAGTCCCTGTAGCGTAAATATTATTCTCGCTCATTGTATAAAATAGTCTGTAAGTCGAAAAAAAGTTGTCAAAAAACACTCTGTGTTTAGCAGGATTTTCAATAACCTTTAGCAAATTGAGAACGACATCTGCCCCAAGACCCAAATCACTTTTTTCTTCTCTGCGGCCGGCGTATGGCATAAATTGAAATAAGTATCCGTCTTCGGAGCAAAGACACCATAACTTGAAGCCAAATCGTACAGGCTTTCCCTTCAGAAACATTTTACAGGAATGCCTACCAAAGTAGGGTACCATTTCCTCGTCAATTGAAAGATTATGCGAGAAAATTCCAAACTGCATGTTCTTCTGATTTATTGCATCAAACAAGGGTCGCACTTTTGCAAATTTATCACATTTATCGAGTTTGGCATTATCAGAAAAATGGATATTGCTCTTTATAATCCGAAATTTATTTCTACTCATGCAGTTTTTTACTAGTGGCAAACCTTTATCTTCATCCCTGCTCCAATACATACTTAGTTGTGGTAAAGTATGATAACCAGATAGAATTAAAATTCCCATAAACTTTTTTAGGTCAGTGATTGTTACAGAAAAATCATGAACGTTTCTGTCATTGGCGTATTTCATGGAAAATTTCTTTATATCATTTAGTAAATTGTCATCAAAGAACATGCAAAATATATCTAATGGAGATTTGTCCGCCAATAAATTTTTGAGATGTTCTTTGTCTGTAAGTTCAGTTGAACTGGGCAATTTGCTGTATACTGGATCTGTTTGCAACCAGTTTGCTACATGAACGTTGGGTTTTTTCTTTTTAGAAGGCGGTTTACTAGTTGACGGTTGACAGTTGAGGTTTATCGTGTTAGAAGAATGTGATTCACTAGTGGACGACGTGACAGTAACAGTATCTGTTTGTTGTATGTCTCTAGGAATCAGCAACTCAAAGGAACAAGCAATATCTTTTGGGATACTGTCTCCTAAAAATAATATAACAGTTACTTCAACTTACTAATAAATGTACAAACAATGTAACAATCTACCTTTCAACTCATTTTCGTCAATGTCTTCTTCATCTGTAAGTTCATCCACATCAGGTGGTATAATAACAGCGTCAATTTCACTTTCTGCATTCAAATCTTCAACTATAGCCTCAAGTTCTTTTACAGTCAGGGGTCGGTGGCGTTCATAATATTCTTTACACTTATTTTTATTTAGAGACATTTTGTTGTCAAATGCACACAAAACAACTTTTATTCACAACTTTTATTTTGATAGTCTAAACAAAATCACTTATACACACTACAGAGAACCTACAAAGAACCTACTAATTGATATAGTATATTCGGCCGTTGATGCGAAAACGCAACATTATATTTGACACAATGTGGCCATTGTTGATCTTTTGATAATTAATTGTTGATAATGCATTTTGTGATACACAACACTTACATTTCATAGGAATAACAACAGATTGCTGAAAATTATAAAAGTGCAGCCGCAATCTTACAAAATATCACAAGATAGATACGAGGTCGAAAATTGGTAAATTCAGCGAAATAAAACAAATCACAAATGAACTTTGTTTTTGTTATCAAAAATTACACAGTACCAAATAAACTTAGTAAATGGTATACGATAATGTAATTATTGAAAATTTAATTAGAACATAACGAAAAAAAATTATAAATGAAATGTTGCGTTTTCGCATCAGCAGCCGTTAATGGGTTAAATATGGCGCGCGAGCAAGTAAAAGTTTAAATATGATTGCCATGAATTTAAAAAAAGCAAGTTGGACTATTTTAGCTACCGCGGAAGGCGGAATGTTAATTAAAAAAAAATCCAAGTGGATCGGAAAATAATTGAGCTTATGTGCAATATATTATACCTAATCATGCGTTTGCTACACTGTAATGACGCTATTTATTTTGTTAGTATTTATTTCTCTAATTTTTATGATAGAATTTCAATTTTTTTTGTTATCTTATTCTATGAAAATAATTATTTATTTTTTTCTCTCTCTCTCATTCCCTGTGTGAAAAAAAATTTAAGGCAGGATTACAGGCTTGAGGTGAGTAATGAAAAATAAAGATTATAATTATATACAATTGTATTTTTTTAATTAAATTAACTATAATATGAAAAAAATAAAATATAAATTATCTATATAATTAAAACTAAGTATATAATGTTCGTGATAAACCTATGACTAAATCGAACATTTTGTCCGCTACTTTTACATATGGGCAATTTTCGTTCATCGCCCGGTGTATTTTGAAGGGGTTATCCCCAACCCTCCATTCTTCTAGGGTTATCCGACAACCACAACATCTGATTGCGTCAGATGGTTGCGCATCATCAACCATGCGATTTCCTGATAATAAACAAAAGAAAAAAAATTATAACGACTATAAATTAACATATATCGATGAATGGACTTATCTTTTTTTAACAATGTAACAACAAAACAAGATCATACATTCACACACACACACATACATGAGTTTGATAGTATTCAAAATTTTTTTATAAATGATGAAAGAAGTCATCTTCAAACATAAATTGAAATTAAAAAATTTTAAAAATTCATAGTCAATAAATTATAAAAATAATAAATTATATTTAAAAAATATTTATAAATTAAAAAAAAAATGTCAAAAAAAGAATGTGAATGAACTTTATAATATTACACACTTAAAGATAGTTTTATTTATATTGAACACATCCGCCGAGGTATTTAGAATCTTCATAGTGAAAAACTGATGAAATTAATGAAACCATTCCCAAAATTGCCAACATAAAATCATTTATTTAGATGATGATAAGCAGCTTTCGTAACCTTAAGTTACATCTTTAGATCAAAATCATTACTTAAAATATAAAACATCTAAAAGTAAAAAATTCAGACATTCTTTCAAATAATTTCAAGTTTTTGTTGCGACGAATCATACTTAGAAATAAATATGATGTGTAAAGATAAACATTATCACTTAATTTATTTTGTCTGCCATAACTTGTAATAACAATTTAATTTCATTTTCGAAACAATTCATTTTTTTAAGCAGCATAACGTCTAAAATATAATTTATTATGCAATCAAACTCAAATCAGTTACACTTCAAACATTCACAAAAATAAACAATGAAAATTTTTTTCAACATCACTAACTTTGAAAAAAAAAACTAAAAAAAGAAGAAACAAATTAATAATCAACTCACCGACATAATAAAACCCCGCCTGTGCGAAACCTCTGGCCCGCGATTTTAGGTGTTTAGGTGCCAGAACAAATGATCGATAGCGTCCTTCACAAGTGTTGAACTGCAGTCCCATCGTAAGAATGTTTGTATAATGAATTTTTTGAGAAGATGCGCCATTGTTTATATACAATTCGAAAAACGAAAGTATCTGTTTCTTTTTGGTGGGCGGTGTTTCAGTTAAAATTTTAGTGGGAAAAAAATTATTCTTTTTGGTGGGCGGTGTTTCAGTTAAAATTTTAGTGGGAAAAAAATTATGCACCCCCTATTTCTCAGAATCTAAAGTGACCGTGAGATAAACTAAAATTCAAGATTTAATTTCACTTCGATATCAGCGACTTTTATTATTATGGGTAGGTACAAATAATATTTCAAAGCAAGTGGACATCAAAATCTATTCAGACATGGGGTGGTTGCAACTCTTATAATGAACATAATTTAGTCAATTTATGACAGGGTTCGATCATAAAAGAGATAAAAAGGACAAAACGTACATATGTCATAGAACGCACGCACCACTCTGTTTAAGTAAAGATGAAACAAATTATAATAATTATATGAATTAATTAATATTCATTCGTTTATGCATTTTTTTCTTCAAAATTAATTTTTTTTCACAAAACTGATTATAAAATCATCAATTACAATAAGTAGATCAATCATTTGTTTTTGTTGGTGTACAATCTAATGTTTTACATGACAGTGAGTTTCACAACAACATTAGACTGCTTTGCATGTATAAAAACTGTAATTATCTTATCACATCTAAAGTCATTGTCAAATCAAAAAAAAAATTGATCAAGTTTTTGTGCAACCGAGCATTAGTTTATTTGATGAGCTTGTCAATATGTTTCGGTATATTATTTTCATTGGTTTCACGATTTCGAACGATATGTTTATTAACAAATAAATGTTTCTTATTTAAGACAAATTTAAAACCTTCGAAGATGAAAAAATATTGGACGTGAAAACATGAAATTTAGTCGTCAAACAATCATATATCGACGATAATTCGTCTATGTTTCGACCATGGTTTGACATTGATAGATTGTATTGGATATGAACATGAAATTTACGCTACAATTAAGCATGGTTTGATAATGATTTTTACAATGGTTGGTTTATGCAAGCAAGATTACCGATATATGCATCATTCGGTCGTCGTTCGTTGACAAGCGCTTGTGATATTCTCGAGCATAATGGCCGAGATAAGTGTAAACGGTATAAGTTCGAGCATCATGTATTACGATAGACGTAGAGCCGATACCAAATACGGCGTGAGATTGGACGATTCATCCGGAAGATATTACTTAGGTAATAAACCAGTACGCCTAACTGACAAACACATCAAAATCGAAGGCGGTGGCTGCGAATCGATAGAAATGACCACAGGACTCAGAGAATTGTTGTTTGAAAAGAGACCTGCCGAATATACAGATGAAGATGCAGCGCAATACAAAATGCTGTTGTTGATGACGAATGCACACAAACGCAAGTATGCTTCGGACGGTCGGATAGCTGGCGATAGAAGTTACAAATACAAATGTGTCATTTCTAAACTATTTCCACCTCTACGCGCTAAATTCTGTGAGAAAGGTGATGAAAATTCTGCGAAACGAGTTAAAAGAGACGATGTCGATGAAGAAGTGTCGCGTAATGCGAAATATTACACGGTGTCTTCTCTGCATGATTATGATTCTGGTAGATCATATTTTGAAGATGAAGGCGAAGATTTTGAGGATCCTAACGTTTTAGTCGATCGATTGAAGGTTTTACACGAAAACATGTCGGTTTGCGAAGATGAGATTCAAACGATTGTGCAACGACTCAGAAAATGGAATTTAATCAAATAATTTTGAAAAAAAGGTATAAATGTCTTAAACTGTACGTATAAAAGAATCTATGATTCATCAGACTGAAAGCATTAAGAAGACGATGTGAATTCGTGTAATGATCCGCTAGACATGTGAAAATTAAACTCAATAAGGACAACGATCGAAATTGAAGAAACAACTGATAGTTACTCAAGAGTGTGGGAGTGAAACGACATTAGCTCCGTCCTCTCAACACACAACTAACAATGATAAGAGTAAAAGAGAAGATAATTGGCAATGTGACGTTTGCATTGAATTCTACATATACTCAACGTCGATCCGTGTGTGATTCTTTCCACGATGTTTCATAGAGACACCAGCTGTATAGAGTGTCTGCAGGCATTTAAAACGTAATCCTCAACTATGAGAAATATGCGATATAATATCACATGAAAAGGCATAGCGGTCAAAGAGATTTCTTGTGTGATCGATGCGGTAGGACTTACACAAAAAAAATACAGTTTAGAAATGCATGTTCGGCGACACGAAAAACAGTACAGTTATTATTGTGAAGTTTGCGAATGAGGTTTTGTATGTTATACATCACTCGAAGCGCACCGTCGTACACATTCTGATATAAAACGTTTTGATTGTGAAATCTGTCAGAAAAAATTTCGAACAAACACAAATTTACAAGAACATGTAAGATATTGTTCTGGAGATTTGCCGTTTCAGTGTGAACAGTGCGATAAATAATTTGCTACAAAATTAAATGATCATGTTAAATAAAACATGATAAGGTGTATAAATTCCTTTGTAGTGAATGTAAAATGGGATTTATAATTGAGTCGCACTATAAAGTTCATCTTACAACTCATTCGGATGAAAAACCTTTTAAATGTGAAATTTGTGGAAAATGCTACAAGACATTAGGAAATTTAAATCATTATAAAATAATTCGTAAGGAATTGCCTTTTAAGTGTCAAATATGCGTTAAAGGTTTTAAATGCGAATGATTGTTTTTAAGAAGACAACAATTCTTCAAAGAGTTGCGATACATTAGTTTATGACATTATGATTTTTCATGTATTTATAAAAAACAAAAAAATTCTGTATTGTTAAATGAATCAATAAACTCGATTTTTAACTAAATATCAAATGATTTTTTTTATTTAATTATTTTATTTTTAAGTAGGCATCTGAAATTTAAAGAAAATAAAACAATAGTTTACTTAAAAAATGATTATTGTATTTTTTTTCAAATCAATTAATTAATTAATAATTATACAATTCCTTTGAATAATAATGAAATTAAAAATAATAATACAATCTTATTGAACAATAATTAGATATTAAATAAACATAATATATACAAATAAATAAATAAATAATACAATGTTATTAAACAATAATTAGATATTAGATATACAAATAAAAATAAATAAATAAATAAATAAATACAAATAGACTACAGAGATGGAAACCCATCTGCACATAATGATAATAGTAATAATAATAAGAATACAATGATATTTGATAGTAATGGTACATATTATTATAAGAAATTTAATTCAATTTATTGCTCTTCTATTGCATAATGCCCCCACGATAGTGTTTCGTGCGTGTTTCCAACGAGAAATCTTTTATCGTCGGCAGCACTTAGACCGATCTTATTGATTTTACGCACGTCTACGTTGTGTTTAACCGATCTGAATACACACATCTGACACATCAATTTTTCCCCAGTCTCCAAGCAATTTAAATAATCTTTGAAACCGAATTTGTTCACAACGTTAAACTTTACGCCCTTAGCACGCTTATGACATTTGGTTTCCTCGCCAAACAACCTAAAGCAGTACATTTTAGAGCGTAAGCCAACGAATTCAACGATTAATTTTTCAGCTGTTTCGAATTTAAATTTGCCCAACACTTTTTTATTTATAAGTGGTAAGCCGTAAACATTATCCAAGGGAAAATTTGATGTGTCAAACAGATTCAAATCGGTTTTTATCTCCTCATACAGGTCGTCAGTCAACACTTCCAATACGAAACTGTCTGTGTCGGTGTACAATAGATTTACGTTAAATTTTGATTTTAAATAAGCGTAAAAAAAGTCATACATTAGACACTTTGATAAATCTAGGACCGCCGCACCGATGTAGTTTGGTTTATTGTACTCAATGCTGAGCCGTTTCATCTGTACGGCGGATAGATTTTCATTAAAAACAGTTATCGAGTGGAAGTTTGGCTGACTTATCAACGCTTCCGCTCCTTTCTTTTTCCCTTGGCATTCCCACTGTGTTACTAGTCTCACGTCTACGCGCTTCTCAACCGACTCGATTGACTTGCCGTAACAAGCGTTGTTTTTCAAATTGTACACGTCCTTCTCGAAATCAGATTCGGCAGAAGCGCGTAGCTCTGTGTTGCGGTCAATATAGGTTTTTAGGAAGCATGACTGAGCGAATTTCAACACTCGATGTACTTTCTTCAAAACAAGTCCGTTCTCCAAACATTGCTTTAAGTAACGGTAGTGCAGTATGTAATTTCGTTTGTCGCTTAAAGTCGTCAGTAATTTTGTCTGTCGGTATTTTGAATGTGGAGGAACTTGTTTTTCAGCGCAAAAAGGAAAATCATTGTGTTGATCGTGCAAATCGGTTGGGTAATCAAGGTCTACTTCGATGAAATAGCCGAAATCACCATCGTCAGACACGTTCATCACATTGAAATTTTCAATTTCGTTTTCATCGAGCCATTGAAATTCGCCTGTCGGGAGAGGTTGAGACATCGCCCAGCCGTACTGGTTGTTAGCATCTAGATAGACGATGTAAGAGGACGGTACGTTGGGATTATATTGACCTGTCATGTATTTGTTGTTCGCAACACAGTGACGTTTGACACATTGAGAAATGCCACCTCATAAGGATTTGCGTATGAAATGTACCATGTCTATGTCGGACATGAGTTCCAATTCGACGTTTGTGTATTTTAGCATTGCATCCCATGAAAAACCTGGCAAGGTATAGTAATGAGCGGGATCTAGGCTATAGGTGGCGAGTTCAACTTTACGAAACTTTTCGAAAATATCACAGAGAAGGAGCACGTCAGTTTTTAAATAATTATTTGAATAGTCGAGCAAAGTAGTGCAGTCAAACACCGACCACACCTTCTTTGCACGCTCATATTCCTCCTCTGTAATATTTTCATCTGTTAGTTCAGAATAAAACGCAGACTTGGGTGGTAATTCCGTTTCGTTCAAAACATTAAATTCGGTGACGTATTCATACGGGAAAATGCCTTTCTCGGTGACGTGAGAAAATTTGTCTGCGTCGGGATAGTGTTTTCGAAGTTCAATTAAGTCCTCGTCTTTTAGAGTTTTGGCCAAAGTGGCCAGACTCGAAGAAAGAAAACGAAAAGAGTCCAAAAATCTAATTTCTATCGTACGTTTAGTCTTCTTCTTATTCTTGTCATTGGTATTGTCATCGTCAACGTCATCATCGTCACCCGTAGGAATTTTCGCACCGAATGAAATATATTTCTCCTTGTTGATCGGAATTACATTCAAGTCTGTGCATACTGAAGCCAACTGTTTAATGAAAAGATGACTGTCGAAATTGGTGAGATTGTGGAAAAATACAGGAATGAAATGCGGAATTTGATAATTGAGATTGCATATGCTGTGTGCCATACCGCGAGGTTCCCCCGTCAGATGATCGTGATCCAACACGAGGGAATTATTCACACGATCTTCTGGCGTGAATTTCTTCTCGCAGATATGACACTGATTTTGCATGTTAAATCGGGCGCGTTCTTCATGAGTTAGTGTGCGCATAGGCACAACAGTGTTTATAATTTTACTAATTGTTTTCGCGTCCGACACTAGACTGTTGATAAATTCCATAGCGCAATCGGGACCGTTGAAATACCTGTACTCGGAGAGCGCATCGCCGTAGCTACACTTTATTTTATATGCAAAACTGTGCGGTACGTGTTGCTTCAGCGACACTGTGTAAGATTCGGCAGCGTTCGGTTCGACTGTGTGTATGGGCACTAATAAACTTTCCGAGTCGGCATAGATCGCAAACGGCAACGGCTCTTTTCTCTCGTAATTTTTAAACTTTGTCACGTTGCCGGGACTCACTCTGCCCAAGCGATCTTTTTTCAATTCTGCCGTCGGCAACTTGACTATCATCTTACCGCAATCGCGTTCACAGTGTCGTTGAAGCGACTCTTCGCTATAGAAATACACAAGACAACAATCACAAATGAATTTTTTCCAAGTGATCTTATTTAACTGTGAACTCACTAATTTGGATAAATTCCGAATCCATGCATAGTGATTGTTGGCTTGCGTATCGCTATCACTAAAATACAGTAAGTTTACATGGTTTTGCTTTTTCTCTTGTGTGCAATACAAGGGTCCTACAATATTGCAATGGTCATCGACGCCGAATACGTTCACGCTGACAAATTCATTTTGTTTTTCAAACTTCCGTATGTCCTTGATCTTCATAGGAAACTCTAAGCTGTTGAAATTTAAAAGAGTGCTATAGTGAGGGTATGAACTTACTATATTGCGATTGTTTTCTACTGGGCACAGCGCGCTGACAATGGCCCAGGCGAAACATGCGTTGTCATTGTTCTGTACATTCACTATAGCTTTCTTCAATTTCAACTTTTTCGGAAGGTCGATGTATGACGAAGCACGTAACGGATTATACTTCATAAAGTTTAACTCTAGATGAGAAATTTTTTGCAAACACCAACCGGACTCTTTTTCCTGGAATTCTTCCGCTTTCTTCTGGAGTTTTGTCTTAAAGTCTGTAAGCGTAGCGTCTATGTCGGTGCCGGAATTAAAAATTACATTTTTTGAATTAAAAGATTTGATTTCACTCGCGATGTCCTCTTGTCTTAAAATGAAATAGTACGCGAACAGTTCAACATTTAACTTTACGGTCAAGAATTTTTCAAGTTGCGCTTTTATCAAGTCCACGATCGAGTCTCTGTTATTTTCAAAAAAGGTTTCAATATTTAATTCTTTACAGTCTGTATTGTCGACTCTATATGAAATTATACGATTCTTATACGCAGTCCTAGTCACTTGTATATTCTTGGAATGAGGAACGAAAGAATTCTCTTTGTGCGCGTTGCTTCTATTGTGAGCAGAAAACGAAACGGCTGGCACTAAGACACCGCAAACGTCACACAGATGTTGATTATCTTGTTTTTGTTTCTTAATCGACGGTTCACCGTCTTGATGATCTACACTATTTGCACGCTTCATATTCTGTGAATTGTTTGCGACGACTGAAGTGCCGGCCGTTTTTTCACTTCTATTTATACCGTGCTTGAGGAGCAAATGCGTTTGTAAAACATCTCTACGCGAGAGGTATAATCCGCAAACGTAGCATGCGACTTTAGATTTGTCAGAATGAACATTTTCGTGTCGTTTCAAGTTACCAAGTCTGGTAAAAGATTTCTCGCAAACACTGCACTTGAACATTTTTGTTTTTTATTAGAATGTAAACGTATTTATATAAATATGGAGAGAAAATTTTTTGGAACTATTTTAGATAAACTTACGTTTTTTTATTAATAACTTGATCTTATCTTCTTTTCAACTATTTTTAGTTCTTCTTCTTATTCTTCTTTGTCCTCGTCTTCGCTGTTGCTGTTGTCGAGTTAGCAAAAAAATTCTTGCAGTGATGTCATGTTCAATCTCTGCTTTCGCTTCTATAAATTAGTATACATTCAATTAGGTTCAGTGTCATTTTTCACACGATTTTACCAGGGTGAGGGGGGGGTGCTTGTCAAGAAGAGTGTGTGTGTACCTTATAATACCTTATTATACCTTAATTGCCATTAAATACTCTAATTTACTCTAACTGTACAGTTGGCTAAATCACATTTGAACAGAGTATAATGTAAGTATTAAATTTTAACAGAGTATAGTATAACATAGCACAATATGTACCTCTGGTCTAAACGCCTTAACGATTCACATATTATACAGAATACTTGTCATTAGCATCGTCTGACGGGAAAAATTTAAAGATGGTAGTCCTTGTAATTTTAACAAAAATGTTCATGGTTTGCGAAGTATAACATGCAGAAAGAAACTATCGAATCGTAGTACTATTTCATAAAAAAATAGAATTTTTGCTATCTACTGTAAATGTGTGTGAAGATGCTTTTTTGTTTAAAAAGTTCACTGTACTATGAAAAAAATTTAAAAAAAAATGACTTACCTTAAATTATAAGCACAGCTCTTCTGATATTGAAAAAATGATGTAGAAATACTTCTGACTATGTAGCACAATACAATTATAAGCACAGCTCTTCTGATATTGAAAAAATGTTGTAGAAATACTTCTGATTATGTAGCACAATACAATTATTATTAAAGCGTAATTTTCAAAATTTTTGTAATGCTTGGTACACAATGTGTTCGTGATCACTCGAAGAAACAAACTGTTGCTTTCACGTCTAAAGTTGTTGCGTTTTTATAGAAGAATAAATGCGTTAAATTATATACATTCATTCCAGGTATTAAGGGTTTTTTTAACGAAATTTACCTTTACTAACATGTTTTTTTCCAATTAAAACCAGCAATAAAAAAAGGGTATCTATTAGCAGGTATAAATTATAGAAAAGAATTATTTCATAAAACACGTGTGTCTTATTATTTTTTTCCAAATAAATCAGGTAATAAAAAAAAGGTTCAACCCTAATAAACAGGTATAAAAAGGTACAAAAGGTATAAAAATTCTAAGAACCCTTCATTAGAACCCAACGGTCAAAGAAACACCTGTTACACCCTCATAAAAAACGTCCATTAAAATTCCTTCTGATATTGAATTTTTTAATGACTTTGGTTCCCACAAGCATATTACAAAACACCTGCACTCTTACAATAAATAACACCTTTATTACGATAACTGTCACCATAAAAGATTTTTTATTTTTTTCAATTCCTAGAATTATATTTTTTTATATACATATGTATAAGATTTCTATATAAGCTCATTTATTTACCGCTACAAAAGAAACTACGCCCTCTAGCAAACGATTGGCTTGCCAACATCTAATCTGCTAACCCACTTGCATTTTCTTTTACCCCCCGCCCCCTAGTCACTCTAGTCCCGCCCCTCTAGTCACTCTAGCCCGCCCCTCTAGTCACCCTAGCCCGCCCCCCTAGTCACTCTAGCTCTCCTCCTAGTCACTCTAGCCCTCCCCCCGTTAGCTGCCCCGCCCCCCAATAACAGCCTCGCGGTCGACTGCTAGCGTAACGCCCCGTCCCGTCACAGATTTTCACAGAATTTTCACGCTTTTCACGGGTTTGCTATCCCCGGTATCTCAGCTGCCCCGCCCCCCAATAGCAGCCTCGCGGTCGACTGCTAGCGTAACGCCCCCCGTCACAGTTTTCCACAGAATTTTCACGCTTTTCACGCTCCGTAGCTACGGAGATCCAGGACCTGTGAATATACATACTTGAGGGCATCGATGTTATTGTTTTAACCCCAACGCTAGCAAACAGCTGATCGCTCTATAAATAGCCTCAAATCCTCTCAGCTCTGATATTCATTCTCAGCCGAAACTCAGTTGCTGAAGGAGTAGTTAGAATACGCCGATCCTGGACCCTCACTCAGTTTTCCGGCATGGCGGCCAATTTTCCGCAATTTTCCGGAATTTTCCGAGTCGACCGTATACTCAAATTAATCGTTGTCACGCCCCCATCACGTTACCGTTGTCCAATCGTTGCTGCGCGCCACCATTTTCAAGTTAGAGGGGAGTGGTATAGGTGAGAAAATTTCTTCAGAGTCGAGCGAGGGGTCAAATTAATCGTTGACACGCTCCCATCACGTTACCATTGTCCAATCGTTGCTGTGCGCCACCATTTTCAAGTTAGAGGCCGGGGCGTGAAAAAAAATTTCTTCACGGTCGAGCGAGGGTTAAAAAAAAATATCGACTCGACTGCAAGGGGGCGTGTTATCGTCAAAAGATGAAAAAAAATGGCGAACGACTGCGACACACGTTATCAAAGAAAAGAAAAATGGATACCGCGGAGATAAGTCTCGGGTAGCGGGCGGGCGGGGGGTTTTTCACAGGTTGCGATTGGGAGGGGGTTGACATTTTACAGGGGGGCGAGTAAAGGGTAGAACTGGAGAGCACGCATAATCAAAAAAAATCTAACTATGCAGCATAATAATAATATGTTATTGCATTTCCCAGCCATGACTTTTTATGTACACATTTTTATCATATTAAATTAAATAACGTATTTTTTTTAGAATTTATATTTAAAAGTAGTGAAAATCTTTTTTACCTTATAGAAAACGCACACTTTCAATTAACACACAAACCTGCACGCACTGCAAATATTATTATATTATGGAAAATGTTTTAGCTGGTGTTAATTAACAATAGGCATCCGACGAACTGCTTCGCCATCTGACACATGTAACACTGCAGGAAATAAAATATATTAGGACACCGCAACACGAGCTGCAATATTATTTCATAGAAATGTATTTGAACGTTATAACTGTTCACTAAAGCTACTTTTCTTCTTTTTAAAGAATTTAGTATGGTTAATTTCAGTTTACTTTTTGAAAAGTCAAATCTAATTCGCTATTTAAAATGATATTATTTTATTTTCCGTTTCCTTGGTTGATTTTTAAGGAACTGATTGGGTATAGGTAAGATATAATGCCAATATAATATGTATATCAGTTTCAATTGTTATAGTTTATATCTTATTTTTTAAGCTAAAATCATGGTTAGCGAGCAGTCAATGTTTTGTCGACATATGGGACATCTACTCATTCGTGGTGCGCAATTCCCACAAGCCACCATATGTCGGCAAGGAAAATACGCGACACTTCTTTCTTCTTCACAACAAAATAAACAAATGTGCCTATTACCCTCCCGTAACTGTGGTACTGGAGTTGTTGATGTTGACGCCGGCATTGTTGTAGCTTCAAGGAAACTACAACTTTCACTGGCCCTTCTGTGCTCCAAAAGCGGTACATCCTCTTCCTCCCATCCCTCCACAGTGATGTCGCAGGCAAAGCACCTAACGGCGTCGCTATCATCATTCATCAGATGTCCTGTGAAAATACATAATAATGAATTAACATCTGTTCGCCGCGTCGCAGACCTCGTTCATTGCCCGGTGTCGCGGATTGCACGAACACATGCGTGCGTATTGGGGTATGAGATGCTTCAGGATCGCCTCGCGTTTCGGTTTTGATCGGATGTGAAACTGCATGAAAAGTTATCTTCAGGTATCTAAAATTATATTACAAAATAAGTACACATGATAGGATAAAATGGTAAACAAAAAAATTTTTTTTTAAAAGAAGAAATACGTTTTCATGTTTTTTCTGTGTTGATTTAACACATGAGTCAATCGAGACTAGCGTTGAGAACATTTACAATTATTTTATAGTAAGCTACTTTTCATGGGTAATAATATCTACTGTAAATGCGTGTATTAGACGCTTTTTGTTTAAAAAAATCACTGTACTACTGAAAGAGTTTAAAAAAATGACTTACCTTAAATATACAAGCACGACACTTCTGATTTTGAAAAATTGTAGAAAAAATTTCTCTATCTATCTACACAATACAATACAATTAGTAAACAGTAACTAAATATCAATGATTTTTTTATTTAATTATTTTATGTTTAAGTAGGTATCTGAAATTACGTGCTCCAACATTGCTGGAGTAATCTAAGATATTTGATACAAATTAAAATGTAATTTTCTCCGCAATTAATGATCGAATTTGAAAAACAAAAAGACTGTTGTAAAAAGAATTGAGAGGCCTTTCGAACTGCAAATCGTTTGACACCCCTTTCCATTGAAAATTTTTGGGGTGTAATTCACCCTGCTCTCAGGGTTGAAGCTACGTAAATAATACCAATCGATTTAGATGTCCCCCTTAATTCTAAAATTGATGTGTGCGAGCTTTTTTCGCAAAACTGATGTTAAGTGGCCAAAACGTGGGGTAACTGTTTTATTGGGCCACTCTGTATAATACATATAGTGTACAATAGATTAATTTCTATGAAAATAAAACAAAATAAATTAACACTTACAAATACATATGTACATATTATGTATGGATGTATCATGTAACTTTAATGAAAATTAAACATTGCACATATGTGTGTATTACAGATCAGAAGAACAATATGTATTGTGATTTCGTTCTAACCGGACGATTATTATACAATTAGGTCGCTAAAAGCAGTTGGTCGCTTAAACCGGGGTCGTACTATACGGATATGCTTTCATAGTACGTCTATATGAAACCTAACGTGAGTTTACACTTACGTCGCTAAAAACGGTTAGCCGTTATAAACGAAGTCGTAATAGACGGACTCTACTGTACTTCAGAAAACAACCTGTAGCGCTATCATAACTGAATTAAGAAATGCTTACTCGTTGTTCTAAGTCAATGGTAACTATGTAACAAAAACAGGTCGATCGAACGCATTTGTCAACGCCAAACACGTTACCTTCACATATTATTTCGATATTGAAACACATTGTTTCTGAACTTTTGACACATCAATCAAGTGTCACTTAAAGCAATAAACGAACCATAAATAATCATTGAAAAGTAGGTGTTTACTTTTTTTATGAAAAAATCAATTCGAATTCTCACTGCTAATGTCGGTAGAGAGCTTGAGAAGAGCCGAGGTAGCAGGAACGGTGTTTATATGGCGTTTCATGACGAGTCAATTACAGACACCCTATTCCAAGGTTCTATTTCCAGAATTGGTGAAAGTATCAATTAGAATTTAGATTATATTATTATTAAAAATATGAAAAGCAGTTGACAAAAAATTAAATTAAAAATTTTAAAAAACCCCGATCACCAAATTGTTCGTTTCATAATAAACAGTATTTCACAGACAGACCGACAAAGCTTCAAACTTATAACAGCCCCCCCCCCCATTGCGTCAGGGGTTAAAAATATGAATTGGTACTAAACTCAAATAACTCTGGTAGTTAAAGATCTTAAAAAAATATCTGGGCTGCAAACCAAAATCACTTACATATGACGAATTTTTTTCTTTTTTTAAAGTTACCAACAGTTAGGCTTATTTGGCCTTAAAACCAATAATTAATATTTTCAGTTTATTATTTTTTAAGACATTTATTTTCATACACTGTAGCCTTTTTGTAAACATTTTGTAACTTGTAGTTTTTGTCTAAAGATTTTGAGGTTCTACCCGTAACTTTGACACATTTATATTCGTCCTCATTGTACGGAGTTTTGTAAAAGAAACATGCCTTATATTGTTTAGAATCGATTTTTTAAATCTTTATGTCAGTCATCTTAATAGACTCATTATTAGAATTCTTGTTGACATTTTTTCCGACATCATTGGCAAGACTTTTTTAAATAAAAATTTTTTTTGTGATCCATCTCGCGAAATTTGTAGAGTCCCCTTTTTTGGCGGTTCGGTAAAAAGCATAGCTTCTGAGTGATTTTAGCATTGAATTACTTTCTAACACTTAAATTAAATCTGCCGTATGCTAACTTAACGTTTTCTTTAAAAAAAAATTAAACTTAAAAACTTACCTATAGTTAATTCCGTGTCGTGATTCATTCCGCCACGCATGAGATTTTATTTTTTTTTTTGTATCTTTACTAAGCACATTAATTTTTTTCTATTATAATATTTTACAATTTTGTTCCCGTGTGTTTTGGTTATCTCAAACACACCATACAGAATGATTGAGAAGTGAATTTTACCTACAGTACGCCGACCTTGTAATCTCATGATTTAATCACCTTCCATAGAACTAAAGAAAAGACAATTTCCCTATTTTCTTTAATAAGGAGGTAAGAAATAAAATGAATTCCAGTGAATATAAAACAGTTTTCCATCAGCTTTTTTATTTTAATATATTGTTACAAATTAATAAATAACGTCTTTTTTATATCTAAAAAATCTGCAACAAAAGAATATGTTACTATTAAAAAAAGGGTATAAAATCGATTAATATTTACTTAGTTTAGGGAATATAAAAGAACAATAAATAACTTAAAAAATAGAAAGTAAACGGGGAATTTACATAATATATAGTCCATATAATTACAAAAATACGTACTTTATACATGCTTCACATAAGCACACATGGGACTGAAGCGCTTGTGTTCATATAAGGGACAGTCCCCCTGCCTCCACGCCTCAATTGTTATGCCACACGCGTGACACCGAACAACATCGCAAAGCGGCACTTCATGCTTAAATCTTCGCCCTACGAAAAACTAGAGGAAAGATTTCTTGAGTTCATTAGAAATATATAATAGAGAAACTTAACAGTATTTTCGGTCTCCGTCTCTACATTATTCTCTACGATGGTTTCTATGCCATCTACCGCATCTTCGGCATGTTCGTCATCGACGACGCCATTTTCCTCCCGCGTCTGATGTAGTAATTGACACAACATCTTTTGATCTTCTTGCATTTCTTTTAATCTTTTACTTATTTCCTCAAAGATTAACGCCGAGCTCTTACGCTTGGCCATATTTTTGATTAAAAAGATCAAAAATACCAATTAAAGAATACTGGGAACCACTTGAAACGCAAGGAGAAGTTTTATACGTGTAGCTTTTAGCGCACAACGAAAGATATGACGCTGTAGGAAGTAAGAGAGAGAGAAGACGGAAATGTAAATTTTGATACTCTGAAAAGTTGTGGCATCTAGCGTGCGCGGGAGATAACTACCATAGAACTAAAGAAAAGACAATTTCCTTATTTTCTTTAATAAGGAGGTAAGAAATAAAATGAATTCCAGTGAATATAAAACAGTTTTCCATTAGCTTTTTTATTTTAATATATTGTTACAAAATAATAAATAACATCTTTTTATATGTAAAAATCTGCAACAAAAGAATATGTTTAATATTAAAAAAGGGTATAAAATCGATTAATATTTACTTAGTTTAGGGAATATAAAAAAAACAATAAATAACTTAAAAAATAGAAGGTAAACGGGGAATTTACATAATATATAGTCCATATAATTACAAAAATACATACTTTATACATGCTTCACATAAGCACACATGGGACTGAAGCGCTTGTGTTCATATAAGGGACAGTCCCCCTGCCTCCACGCCTCAATTGTTATGCCACACGCGTGACACCGAACGGCATCGCAAAGCGGCACTTCATGGTTAAATCTTCGTCCTATGAAAAAAGACAAAAATTGAGATTCAAGGAAAATATTTTAGATCAAATATAATTCTCATATAAATAGCAATCAACGTATCTTATTTGCAATTATTATTTTATAACATTGAATGCTCGTTTTTCAACGACACTGAACTAGGAAAATAAACTCGAATCAAAAAAAATTTAAAGATTTATTATTAGAAAAATGAAAACATTAAATATATTTTATTTACTTACCGACATAAAAAAGCCTGCGTCAGCAAACTCTCTCTTATTCCCCACAACAGCAGCGGTGCCCGTTCAAAAGAGCGAATGCGCTCTTCGCGATAAAAATATTTCGCTTTTATCAACATTTCGTACTCGAATGAATATATTTTTTCAGTTAACTTAAAATGAAACCTCTGTTTTGTCAAAATATGAATTTTTGCTAATAAAGATATTTATCGTTTTCAACTGAAGAAAATTTATATATACAGAGTGTTTCATTCTGACGTACACATATTTTTTCCATAGAATAGAATTTTATTAGCGTTAAAAAAACCCACAATGTATGATACAATTCGGGGGGTAATTAGAATTATCGAACACTGCTGATTGAATATCTTCGCGAATGATTACTGCAGCAGCTTCTAGAATCCTGAATCGTTCTTCCTTTTTATTCAATTTTCGTTTTTCGTACCAAGCTTGATTTAAAATTTCATGATGATTGTCTAATAAGCATATGAATGTTGATGCTCCTGATTTTTCAGTGATAATAATTTTATTACCATACCTCAGCTTTAATCGTCTCTTACAATCAAACAATCTTTTATTAATGTGGAATTTTATAAAATTCTCAGGATAATTATTCATTAAAAGATAATTGTGGACGAAATGTAAATTTTTTTCCTGAAAACACGAAGGCGAAAGTTGTAATACTTTATCGACCAAAGAGTAAACCAATACCTCTCTCATAAAAATTGGGATGATCTGAATTGAAGTATAGAAATCTATGAGAAAAAGTAGATTTATGATACCAGTCTGTAATTAATCGTTTATTATGCTTAATTATCAACAATTCCAAAAAACTAATTTTATTATCATTTTCAGTTTAGTGAGTAAATTTAAGTCTATTTTCGTAACTGTTGAAAACATCTAATATTTCATGAATTTGATACTTTGGAATAATTGTTAAACATCATCAACATATCTGACATAGATTAATGGTTTAAAACTCAATTTATCAATACAACCTTGTTCAAGATCATCTAACAGATCAGCAAATTTGGGAGATATGGGAGATCCCATGAGAAAACCCTGGGATTGTTTATAAAATTTATTATTAAATTGAAAAAAAGTGTTGTTCATTAAGAATTCAATAGCCTCACTTAAATTATTAAAACTGGTACATATTTCATTTCTGATAGCAGCATATCTCTAGGTTACGACGATATAGTGGACTGTATAATAATATACACAAATTTATTTGCTGACAACTGTATTACAAATAATTATAAATTGTACAACTGGAGTACATGTGTTGCATCTGGACACATGTCTCAATCACGGTTTATTGTCGAATGTCTGAAGAGTATATATTGAACATTTTCTTCTTCTTATTACAAATGCAATTCAACAATACTCAGCCTAGTGGCGGGTAAATGTACCAATAAATTGTCTACTCATCACTAGATGGTGGTAATCGTAACTATTGTTTGTTTAGATAAATAAACGTAAACATCTCTCAATAGATTTTAATACTAACTCCTTACTGATGTTAGTAAAAAGCGAAGTAGCATCAATACTGATCATAACATAGTCTTCAGGAATTGTTAGGTCACTTATTAATTGTAACATATCAGAACCATTTTTTAAAGATTTCGGTTTATAAATGCAACTGTCAAATATTTCGTTAATGGTTTTAGCAAATAAATAAGTTGGTGAATTTACTAAAGCAACAATATGTCGCAAAGGTGCACAATTCTTATGTATTTTAGGTAATCCGTAGATTTTAGGTAACAATCAGTTTGTGTAATAAAATTAGGATGCAACTTTTTTTTTGAACTAGTCATTTTCATTCCATTTTTTCAAAATTTTATTTGTTTTAGATTGTAAAGATTTCAACGGATCCTTATCTAAACAAATGTATGTGGTATCATCAGAAAGTAATAATTCCATTTTATCAATATGGTTTATGGCAACTGTAACATTGCCTTTATCAGCTAAAGTAAATAAAATATTATAATAATTAAAAATTGTGAACTTCCTTGGCAAAAATTGAAATTTTTTTAATAAAAATAAAAGATACTGCTACATGTTTCGGCAAACTTAGGTTGCCATCATCAGGCATACAAGAAATAATTTACTTCGTCCACCATGCGATTTCCCTATAATAAACAGAAAAAACAAATTATAACGACTATATCAATGATTAAAAATATATTTATATTTTCAAAATACAAATTATAATAAAAATTTATTCTAAAAATTACTTATCATGTGACTAACTAATATAAAAAATTAAAAAGATATAAAAATACAGATTATAATAAAAATTTATTCTAAAAAATTACCTATCTATGTGACTACAAAAAATTAACAAAAAAGTACTGTTGTTTCTCCAATTATAACATCAAACAGTTTTCGCATGTATGTACTTTATATAATCACATTCCTTATTTTATTCAATGTGATTAATATAGGGTTGATGAAATACCTGTACTCGAAGAGCGAATCGTCATAGCTACATTTAATTTTATATGCGAAACTGTGCGGCACGTGTTGCTTCAGCGACACTGAAAGATTCGGTAGCGTTCGGTTCGACTGTGTGTATGGGCTTCAATAAACTTTCCGAATCGGCATATATCACGAACGGCAACGGTTCTTTTCTCTCATAATTTTTAAACTTTGTCAAGTTGCCGGGACTCACTCTGCTCAACCAATATTTTTTCAATTCTGCCGTCAGCAACTTGACTTTCATCTTACCCCAATCGTGTTATGTCCTATTTTGGCCTTGCAAAGTTACAAAAAATATCTTAACTTACTGACATACGCATTCACTGAAAGTCTATTACGCAGTCCTTGCTGCGTTATTTTATTCCCACAATAATACTTTTGTTTTCAATAAGGTCGAGATTCGAGCGACTCCGCGTCACTATCTGCCTTGTTAAAAATTATTATTGATAATTCATAAATCTATCTTTGTTATACAAAGTACAACAGAAAGGTGCAATGTGAAAACGAAAAATTACCGGTCACTTTACCGCTCATGTCCATATATTGCAGCGTCTTTTATGAGATCGCCACGCCTACTTTCACTTTTCGATGTACTCTTCTCACACCACACAAAATAAGTGTACATTTAGTTGCTTAACTTATTTTAAAACAAAACTAAATATTCTGGGGTGTCACAATGTGTAGTCTATTTTTCGTTTCAAATAAATAAAGACAGCACTACTGCTAGTCACAAGTGTTAAGTTCCTTTCCACCTACCACTGAAATGGCATGAAAAACGAAATGTATTTACTAGTGATGGGATAATTCGAATTAAAAATAATCGATAATCATATTTTTTAAATAATCGGTAACATCCGATTATGGAAATAATTCGAATTATACATAACAATCTGAAAGGAGATTGTTATGATCGAAAATTACAGGGTGTCCCAATAAACCCATATTAACAATAATACACGATAATCTTATGATAAGATCATTCCAAAGTTACTTAAATCTAATTTTATCGTTTTTTTAAGTTTTTATGTATTTGTTTTTTATTTTTTTTTGTTTTTATTATTAAACTACTGGTTCACCACTGAAATGTTTTTGTCCCATTGCCAACAGCTCTTTTAGTATTGCTTTGTTTTTAGAATTAAGCATCTTCTTTTGCATTATTTTTGGCAAACATATTTGCATTACTTTTTTTGATAACTTACTCAATTTATCACTCAGTATCTTACAATCATTTCTTATCAATCTGGAATACATATCAGATGAAAACGGAGACATATTGTAGTCAGCTAACTCCAGAGCATTTGCTTTATTCTCGCTCTTCAAAATATTTATGACATCAGTCAAAAAAAAGAACACTAAAAACAGTGTGCTTTCTTCATCAGTGAAGAAGAGATTCTTATTCGGCCTCACTTTTGGAATGGTTGGTAGAGGAATAAAATCTTTGTGTATAGGGGAATCTTGTGTAGCATCTGTTGCCAGAGTAGCATTCATTTGTTTCCTGAATTCTGGATCCAGCAGAGCATGCCATCCGAGATTATAACCAAGTGGCGTCATGTCATCTTGATTAGCTAAGTTAGTTGATGTCAATCTTGCAGTAGCTGTTGCTAATCTCGAATGAGTGCAATATAATTCATCATTGACACTCTCACTTGGGACATACATGTTTATCTTTTTGTCTCCAAAATTCAGAGATATTACTGTTCCTTTTTCTTTTTATATTCAAGTCCATTTTTTATCAACATCATTCCCAGATTTGTTTTTTCTGTTTCGTCCAATATTTCAACATAATTCCTTATGTCGATGTCTTTTGTGCTATTATCCACACGCTTGTAATTAGCACCGATACAAGAGACTACTGTAGCCTCCATGGAAACAGTTTTCTTTTTCATCAGTTCTAATTGGGACAAAGCTGTATCCATTTCAGAGTAGAATATAGGCATTTTGTCAATCAGTTTCTTCTTTAGAAAACTTCTTAAAATTCCAGTGTAAGCGAACTCATATCCATATCCTTTAAGTTGATAGAGAATTTGCTACAAAATGCGATTCTTTTGGCCATATTCATGATTGTTATGGTTTCTACTTTTAAACCAAAATCTTCTATGCTCACTATTTCATCTTCTTTCAAGTTGCTACCCAATCCCTCAAAACTCATTGCTTCCCTATTCTCAGTTGGAAGTCCTCTGACAAATCTTTTCATGGCATTTTGTACATTGGTTATTGACATGTATTCATCATTTACTATTTTTTCAAAATCATTAATCATGTTCTGTTCTTTAGTTTTCTCTTCTTTCTTATTATCAGTCATTTTGCTTTTGAGTTTTTTGTTCTTTTTGTTTAAATTTCTTTATTTTTTTCCTGTATTCCGCTTTCTTCAGGAGTTTTGTCTTAAAGTCTGTAAGCGTAACGTCTATGTCGGTACCGGAATTAAAAATTACATTTTTTTGTATTAAACGATTTGATTTCACTCGCGATGTCTTCTTGTCTTTAAATGAAATAGTGTGCGAAAAGTTCAACATTTATCTTTACGGTCAAGAATTTTTCAAGTTGGATTTTTATTAAGTCAACGATAGCAGTTCTATTATTTAAAAAAAAAGTGTCAATATTTAATACTCTGTAATCTACGTTGTCAACTGTATATGAAATTATTCGATTTTTATATGTTCTTGGAAAGAGAAACGAAAGAATTCTCTTTGTGCGGGGTGCTTCTATTGTGTGCAGAAAACGAAACGGCTGGCACTAAGACACCACCGCAAACGTTGGTTATCAAGTTTTTGTTTCTTAACACCCAACGATTCACCGTCTTGATCTTCACTATTTGCACGCTTCATGCTATTCTTCGTTTGATCTTCTCTTCTTTTTCTCGATTCTTCGTCTTCACTGTCGCTATTGTGGAGCTGGCGAAATTCTAACAGGGGTGTCATGGTTTGGTATGAGTTAATTTTCGACTCCCCTTATAAATAAGCGCGCTATCAAAGAGTTTCAGGATGGTTTTTTTACGCTCTTCCGTTATTTTCTGGAAGCGCGCAGGGAGGATGAAAACACCGTTTTCTCCTAGTAACAAAACAGCGAGTTTTCCACCAAATTTTGTTTTTACGCGTTCAAAATGTTTGTATTTTATAATCAATGAAACCGAATTTTTCCACAACGTTTGATTTTTTGCCTTTAGCACGCTTATAACATTTGCTTTCTTCATCGAACAGTCTGAAGCAGTACATTTTCGAACGTAAGGCAATGAACTCTACTATTAATTTTTCAGCCGTTTCAAATTTAAATTTACCCAACACTTTTTTGTTTGTCAGTGGTAAGCCGTAAACATTATCCGCAAGAAAGTTTATGTGTCGAACAAGTTCAGATCGGTTTTTATCTCCTCGTACAGGTTATCAGTTAACACTCCCAATACAAAATTGTCCGTATCTGTGTAACATAAACTTACGTTGAATTTTGAATTTAAATAACCGCAAAAAAGTCATACATCAGGCACTTTAATAAATCTAACACCGCCGCACCTATGTAATTTGGTTTATTGTACTCAATACTAAGACGTTTCATTTGTACGGCGGATAGATTTTCATTGAATTAATTAATTTTCATTAATTTATTTTCACTTCCTTCATCTCGAATGGCACGCCCGGTCGATAAACGCCGGCAGAATGCTGAGCGACCATTTTCAAATAATACTACCAACTTATTGAATACCAGGTGTCTTAAAATTTACCATTGAACTGTTGAAAGACAATATTATCTTATCTTATCAGAAATAATAATAAGGCATTCAGCGGTTCTCAAACAGTTTTACGTAAAAAAAGAAAAACAAGAATTTATTAAAAAATGTTTTTATTTTAATAAAAAAACATGGTATACTATATTATATATTTTATATTATAATAAACGTAAATCTGTAACAAAAGAAAAAATAAACATTAAAATTATGCTTAATATTAAAAAAGGGTATAAAATCGTTTAGGGAATATAGGATATATTTAATATTTGTAGAAATAAAAAAATATTTCAACAGATATTAAAAAAATCAAATATTAAGTTATGTACATAACTTTATATTTGTTATTTTTCATTGTCCTTGTCCACATACCTGTGAATTAGTTTCAATAATTTCAAAATGGACGGAAATGATCAAAATTAAAACTATGCTTAATATTAAAAAAAGGGTATAAAATCGTTTAGGGAATATAGGATATATTTAATATTTGTAGAAATAAAAAAATATAGCAACAGATATTAAAAAAATCACTGAATGAAATTAAAAAAAAATAAAAGCAAACGGGGAAATTCACACACAGTGTATATAATTACAAAAAATACATACTTCACATATCCTTTACATAAGGACACTGTGGACTGAACTTGCGGTGTTCCGCAAGGGGTTCATCCTCTCGTTGCCAGAATTCCAATGTCACCCGACAAATGTGACACCGGACTATATAATTACAAAAAATACATTCTTCACATATCCTTTACATAAGGACACTGTGGACTGAACTTGCGGTGTTCCGCAAGGGGTTCATCCTCTCGCTGCCAGAATTCCAATGTCACCCGACAAATGTGACACCGGACTATATAATTACAAAAAATACATTCTTCACATATCCTTTACATAAGGACACTGTGGACTGAACTTGCGGTGTTCCGCAAGGGGTTCATCCTCTCGTTGCCAGAATTCCAATGTCACCCGACAAATGTGACACCGGACTATATAATTACAAAAAATACATTCTTCACATATCCTTTACATAAGGACACTGTGGACTGAACTTGCGGTGTTCCGCAAGGGGTTCATCCTCTCGTTGCCAGAATTCCAATGTCACCCGAATGTCACCCGACAAATGTGACACCGGACTATATAATTACAAAAAATACATTCTTCACATATCCTTTACATAAGCACACTGTGGACTGAACTTGCGGTGTTCCGCAAGGGGTTCATCCTCTCGTTGCCAGAATTCCAATGTCACCCGACAAATGTGACACCGGACTATATAATTACAAAAAATACATTCTTCACATATCCTTTACATAAGGACACTGTGGACTGAACTTGCGGTGTTCCGCAAGGGGTTCATCCTCTCGTTGCCAGAATTCCAATGTCACCCGACAAATGTGACACCGGACTATATAATTACAAAAAAAATACATTCTTCACATATCCTTTACATAAGGACACTGTGGACTGAACTTGCGGTGTTCCGCAAGGGGTTCATCCTCTCGTTGCCAGAATTCCAATGTCACCCGACAAATGTGACACCGGACTATATAATTACAAAAAATACATTCTTCACATATCCTTTACATAAGGACACTGTGGACTGAACTTGCGGTGTTCCGCAAGGGGTTCATCCTCTCGCTGCCAGAATTCCAATGTCACCCGACAAATGTGACACCGGACTATATAATTACAAAAAAATACATTCTTCACATATCCTTTACATAAGGACACTGTGGACTGAACTTGCGGTGTTCCGCAAGGGGTTCATCCTCTCGTTGCCAGAATTCCAATGTCACCCGACAAATGTGACACCGGACTATATAATTACAAAAAATACATTCTTCACATATCCTTTACATAAGGACACTGTGGACTGAACTTGCGGTGTTCCGCAAGGGGTTCATCCTCTCGTTGCCAGAATTCCAATGTCACCCGACAAATGTGACACCGGACTATATAATTACAAAAAAAATACATTCTTCACATATCCTTTACATAAGGACACTGTGGACTGAACTTGCGGTGTTCCGCAAGGGGTTCATCCTCTCGTTGCCAGAATTCCAATGTCACCCGACAAATGTGACACCGGACTATATAATTACAAAAAATACATTCTTCACATATCCTTTACATAAGGACACTGTGGACTGAACTTGCGGTGTTCCGCAAGGGGTTCATCCTCTCGCTGCCAGAATTCCAATGTCACCCGACAAATGTGACACCGGACTATATAATTACAAAAAAATACATTCTTCACATATCCTTTACATAAGGACACTGTGGACTGAACTTGCGGTGTTCCGCAAGGGGTTCATCCTCTCGTTGCCAGAATTCCAATGTCACCCGACAAATGTGACACCGGACTATATAATTACAAAAAATACATTCTTCACATATCCTTTACATAAGGACACTGTGGACTGAACTTGCGGTGTTCCGCAAGGGGTTCATCCTCTCGTTGCCAGAATTCCTATGTCACCCGACAAATGTGACACCGGACTATATAATTACAAAAAAAATACATTCTTCACATATCCTTTACATAAGGACACTGTGGACTGAACTTGCGGTGTTCCGCAAGGGGTTCATCCTCTCGTTGCCAGAATTCCAATGTCACCCGACAAATGTGACACCGGACTATATAATTACAAAAAATACATTCTTCACATATCCTTTACATAAGGACACTGTGGACTGAACTTGCGGTGTTCCGCAAGGGGTTCATCCTCTCGCTGCCAGAATTCCAATGTCACCCGACAAATGTGACACCGGACTATATAATTACAAAAAAATACATTCTTCACATATCCTTTACATAAGGACACTGTGGACTGAACTTGCGGTGTTCCGCAAGGGGTTCATCCTCTCGTTGCCAGAATTCCAATGTCGCCCGACAAATGTGACACCGGACTATATAATTACAAAAAATACATTCTTCACATATCCTTTACATAAGGACACTGTGGACTGAACTTGCGGTGTTCCGCAAGGGGTTCATCCTCTCGCTGCCAGAATTCCAATGTCACCCGACAAATGTGACACCGGACTATATAATTACAAAAAATACATTCTTCACATATCCTTTACATAAGGACACTGTGGACTAAACTTGCGGTGTTCCGCAAGGGGTTCATCCTCTCGCTGCCAGAATTCCAATGTCACCCGACAAATGTGACACCGGACTATATAATTACAAAAAATACATTCTTCACATATCCTTTACATAAGGACACTGTGGACTGAACTTGCGGTGTTCCGCAAGGGGTTCATCCTCTCGTTGCCAGAATTCCAATGTCACCCGACAAATGTGACACCGGACTATATAATTACAAAAAATACATTCTTCACATATCCTTTACATAAGGACACTGTGGACTGAACTTGCGGTGTTCCGCAAGGGGTTCATCCTCTCGTTGCCAGAATTCCAATGTCACCCGACAAATGTGACACCGGACTATATAATTACAAAAAAATACATTCTTCACATATCCTTTACATAAGGACACTGTGGACTGAACTTGCGGTGTTCCGCAAGGGGTTCATCCTCTCGTTGCCAGAATTCCAATGTCACCCGACAAATGTGACACCGGACTATATAATTACAAAAAATACATTCTTCACATATCCTTTACATAAGGACACTGTGGACTGAACTTGCGGTGTTCCGCAAGGGGTTCATCCTCTCGTTGCCAGAATTCCAATGTCACCCGACAAATGTGACACCGGACTATATAATTACAAAAAATACATTCTTCACATATCCTTTACATAAGGACACTGTGGACTGAACTTGCGGTGTTCCGCAAGAGGTTCATCCTCTCGCTGCCAGAATTCCAATGTCACCCGACAAATGTGACACCGGACGGCGTCACATATCGGCGCTTCACGCCAGAATCGGTTCCCTACGAAAAAAAAATTGAAAAAATTCATGAAAAAATATTTTAGATTAAATAACAATCAATGCATTATATAGAAAATAGAAAAAATTAAATATTTATTTACTCACCAACGTATTAAAATCCCGCCTCAGCAAATTCCCTTTTATTTCCCCACAACAGCTGCGGAGCGCCATTAAAAGAGTGGACACGCTCTTCGCGATAAAAGTATAGTGATTTCATAGAAATTTCGCAGTCGAATGAAAATATTATTCAGTTAACTTAAAATGAAACCTCTGTTTTGTTAAAATATGAATTTTCGCTAATAAAGATCTTATAGAAAATAGAAAAAATTAAATATTTATTTATTCACCAACGTAATAAAATCTCGCCTCAGCAAATTCTCTTTTATTCCCCCACAACAGCTGCGGAGCGCCATCAAAAGAGTGGACACGCTCTTTGCGATAAAAGTATTTTGATTTCATGGACATTTCGCATTTATTTGTTTACTTCCAAATATAGAAAAAGCCCGCCTCGGCGAACTCTCTTCTGTTTGAATATAATAGAAGAGGGACGCGCTGAAAAGAACGCACCCTCTCTTCTTATACACTATATTTTGCCTTTACCCACATTTCGAGCACAACAGAAATTATTTTTAGCCGATGCAAAGAAGAAACCTCGGCTTACGAATTTTGACTTTAAATAACCGTAAAAAAGTCATTCATCAGACACTTTGATAAATCTAACACCGCCGCACCGATGTAATTTGGTTTAATGTACTCAATACTAAGACGTTTCATTTGTACGGCGGACAGATTTTCATTGAAAACAGTTATCGAATGGAAGTTTGGCTGACTAATCCACGCTTCTGTTCCTCGTTTTTTTCCCTTGCATTCCCAATGCGTTACCAGTCTCACGTCTACGCGCTTCTCAACCGATTCGATTGATTTACCATAACAAACGTTGTTTTTCAACTTGTAAACATCCTTCTCGAAATCAGATTCGGCAGAATAGCGTAGCTCTGTGTTGCGATCGATGTAGGTTTTTAAGAAACACGACTGTGCAAGTTTCAACACTCGATGCACTTTTTTCAAAACAAGTCCATTCTCCAAGCATTGTTTTAAGTAGCGCTAGTGCTGTATGTAATGTCGTTTGTCGCTTAAAGTCGTCAGTAACTTTGTCTTTCGGTATTTTGAATGTGGAGGAACTTGTTTTTCAGCGCAAAAAGTAAAATCATTGTGATGATCGTGCAAACCGGCTGGATAATCAAGGTCTACGTCGGTGAAATAGCCAACATCATCATCGTCTGACACGGTCATTTTGATCTTCTCTTCTTTTTTCTATTCTATTCAGTTCTTTTCTTCTACTTTGTTTTCGTCTTCGTCTTCACTGTCGCTATTTTTGAGCTGATGAAATTCTAGCAACGCTGTCGAGTTTTGATAGGAGTCAAGTTTCGTCTTCCCCCCGTATAAATAAGCGCGCTATCAAACAGATTCAGAATGGTTTTTTTTCGCTCTTCCGTCATTTTCTGGAAGCGCGTAGGGAGAATAAACCACCGTTTTCTGCTAGTAACAAAACAGCGAGTTTTTCGCCAAATTTTGTTTTTAAGTATTCGAAATTTTGTATTTTGTAAGTCCTGCCAAACATCAATTCATTAAATTTTCGAAATCGTCTGTTGCCTAACGTTGAATTGAATGTGGATGATGATGATGATGAAAGTCAAATTTCATTTAGGAAATCCATCTGAAAGGAGATGTGAGCATACGTTATTTTTCACACACGCACTTATGGGGAGAACGTTGTTAACGATGCCGCCGTGGAATCCCACCGCTGCCACCATTGTTAACGATGCTACCGTGGATTTCCACCGCAGTCACCATTGTTACCATCCGCGGCTATCGCTTGGCGAGGTTTGGCTGGAGTCAGGTTCCTCGTATGGCTTAGCCTCAGATAGCATGTTTGTTTGGGTTCTATCCTAGTTGATTTATTTCGAGATCAAGGTTGGTAGCAATTTAAGCAACAGGACATCGATAGAGTTCGAATAAATAATAACGACACGATGGGTAATCTAGTAATACATATATTTAATCTAAAATCATGATAGCTTTATTTACCCTACTTTTAATATAATTTATAGCCGGAATAGAATAGCGTTATGTAATAACTCGTTTAGTTTAATAATTTGAATATGATTAGTATATTCAAAAACATCGTGATATTATTGTAATGGGTTCTAATAACTAAAATCGTAATATTAACCTTTTCTTTTACTAGGTCACTGTTTTTGGTGTATGTAGGGGAACAGAAAGAAATCCCTCTACAGGCCTGTGACTCGACTAGATCAAGCAAAATGGTGACGAATAATTACTTATTAAATTTTACCTAACTAAACCCACAATTTTATTCTAACATCAATAACTAACTGCGCAGTTTAAAAGTAATACACATACAGTACACATACAAAAGTACCCGATATTCAAAATATATACTTGAAATATTTAAATAATTAACAACATGGAATGAACTCACCAAAATATATGCGTAACCGCTCCACCAGCTAACTAGTGATTTGAAGAAAACTCCCGGTGGACACCAATTCAGGATGAGCCCGAAAACCACAAAAATAACATTAAAAAAATACCCACAAATTATTTTTACTGTTCGCTAGTTCAACACTAAAAACGTACTGTCCACCTTTACCAATTTTAACGTGTTTTAACTCCAAATTAACCGGAATCAATACATTATATCGCTACGCATTTAATCTATCGCGAATAAAATCCGTATTCAGAATGATTCTATTATAGTATATAAAAGAAAATAACATATTTGTTATTTGCAAGTTATTAATTTGTAGTCGTCATGTTTTTGAATAGTTTATCTAACATTTACTTATTAAAAATTTTTAGAATTACACGAATATGAATATGTCAGAGGACTAGGATTAGACCGAGCGTCAGGTGCCTGTTTTCCAGATTAATCGACGCTTTGTAACTTTTGCGGCGTACAAAAAGATTATAAAATATAGTTCAACTTACATGGTAATCACTGCTGAGTGCTGAATCACACTACCCGACTTGTTCACTGTTTTCCATTCAGGTATTATAAGTTTGGTTATGAATCCAAAGGCCACATGTTTCACTGTTCCGTGTAGCAAAATCAGAATGCCGTTCCATGTCATTTTTCTCTATACGTAAGCTTGGTTCTTATCAGGTAATATTTTTGAGAGCCAATTAGAAACCCGGGCTGTGACCTCTGCCCGAACCTAAAGAGTTACCGTTATAGTAAACCTAGTGGAGTCACTAGGTAGATTATTTCCTATGTTTTATATTGTTTTTCTACTTAGGCGTGCGTTTCAGCTACTTATCTAAACGGCACGAGCCGCCCATGCGACATAAGTAAAATCATTATGTAAAGCTATTATCTACAGCTTAGGTCAGGTCATAAACTTTAACTACCTATTCTTTGAAGATTTATCGTACATCGTACGTATTATATTTGGGATTTCCAACATAAGGTACTGGACACCGATTATAAAACATAATTTATTTTTTCATTGGCTTCAGGCATTGCAGTTTTTCGTAATATATTTTTTTCTTGTTTTTCGTCGACTTTATTTTGTACTTAAGTAGTAGTGTTGACCCAATGAATGTTAATAATTATTTTTATTTTGTACTTTAATAAGTTTCATTTTGCAAAATCATAATGCTCTACAAAAGGTTTGTTATCGACAAAAAAATATAATAAAAGCTATACACAAACTAACATGAATACCGAATACCACACGCACATAAAGCCGAGGTTATTATTACAGGGGTCTTTACGTAAGTATGTCCAATGTCGCTAACACCATCGTTATGAATTATAAAATAGCAAGAGAATGTTAGCGAGAACGATCTGCAATAGAGCCTGATATTGATAAAAGCGGAAATAAAAAACAAAAAAAAAAAATGCGTTGCAGAAATGAAAACTCATGATTTTGGCGATTTTATTCCCTGTTTTATCAGTCGCGTACAAACAAATTCGCACAATATAAACCTGTTATACCAGAAAAGACTGTATTTATACTTACCTAGTGTAGATTTTGACAGTAGTAGATTTTTTCTTTAAATTTGCGGTTATTTAAATAATAAGGTAAATTTTTCAATACATGAAATTATAGATAAAACGCCAGAAACAAGTACATTTGACTGACTTCGTGAATAAGTGTGAACTTCATTATTCAAGTATTTTTTTACAATGGAGTTAAATATAACTCTTGCGAAACGTGCTACAAATTCTTTGACTGGGCGCCTGATCACCTGAAATTACGAAGCAGAAAATTCGTACAAGCAGGATTTTACTATGTTGGCAAGTTGAACATCATATTTTTTTTTTGCAAAATTATTAATTTAAATATTTATGATAATAATAGTTTTTTTTTTATACGGCTGAAATGCAAATGAAAGATTTTTTTTTTTTTTTAGCAGATATGAATTGACGCTCGCATGTAGTGAAAATCTATTGATTCTGAAGCATATATGGAGAATATTAGCTTAGCAATCTTGTCACAATTGAGTATTGTAAGCTCATTCCGCCGCGATAGTGGAAAGGTTCAGGTTAGAATCCTGATTGTGACTACTGGTTGGTAAAATGATTTTTTCCTATATGTTTCGAAACAATTATATAATTGGCTGCTCTCCAACGAAAAAATCTTTAAATATTTATTTTGATTCCTAGTTATTAAAATTGAATTATATTTGTCGGAGATAGATATAAAATCATATGTTATATTGGTCCAATTACGCTTTTTATTAAAATCACATGTCCAAAGTAGCTAAATTATAATTTTAAAAAATCAGTCTCTAGCACAACGAACGCATATTTTTTCTACACATGGTGAGTAGATTGGTTTTTTGCATCTAACACACCGCAGATTAGTCATTATTGTAACTGCAGACAAGACATTTTTTCTTTTATATGGTTCAACTTCATTAGTTTCAGGAGGTACTGGTTTATCTAGAAATTGAGATATACCTGTACGAAGTTCTCTTGGAAGTCTATGGTTAGTTAGTCTCGCATTTAGATGTGGTATCACCAGCTGATTTGCTAGCGGTTTTACAAATGTAAATATTGAATTTTTTTTGTTTTTTGGGTATGACTGGAAAATAATAAAAGAGTTCACTGAACCTATATTCAAAATAGCAAAGAAAACAGCCACTGTAGCACTACTTTTTCACAATCTGGATCCGTAGGCCGTAATGTTTTACTTCCAGAAGCCATTGCACGAATGTTATGTATACGGTGACAATGGTCTCAGATCCTGTAGAGTGTAGAGTTTTCAACTATTCGCTAGATATATGTGGTTACAAATAATAACACGAGATTCGCGACGTTTCACTCATAACGGAATAGTAGGAGGATACCTAGCTGGGCGGACCGACACTTGATACAGTTTAAGAGTGGGGAGGATTTGTTTTTTGCAATGGGTCACACAGACACAGGGTCAAAGGTGGACATACCCACCTGTCTGAGCAAAGGGCTCGGATGTTATTGTTGTAGGTATTTTTTTCTTCGATTGCAAAGGGTCTGTACCAGATATTCAAGCTTGCACCGTTTGTGGAAATTGTAGTTATATTCGTTAACAAACAGTTATTCCCTTTCGGACTGAAGATCAGAAATTTTTGTTTTCTTCTCTAAGTACTTTTGCAATCCTACCGACTGCGCCGTAACGATGATATAAATAAATAAATACGTCATTTTTAAATTTTTTTTAATAGTTATTAGTTGGTATTTGTTTTTATTAAGTATTGTTTTATTAGTTACTAGTTAATATTTATATGACACAGTCTGGATTTTCGCTCCAGCTAGCACAAAACGTGTTAGTGTCAAGGGATGTAACGTTCTGTTCTTTTGGGGCACTCGACCGTGTGTTTGGAGTGACCCGAACGACGTACACTTCCTTGACAAATTCGCCGGCACTTTAAAAAGTCTCTGTTTAATGATTATTTCAACGGTGGCCAACAAAATTGTAAGGGTCAAATCTTTTATTACTTATTTTTCTTTCATCAAAACAACACATTTTTAAACAGCAAATAAATAATTAGTTTTATTTAAATTAAATAATTGATAATTTATACATACAAAATATTTACATTAAATATTTTTAAGTTAATTTCATTGAATTATTTTTTTTTTATTTCAATATACATAATGTTGATATTTTTTATTTCCATACAAAAAAAAAATGTTTCAAGTTACCAAAAAAAATTTATTTTTACATTTCTTTAATTTTAATCCATCAAATAAAGTATTTCTTTTATTTTCTCATAATCAGCACATTATAATAATAATTTCTTTATTTTTTTTTTATATAATTACAATTGTTCAAGCCTAGCCTCAATTTAAATTTACAATTAATAATTTCATTAGAGATATTTTTTCAATACTTCTTAATTTTTCATATTCATATATTTAACACATTTTTAAATTCTTTTTGTAGGTAAAATTTTAATATTCTTGTCATGTCCTTTTTCAATTTTCAAATACTTAATTTCGCGTTTTTTTAATATCAATTAATTCTTTAATTATTCAAATAAATACATTTTTTTATAATTTCATCAATTTTCATAATTTCATAATTTTTCATCGATTTCATAATTTCATACCTTTAATTCTTTACCATAGTGCCGTCAATATCGGTCACCTTATTTTCAACACAATAATTTTTTAATCAATTATATCTTAATCACGCTCTATTCAATACTTTCAACATTTAATTTTTATGCTTTCAAGAATATTAAAATCTTAGCTTATTTCTCAAATTCTTTACGTATTAATATTTTGTGAATCATAGTTAATTTCTTTTCTGCACATTTTTAACTTATATATTTTTTACAATGATTGCTAGAAAAATTAGACTATTTATGACTCTGTTTCTAGGCTATATAATCTCATTATAACTCAAAAGAAAAAAAAATAACTTTCTTTATTTCAATTATTGAACTTTAAAAAGATTTAACTGTCGGGAAAATAACCACGCTACAGACATCTGGCGAGGATAATCATCTTTAGCATACTTTTGACAAAATATCCTCTTTTAAACATCGAATTTGCACGATGCAAAACCCAGTCGTACATACTCGATGGAATTATTTAAATATTTCACACATCAAAATTTACACAATGCAAACCCAGTTGTATATCTTTTGACGGAACTATTAATGCGATTGGTTCAAACATCAAATTCATACAATGCAAACCCAGTTGTATTTATTTGACGGAATTTATTAATATGATCTTTGGACAAAAAAAAATTAACTATCATACATGACTTTACCATTCTTTGATTTCTTTCATTTCCATTTTTGTTAGTTAAGGCCTTTCTATTAATAATTAGTTTAATTTTAAGAAAAACAAAATATTACCTCATGATGTGACTTCTTTGTCAGTGATTTTAAATTGAAAAAAAAATAAAAAATTAATTAACTATTGGTTTATAGCGAAGGCTTGGGAATCTTTATTTTTTCTGATTGTTTCTCTACGAAGGTTTAAAACAGCAGAACTGCTTGAATCGTACTTTTCAAAATTAATATTTAGACAAAAATGAGATATCCTTCAGATGATATTAACCAATCAAATTACGTATAATTGACTTGTTCATAACTTGCTTTCGCTCGGTCATTTATTAACGCATTTTTGGATATACAGAGTAATACTTAATATCATAATTTCGATTTTATGTTTAAATTTTTACAAGGTGGTACAAAAGGATAATAAACAAAAATGTTTTTTACAACGTTAAATTATAATTTGGTACCTGTAACGTTGTAGCGTTACAGTTACCCCCTCCTCAGTGAGAAAAAAAAAAATTCAAAGTAATGGCAATTTTTTGTTATTTTTTTTAAACTAATTGTTATTGGGGTCGAGTAAGAAAAGAACAAAATTAATGGGGTTGATCACTAGGTTTTATGGTGACGGTACCTTCTTTGTCGGCAGTCACTCGGAACCACCGTCCTTCTGCGTATAATTTTATGCGAATCCGTTTTCTCGCATCCGACAGGCTGCTGAGGTCTATTAAAGGGGTGTGTTTTTCCGTTTGTGTGTCCCTGGTCACCTGAAAAGATACTCGAGGGGTCTGTGTGCCGGTGGTTGTGGTGGCTTCTTCCTCCGTTTGCGTTGCCGTGCTGTTAAGGTTCTTTACACTGATGATTTGAATCGGCGGAGGGGCCATGGCTGGCAGTTCAGGTAGATGACTGAATTCGGGCTGTCGTCTGTGGAAGATCGGACTGCTTCCCGGCGTAATCGGCGTACCGTCGTCATGTAAATTTATCCACTCTTCGTCGGAATTGTCCAAGATTATCACGTCGTCATTACTAACAGAAAATACAGAATCGTCAAAACATAATATCCGGCCTGTTTGATATTTATTTTTCCTTAAGACGATGGTTATTGTCGGCGGTCAAATTTAAGTATTTTTTTAAATGAATTATGTTTCGGGTATTGTGATAACGACCGGTTTCTGGATGCACCAGGACGTAGGCATTGTGGTTAAGGATTTTGCTGATACGGTAAGGACCCTGGTATAACAAGAAGAACTTATGGATGGTTTTGTCGAGAGCAGATGATTTAAAGTTAGTTTGTTCCAGCACGAGGTCTCCAATTTGATAACTTATGGTTTGTCTGGTTCGGTTGTGTCGCTCTCTTCTCCTTCGGGCACGTTCTTTCATTCTTTCCCCGGCTTGTATGATTCTCTCTGTTACATTCACTTCTTGTCGTGTAGGAAATTCTATCAGTTTTTCTATAGTTGTGAGGGGCTTCTTACCATAAATTAGTTCGTATGGAGTCATCCCTGTGGCGTCGTGGGTGATACAGTTGATCCAATCGGTGATATTATTGATATATTTAACCCAGTTGGAGTGTTTGTCATGACAGTAGGTTCTTATTAAGCGACCAATTTCTCGATTCACCCTCTCCACTTGGTTGGTTTGTGGGTGGTACGGTGCACTGAACTTCGTTTGGATATTCTGTTCCTTCATCTGACTTAGCCAATATTTCCCTGTAAATTGTGGACCCTGGTCTGTTAAAATAGCTTCGGGCTTACCAAATCGCGTTATGAATTCGTTGATGATTTTGTCGGTGACTATTTTAGAAGTTGCTCGTCTGATTGGGTAGAGCTGTACAAATTTAGTGAAGGTGTCCATTACTACAAAAATGTGTTCCAATCCCGCTCGTCCTCTGGGTAATGGTCCAAGTAAATCACAACTCAATAGGGATAGCGGTTTCTCCGGTAAAATATTTTGCATCGGTCCCTGATTAGGTTGAGTGTTGATTTTTGCTCGTTGACAGATGTCACAAGAAATGACCAATCTTCTGATTCTTCTAAACATGTTGTTGAATTGGCATATTTCCCGCAATGTTTGAAAGCATTTTGCTACACCAAAATGACCATTTCGGGTATGGAAATCGATGATAGTCATATCAATTAATACCTCTGGTAACACAACTTTCCAGTTATCCATATCTGGGTGTGGTCTATAGAATAAGACTTCGTTATGTAGTAGATAGAATTGTTGTAATTTTTCTTCTTTCCCTTCTTGCAAACGGTTGATGAGTCTATTGACGCGTTCATCGTTCTGTTGGTGTCGCGTAATTTGACGAAATTCGGCTTTCAATTCTGGGTTTATCTCTTGTCGCATGGCGAGCATCATAAAGTTGTCGTTAGCTTGTTGCACCAATGGATAATTCGTAGGCGGATAACGTGATAAACAATCGGCTACAACATTTTCTTTCCCTGACTGATAACATATCTTGAGCTGGTATTCTTGTAAAGCTAAGATCCATCTCATGAGTCTGTTACTGAGTGGTTTGCTACACGCCATGAATGTTATGGCTTTATGATCGGTCACGATTGTGGTTGGATTTCCGAGTATGAAGTTGCGGAATTTCTTACAGGCAAAAACCACTGCAAGTAGTTCCAGTTCAGTCACAGTATAACGCTTTTCCGTGTCGTTTATTATTCTACTACCAAAAGCGATCGTCTTTGGATTATTGTGGGCGTCTAGTTGATATAGGTGAGCTGCTACGGCGTATCCTGAAGCATCGGTTGCAATGAAGAATTCCTTATTGAGGTTGGGATGAGTTATAATCCCTGCGTCACATATGTGTTGTATCATGTTTCTGAAGTTCGTTTCATCCTTCTCTGTCCATTTCCACGTCAAGTTTCCTTTGAGTAAGTGTGAAAACGATGCCGTATATTCTGCTATTTTGTCTGAGAATTTTCTGTAAAAATTACAGAGTTCTAGAAACGATTGTAGTGCTTTTTTATTTCTCGGGCTAGGAAAGTTTTTTAGCACTTCTAATTTTTCAGGATCAATGGCTAGTCCTTCGTGGCTGATTATGTGTCCTAGAAACTTGATTTCTTCCCGAAAAAATTCGCATTTCTTCAGATTTAAGGTGACATTGGCCTCTCGCAATCGCTGCATGATAATTTCTATATGTTGTAGATGTTCTTCAAAAGTTTGGGATGTAATCAGTATGTCATCAACATAAACGGTTGCAAAACTGGTAATATCATTACCCATTATTTCTTGTAGACATTTATTGAATAATGCTACGGATACATTTAGTCCAAAAGGTAGGACTTGAAATTGATAGTTTTGTCTTCGCAGTACAATTTGATAGAAACGCGGATAAATTTGCTTTCGTTGTTCCCACCAAAGTAACGGGTCCATATTTTTGCTAATAGGTATTTCTGCAAAATACTTATCTGCCTCAATTATTCTCGCCGCTCGCGGATTTGTGTCTCCGCGGAAAGTCTTAATTTGCTCATCGATTTCAGGCCATAAAACAGGCGTGAATTCTGTGACATTGTCTGAAGATTCTTGTAAAGTATCGTCAACGGCATGCGATTATTGTAATTATTCCAATCTTAGAGTACAAAATCCGTTTAGCTGCTTCATGTAAACTTCGCTTGAAAAATCAAATTTTTTTATTCTTGGATCTAAAAGAGTTGCTTGGGTTGTCAATTCATTTTCTTCAAAATGTTGTAAGCGCAGATTTAAATGATTTTTTAAATAGCAAACAAGGTTTTTAATTTCTTCTTTTGCAGAACATAAGTCTCTATTTAAAATTTTGTCCATTTCTTTTGAAATTACTTTTCTAAAAAGAATAAATTTTGAAATTGAAATTGATTTTTCAGACGAAATATCTGTTGTGACTATATCAAGTATTTTGAGTACTTCACAACAGTCTTCAATAATGTCCCATTCACGTTCACGTATGGTATTTAACTTTACGTTTAAAATTGCTAAACTAGCTTTAACTGCATCTTTTCCATTTGGAATTCTGTTAAGCATCTCATATGTGGAATTCCACCGAGTTACCACGTCTTGTTTTAATTTTAATGTTGGTAAATCTAATTGTACTTGAATTTCTTTTAATTTATTTAAAGCATATGAACATTGTTTGAAGTACTGAACAATAGACTTGACTTTGTCAATTAGTTCTTTTATTTCATTTATATTTTGCAAGGCTGATTGTATAACTAAATTAAGACTGTGTGCAAAGCGCGGAATATGTCTCCAGTTTCCTAAACGTATTGCAGCAGTAATATTAGTAGCATTGTCAGTAACTATTGCTGCTATCTTATTATCTAAGCCATATTCTTGAATAATACTTTTAATAAACCTACATACGTTTTAACATTTATATATCCTAAACAGTATGATTTGATTTGCGTGTTTTCATCCAAATAGTGTGCAGTAATACCCATAAAACTGTCATTTATAACAGAGGTCGAACCATCTGTAGTCAATCATACGCTGGATGATTTGTTTAAAGAAACATTATTTTTTATTTCATTATACATTTTTGGAGGCTGTTTGACACGGTTTTTCTGTCTGGTAATTTATATCCTGGGCAAAGCATCTCTACAAATTTTTTAAATTCCGGGTCTTCTACAATTCTAAAAGGGTTATGTTCTTTGACAACCATTTTAATTAGCTGGTGATCCAGGACTTGACTTCGTTTAAGAGGTAATGGCTTTGTTGAAAATAATCTGAAACAGTAGCTTGCTGAAAAGTATGATTAATTCTTACTCTAGACACTACTTGTATCATAAGACGTTGAAGGCCCTGGCACAAGTTCGTGTTGTTCATCTCGTTGTTCACTTTGCTGAACTCTTGACACAGATTCAGATGGCAAATCTGTATTTTGGGTACACTGTTTTCTGTATATAGCAATTAAGGGATGCTAGTTTCTCATGTGTCCTCCTAAATTTTCGGTAGACCCTTTTGAAACTTTTAACACTAGAACAATATTTACATTTTGCTTTACATTCGTCTATATCTCCAAAATGATTCCATACTTCACTAGATTTCCGGCTGCTCATTTTTAAAATTTTTTTAAATTAATGAAAATTTGTATATATTAATAATTCAGCAGAGTTCGTTATCTTTAAATTATAAAATATATGAGTAGTTAGTTTAGTATTTTTATTTAAATAGCATTTTACATACAGTGTTTTGTTTTTAATTTGTTTGGTGTTTTATTTGTTTTCTTTTAATTTTGTTTTGTTTAGTGTTTTAGTTTTGTTTTATATTTACAACATAAACGCTAATGACCTTTATTATATGTCGAGCTTCTATAATCTACAATATCTATCGGCAGACCGATAAATTTTCATTATCTTTTTTTAATGTTTTAAACCACCGATACTCAGGATTATTTGTGCCTAGTACTGATTCATATATTAAATTTATTATTTTTTTAATAATAAATTGAAAATCAAAATAATACTTTTACCTGCTCTCAGATTACAATCTGAGAACTGGGCGCTTGTAATAGAGGAGCCATTAGAAACGCTCGACTTTTCTTAAGCCTGATACATTTTCTACAAAGTTGTTATCGTTTTTAACCGTTTTCAGTGAAAGTAGGTTGTTCTTTGTATCATGTATGTACCTACTATTCGATTCGACTCGTAAAAGAAAATCTGCTACTCGCACACCCTTAGTTTATTGTATAAAATGAACACGGAACGCTTCTTCCTTTGTTGAGTGGAACTAGTCTGTGGAATTATCTAGTTCCAATGTTTCACTGGCACCCATTGGCACCTTTGCGTTGAAAAAAGAAAGGAATGAAATCTTTCCTAATCTTTCTTTACTTCTAAATTGTAATAGTGACCGTTGGCGACCGTGATAGTTACATCTCGTGATGAAATCGGAACTGCACGGACATGGATGCGTCTTAAGGAAAGATAAATGTCTCTGACAGAGAACATAGTTCCTGGAACTTAAATACAGGTCTGGAACTACCAAAGACTATTGTATTTTTCACGTTACTCACTATTCGTTTCCTTTTACGTTCGGTAAGGTGATTTGAATAACGTAGAAAGTTTTTATGGTAATTCGAATTAACGTGTTACCACGATTTATTTTATAATATTACACTTAAATTAAACTTAAATTATATGTTAATATTACAATTATTATTATTACGGATTAGGTTGAATAGAGAAGTGCTCAGCGATACTTCTCGTAACTGATTACTGGTTGATTGGTTGAGTAGCGAAGTGCTCGGCACGACTTCTATTCGTTGACTACTACTGTTACAATCGTTTCCTCGAGTTTTGTTGCCTCGTGAGAAATTGCAAATGTCTACAGATGGGTTTCTGGTTGGGGGTGAAATTACTATGATTGGTCGTTTGGCAAGAGGCGTTGATGTTAAGTCGCGAGGTGAGATTTCCAAGGGGTAAAAACTTGTTTACAAAAATCTAAACTGAAGATCAGAGGTTTATGACAGGGTCTATAATCCAGGGAAAGTTTGAACTAAGGTCAATAAAATGGAACGTGCAAAACAACATAAATTAGAGATTAAATCATCACCTATAAACAAAGATTTTTCGAAGATTTTAAATCCGGTAAAAGGAAACATTGTAAAATACCCAATAAACTTTTATAGTTTTAAGACGAGTAAACAACATTGAAAAAATTGGGTTTTTATTTCTCTACTCGCATGTTTTGTGAAATTAAATTTAAAACTAGATTTTATTATTTAGGGTTGTTAATAATGACGCTACGAAACAACTATTTTAAATATAACTTAAATTTACCTCATTTTTAAGAAGTCCATAAATTCCGGAATGTTCGTCGCCCAAGATGTTTTCTTTCGGAACCACAACAGTGTAATTGAAGCCATATTTTCTTTGTAGTAAATTGATAAACGTAAATGCGACGCCTTTGCCAACTTGCGTTCCATTTTCCATTTCAACATAATTGAGAGGATAATTCTGAAACAATTAGAAATTAAAAATTATTAAACAGAAATACCTTAATGTACATTTTCACTTAAATATACCTCGATTGCCTCTGGCCCATAGATATAGAAATCTGGGGCTGTGGGAGGTTGCTGTTGAGGGGGGGGGGTGAAGAAGCAAGTGTGCCCGAATTCTATTGGTCGCTTCAGTTGCGCAAGCGCTGGACGAGCAATTGAGCATGTGCAAAGACGCGGCCAATAGAACGTGGACACAGGCATAGCATGGACATGTCCATATGATAGGTATGCACCCTCCCCTGACACTTTATACTACAATCCCGGATTTCTATATTTATGCTCTGACCCCAACTACTGCCTGTACACACGTCGGTTCATTCCATCAGTGAGCCGGTGAATAGCATCTTGCGAAATATTCCTCCATTCTTCTTGAAGTGGGGGTTCAAATCCAGAGAACATGCTGGCCAATTCATTTTTTCAGTGTCAACTTCTATCAAGTATTCAGTAACGCGTATAAGATAAAGCCATCGTCGTTAAATGGATCTACATTAAACGAACGCCATGTGGCACTTCAGAAAGAATGAAGGAATATTTCGCATGGTACTTATTCGCAGGCTAATTGATGGTATGAACCGACGTGTACAGGCAGTAATTGAGGTCAAAGGGGGCAATACAAAGTATTGAGGTATATTTAACTGAAAGTGTTGTTGGTGATCATTTTGCATTTATGTGCGAACAGTTGCACGTATTGACATGAATAAAAAACAAAATGTAAAAAATAGATATTAGTTCATGAAAACTGGCATTTTGAAATAATTTTTCACCCAATTATTCCACTAGGTGTTTTGAAACTAGGCAAAAAAAACAACATTTCGATTAACCTTGTATAATTATGTCAAATAACCGATTGCACTTAAATTTTCTAGACATCTTAAAACTAATAATTGTACAGGTCCGGCAGTGAAACCTGACGGTTTTGTAAATGGGATAAATAAATGAGTTTTTGAAATTTTTTCATAATTTTTTTTTATAGTAAAGAGAAGAATGGAAATTTACATTTAGTAGAAAAAAACATCATGAAGCAAGAAATATGTCGCTTAAATGTTGACACCAATTTCCTACACTGTTACAAGTCTCTGGGAAAAGTTCGTCATCACTCTCTCTCCAATGTTTGGCGTGAGATTTTACCAATATCTAAAAATTAGCGTGTTTACAATATTACGTATCTTACCTTAGCAAAAAAAGAAAATGGGTTCACAAAATTTATCAAACGAAACGAGAATATGGTGAATTTCACACATTAATGCCACAATTACGAAAAGACGAGAAACGACTCTGTATTTATTTTAGAATGGCAATTGCTTGTTTTGATGAACTTTTACACCTTATAGAAAATGATTTTCGAAAATTAGACACAAATTATCGAGAAGCTATTTCACCTGAAGAACGACTAGCCATTACATTAAGTCAAAAGTTTATTTAAAACAAAACGTATTATTCTGGAAAAATGCAGTCATATTTTGCAAATAGTAAATTTATTAACTTAATATGGGTTAAATGTGTTAAGGTAGTTAGAAGCTGATGATTCTTTTGAACCGGGTTGAAATCTGATATCATACGCTTGGTCGTCTTCAGCTGCCCATGTGAGGATGTCCTGTTTTTACAAAGTCAATTAAATATCATTTTGATATCTGTAATGATAACCCATGTGATAACGCTACAGTCAACAGGTCTTTAATTATACATTTTATTTGATTAAAGTATGTGATGTCTACACAAGACCTATTATGTGACAATAAAACTTTTTCATTCGTGAGTCACAATTAATAAAACTATTTCTACCTGACGAGAGTGCCAACACACCGACCGTCTTATACTTAATTATTGTACTAGATGTATAAACAGTGATGTTCCCGTAACATAACATAGGGTGTACTCCATATACTCCAAGGATTTTTTAGACATACAGCGTATATCAACACCACCTACATAAAAGCCAACCAACCAGCGGATGACGTCACTATACGAAGGCCTAGCGGAAATAGTGTTATGCATTTGAGCAACGCTTTTATGCTACATGTGAACGCAGGAAATCAAGAAATACCACATAATTCACTATTTTTATAAACATAAATATTAAAAGTGGTACAAACAATGAACTTAACTACCTATTAAAAAATATTTAAGTTTTATTTAATTAGGTTTCAACTTTTTGACAGGTATCTTCATTATTTTCAATATTATTTAAAGGGCCTGAATCAAGTAGGCTGTTTTCAACATTATCGTTAAAGATTTGTGTAACTAATTTTACATTTTGACGTTCGAATGTTGAAAGTCACAAATTTAAGACTAAATCCGAAATAATAATAATCTTTATTTGGTTGGTACCGGTGTACATAAATAGTGTCAGAAGAAAAAATAATATACATTTAAAATGTTACTTACAAAAATTCGTTCAATTTATAGTGAGCCTTGCTTCCGTAACCGAATTTAAGCAATTTTTAAGTTTCCATTTTGTATACTTCCCTAATAGTCCAGTAATTTTAGATTTCCACTGCAGAAAAATTCCCAGTTAGCTGATTTTTTTTTATTTACCTTCGTTATGGTGTTTTAAAAAACGTGTAAAAAGTCCCCATCGATATCATGCCGGCGTTGCCAGATATTCGAGGTTCAAGTTCACGATAGACGGTTTTTATCGAATTTCTCGGTTCCGTTCCATTTTTTGTAAAAAATGGGTATTATCAATCTTGTAGAGGACGAAATTATCTACAACTTTTGTATAAACATTTTTTGTCTACGATTTATAGTTTTTCTTATTAAAGTACCCGCGGCTTTCGCCCCCTCGATTTTACATAACGGGATTATGCTGCTTCGCGAGGGCCTAACATAATGATTTGTACCATTATTTTAAGTTGAACTTAAAGCTAACGATTAATTATAATTTTATCGAAATTAATGCAGTAGTTCTCTACTTATAAGCAACCAAACATACAAATCGACAGCGCTCAAACAGACAGACAGACAATTTTTTTTCGAAAATACGATATTTATACTTGACATCAATTATAAAGACCTTTCGTAAAGTAATTTTCTAAAAAAAATTTACAAGGGTTCAGAGAGTGCGGATTAAGTACGAGTATGCATTTGCATACCGTATAACGCACTCTACTAAGAATAGCTCGGAGTAGCCATACTTTTAATTTTTTTTTTTAAATTCCTTTACGAATACTCATTATAATTGTTATAAAAACTATTCGTAAAGAAATTTTGTAAAAAAAATTAAAAATGTGGCTACTATTACTAGAATGCGTTATACGGTATGCAAATGCATACTCGTACTTAATCCGCACTCTCTCAACCCTTGTAATTTTTTTTTACAATATTACTTTACGAATGGTCTTTATAATTGATGTCAAGTATAAATATCGTATTTTCGAAAAAAATTGTCTGTCTGTCTGTCTGTTTGAGCGCTGTCGATTTGTATGTTTGGTTGCTTATAAGTAGAGAACTACTGCATTAATTTCGATAAAATTATAATTAATCGTTAGCTTTAAGTTCAACTTAAAATAAAGCTACAAATCATTTTGTTAGGTCCTCGAGAAGCAATATAATCCCGTTATGTAAAATCGAGAGGGAGGAAGCCGCGGGTTCTTAAATAAGAAAAACTATAAATCATAGACAAAAAATGTTTATACAAAAGTTGTAGATAATTACGTCCTCTACAAGATTGATAATAACCATTTTTTACAAAAAATGGAACAGAACCGAGAAATTCGCAAAAAACCGTCTATCGTGAACTTGAACCTCGAATATCTGGCAACGCCGGCACGATATCGATGGGGACTTTTTACACGTTTTTTAAAACACCATAACGAAGGTAAATATAAAAAAATCAGCTAACTGGGAATTTTTCTGCAGGTGGGTCATTTTAATATCTAAAATTACTGGAGTATAATTGCCTTGAAAGATGCATAATGCAGTATATTATTGTTGTCAAAAATCTGGATTACAGAATGTTTTGGGTCGTGTTTTTAAATTTAACCAGTTGTTACGGATGCATTTGAAAATATGGACGGAGTCATTCAAATAAAAAAGAGGTTTATTTTTATCTGCAGTATTTGGGTAAACTAATCTATATAATTGTAATTTATTTATAGTTATTTTCAACTAATTTGTAATTATATAGAACAACTTCTGGTTAACTTGTGTATATTGAATATAAATAGGAAAACATTTTTTTTATCCACACAAGATCATCAATCAATATTGTGTGGATAAATTTTTTTTTCCTATTTCTAATTTGAAATTGTTAATACTATTTAAATCATGTGTGTTGGTAGTTTCTTTTCGTAAATTTTGTTAAAAACGAATTAGATGTGTTCAGGAGAAATACGATTATTTAAATAAAGAAGAATATAAAGAAAAAAACAAACAAATATCAATTTATTTTTCTTATTTATCATATATTTTATTTTTTAACCTAAAATCATGGTAACAGCGCAATCAATGTTTTGCAGACATATTATGAGACATCTGCTCATTCGAGAAGCGCAATTTCCACATACTACCATAATATGTCGACAAGGAAAATATGGCACGTGGCACGCTTCTCTCCTCTTCTTCGCAGCAAAATAGGCAAATGTGTCCATTATGCCCCCGTAAATGTGGCACCAGAATTGATGTGCCGTCGGTGTTGTTGTAGCTTAAAGGAAGCTACAAATTTTATTTGCTCTTCTGTGCTCCAAAAGAGGTACATTGTTCGCCCCCCATCCCTCCAGAGTGATGTCACAGGCAAAGCACCTAACGGCGTCTCTGCCATCATTCATTAGATGCCCTGTGAAAATACAAAATAATGATGAAATAATGAAATATATACACAGTGCTCTTGATTTTCAACCAACATATTTGACTTGACATGTTAAATTTCTCCATTTGAATTACATTGAATTCAAGTTAAGTCAAATAGTAAGCTCTAGACATAAAAAAAACATGACAACGGTCTTAAAATTATCAGCATACTTAACCACTATACAATATATCAACTACTTGTTGCTAACTATTTTCAGACAGTGCCCAAATACTAGCCATTTCAACTTTTTCAATTGAGGTTAGATAAGGGTTTCCAGCCTTTTTATTATTTTTAGCGTTTTTTCTAACATCCCCCGTCTTTTCTCTGTTCTTTGCTTTTATTTCCTCGGGAATCTCCATAATTTTCTGATTAAATAAACAAATAATTACACACAAGAACACAACAAACGTTCACTATTCAACTGTCACAATAGCCGACAAGCACCTCTGCAACATTGTTGGCACTTAGTCCGTTTTGATGTCAAAGTCAAATTTACTAACACTTGCAGCAGCACCATCGATCTGAAAATTTTTGTGCAAGTAAATGATGGCACATACGATCCATTTTACGTATAAAATAACTTTGGTGAAAAATGGCACTTACGACTTTATGCATATGGCGCTCTTCAATTAATGTCTTCTACTTTTTCCGACATCCATCGTTCTCACATTCGCGCCAACAGTTTCGCAATAAAAACATATTTTTGTTTTATTTATCTTTACGTCGTTTTCGATAATTGCCTGATAGCTGATATTAAAGCTATCCTCATTTATACGAACACATCCACGAAAAATCATCTAAAATGTATATGCCTATATAATATTTTTGATAAAATATTTACTCTACATTTGTATGTCTCTAATTTGGTGTTGCCGTTCATATTTAAAATACGAATTAGTTTACATAATTCGGACTCTGTAATTTGTTTGGCAACATTCTCCCTAAAATTATCATTATCGGCATATATAATTGATAAGACGTGTACTAGTGCATCAAATGCACAGTTGTTTCTAAAAAAAATTTTTTTTAAAATAACCGGATTTGAAAAATGTCTATTTTTTAAATTATCGGATTATGGCACATTTTTCAATATTTTGAACGATCCAATCTTCTTGGATGTTTAGGTAAGAATGTCTTCCGTTTTAAAGCATTTAATCCCCGCCAGTTTTCTTCCTGACTAGGATTTTTCCGTAATATCGATTCTTTTAGAAATTCCTCATCTGAGTCATCGTTAATGTTAATTTTTTCCTTATCTGCAATTGATTTGTGGTGTCAAATTATCTCTTTAAATCGTCATTATTGCTTCTATTATCATTTTTAAGTTTTTTAAGCCTGTGTTTGTGTGTGCTTTTACTATTAAAAGTGGGTAAGTGTTTTTATTAAGTCTTTGAAATAACATTCGGCAAACGATGATGTGGAAGCAATTTCACTTATAAAGAGGGACCATAACTGCATTCCACAGTGGTAATATTATTGTCAACATAAGTTTCGCAAAGGTTTGGCGATTTCCGATTACATATTAAATAAATTATCTCCGCTATTAATTTCGAATTAAAATATTTGATATTATTTATTTATCACTGCAAAATATAAAAACACGCCAACGGCCCAACATGTTTCGCTTTGTCTGAACTCACTGTCTATACTCACGCTGAGAACTGAAAAATGGCTTCCTTTAACGGAAATCACCAGTTGCCTATATTTTGTTTTGCTAAAAACCCTATTTCTTCAAGAAACTTGGAAAAAAGGTTTCAGTGAATTTCAAACAGTTACCAGCTTGTGTGAAATTAAGAATATAATATTATTCACTTCTGTATAATATATAACCTCATAACACAGTGACGATACGTTATTAATTCTTTTCAATAATCAACGGCAGTTGTATATGAATAAATGTTTATTAATTCTACAGATTTTTTTACATAAAAAATAAATATATATAGAACAATTAAAAAAACTGACTAATTAATACATTAAAAAGATTGTAATACAAACACGCAATCAATAACACATCAGCACCCAATTTTCAAACAATGCTGTTGAAACTGAATCATTTTTTTATGGATTGATGTACAGTTTTCCAAATGGAAGCGGTTTTGTTAACATGGTTCGAAAATTGTTGCTGGGTAATGTGTATATATTCATCATACGCACATTACTGCCAGCATGCGGTGAAGTCATCTTGAAACATGATTTACTACATATTTCGCAACTTCCATTAAATTCTGTGTTGTTACATAGAAACTTTTGCACTGATGTGCTATTTTGTATAGGTATATAACATAAAATATGTTTGTTTTCGCTCTTCCAGCGTAATTTGTTCAAGTGTGTTGTGCCTCGTGACATTTTTTCATAACAAATTTTACAGCTAGCTAAAGCCGTCACCGTGGGATCTTCTAAGTCAATTTGCATGTATTTGCGGATAATATCCACTGGTACGTGGAAAACATCCATTGAGGCACAGTAAAAATCGGTATCTTTTATCGAGTTGTTCATCTGAAAAAAAACAATAGAAATTCATTATAGTGAAAATTTATTCTGATGTTTTATTTAACGAATGATTTCAGCTCTACCCTGCTTAAATAAATCTATGAGACAATACTAATTGTTGAAACGGTTTGTAAACCACTAGCACCATCTACGGGATAAGTGTGGAAACTTGAACTAGGGAATTGTTTGTTTTCTAGCAATCTGTTAGATGGAGACAATCGCTAAAGTTTAAATCACTAAACGAAACGATATACTTTAAAAAACTGTCTGTTTTTATTATTTACTGCCCGCATACCTGCAAATTTACTACTTTAATTATATAAATATGAACATGAAATCTCCTATATTATACGAGCAATTATAGCAAAAATCAATGCTTAAAATTACGTCATTTCTACGGTTTTTTTAGAAAATGTTTATAAATCTTATGTTTGACACATTCGGTGACTTTTTTTTCCTTGTAAAATGGAGACTTACAAACCATTCGTAAGGACTTTTAACACTACCAAATTGGTGACATAGGTTTCAATTCGAAATAAAGTAAAAAAAATAAAAATGGCGGAATTTATACGTGGAAGATACACAAGTATAGGTTTATACCATTCTGGCGACACTCCTAATCCTAATCAGAAACCCCCGCGGAAAACGTGGAAATTTCCCGCGGAAACCGCGATTCCTTAGAGAAAAACCGCGGAGTTGTTAGTTCTCGATATTTCTTAGTCCTTACCAGAAAACCCGCGGAAAGCGTGAAAATTTCCCGCGGAATCCGCGATTCCTTAGAGAAAAACCGCGGAGCAGCTGATTAGGTGTGGGGGAGGGGTATATTGAAATTCTAATCGTATCAGTCGTTAGCGGAAAATTTTTCTGGAAAAACGGTGAGAGGCGTTTCGCTAATTAGGTGAGAGGTAATTAGATAAATAATTCAAGTGGATTGGAAAATAATTAAGCTTATATGCAAATAGCTGCATACAAACCTTATAAGTATGCGTTTGCTAAACTGTAATGATACCATTTCTTTGTTATTATTATTTCTTTCTCTATTTTTTTATGATTCTTTGTTACGACGGGCCACAGTTTCTCCGCGGACCACCATAGTTGTTACAGCGGACCACGGTATATTACCGACAGCCGCCGTTGTTTGTGTACACGCGGGAAAGACTTGTCTTTCCCAGTAGCGTCCGCGCGCACACGGGTTCTTTTCATAAAGGGACAGGTGCGTCAGGTTCAACGATCAGGAAATCATTAGCATATTAATTACATATTAAATATTTATTAAATATATCAAACATGAGTTAAACCAAAAATAAAAGAACAACATCAAAATCGATCTGCCTAATAATCTATTAATCTATATTTAATTAGCTCGTGTACTGCTTAATTAGCCTTAGTGGCTTCCCCTTGAGCTGAACCGTTACGCACCGGTGCAACACGTGCGTGAGGGTTCAAAAACCCATTCATAAAATATAAATAAACATCAGAACATTTATATTAAAAAGAAAATAAAGAAACGCAAATGCATTTTAAATACGCCCGACAATTATTAACGACTACCAACTCATAATCAGCGATAGCTTCTTATGACTAAAGACAAACACAACGCCATTATGGCGTTGTACGACAACTACCACAGAATAATTATGGCATCATTGAAACTATAAATACTTCAGCGACAGGTTATTCAGATGTTCGACATTACAAAGTAATGTCAAAAATCTAAACAAGATATAAAAATAAAATTGTGTCTTACATACTTGAATATATTGTAACTACCAGTGGCCGTTGAATACGAACAGCGTCCCCTTCTAGTCGGAACTGCACCCCAAAAGTGAGTCGAAACGTGGTCGTCGAGCGCGCGAAAAGCAGAGAGTGATTTTGCCCGTTTTCATGGCTTAAATAGCCTCGCTCTAATGAGGGAGGGGGTTGCGTTTCTTCTAGCGAAACTTCTCGAAGAAAAGATTCGTGACCATTTTGCATATGGGTCGACAAATATTTATGACCTCGCCATAAGGCGTTAGGGCACAGGGCCGGCTTGTGTAAAGGGTCGTATTCTGTATTATTCCAAATATCAATTAATGAACAGCCTCTTATGAGCTGCTGTTTACATCTTTCTCTATCTTATTTTATGAAAATATTTAGTAATTTTTCTCTCTCTTTCTCTGTGTGAAGAAAAAAATGTAGTGCTAGGATTACGTGCTTGAGGTGAGTAATGAAAAAAAAATATAATTATTTACATAATATATATATTTTTTAAAATAGAATTTTATTTAAATTTTGAAAAAAAAAAACTTAAAAATACAACAATAATAATAATTAATAATATTAAAAAAAAAACTTAATCCTAAAAATTAATTAAAATACAACCCCATCACAGTTTCCCGTATCAATATTAGATACGGGCACTGGGGGTTGCGTCGAATGTGCTCAATCATTGGCAGTTCCCCTTCCTGCCAATCCCACAACGTCAAACGGCATGCGATGCATCTAACGGCATCGCACCGCTCTACCATTCTGTCGCCTGTAAATAAACAGAAAAAAATTATAACGGGTATAAAAATTATCGCATATCAATGATTGAAAACCTAATTGCAAATAAGAATATCATCAACAAAATAAGATCATAATATTCAAAGTTTGATATTAAATTATTTTAACATAAAATCATATTACAACTTTTTTGTTGAAAATACATAGTACTTGAAGTTTAACACACATTCAGTTTTATTTATGATTAACATAATTTGTGATTAATAACATCTTATTATCAAATTTATTTATTTCTTTATAAAAGTTATCATGTTCATTAATTTTTTTCAATTTTTTTCTTTTAACAAACACATCGTCTAAAATTTAACTTATACAGTAGAACCTCATTTATCTAGCCTCCGATCAATCGAGTCTCCGCGTTGTCTGAGTCAATTAACTCTAAAATATATTGAGGAACAGCTGGATAGTAATGCAAGTGATCTCTTATTGATGAAACGGTAGCAAGATATTGCAGCTAAAAAATGAATCAGCAGGTTGAAACAGTGCTCTGTTATGAACATTCTTAAACCGCGTTAGTAACAAGTTACACGTTTCACTTTATAGTAATTAAAAATGATTAAAATTTTCGATTTTTTTATTTCTTCAGTGTTACCAGTGTTTTTGCTTATTCGAGGTACCTCACTCCCAACATTACCTCGGATAAACGAGGTTCTACTGTATTACAATCAAAATCAAATCAGTTAAACTTCAAATACAACAATAAAAAAAATATTGCACAGTGAAATTTTCCAATATTTACATAAACTACTACATCGCCATCGACTTAAAAAAAATATAACAAATTAAAATTAAATTAAAAAAAGCAAAAAAAAAATAATCAACTCACCAACGAAATAAAACCCTGCGTTTGCGAATTTTCCTTTTAAATTTCGAAGGTGCGAAGGCGCACTCTTAAAACTTCTTATGCGATTGCACGCAGCGAGCATCTCGTCTTTCGTAGTTCTACCTTCCATTGTAATTGTATAATGAATTTTTGAGAAGATGCTCCAATATTTATCTATAAATCGAAAAACGAATGTATCTGTTTGTTTTTTATGGGTGGGTGTTTCAGTTAAAATTTTAGTAGGAAAAAAAATTGTGCACCCCCTATTTCCCAGAATCTAAAGTGACCGTGAGATAAAGTAAAATTCAAGATTTAATTTCGCTTCGATATCAGCGACTTTTATTATTATAACCTAAAATCATGGTTACCGCGCAATCAATGTTTTGCAGACATATTGAGGAGCGCAATTTTCACATGCTACCATAATATGTCGACAAGGAAAATATGGCAAGCTTTTCTCTTCTTCGCAGCAAAATAGGCAAATGTGTCCATTATGTCCCCCTTTAATGTGGCACCGGAGTTGTTGTTGTTGCCGTCGGTGTTGTTGTAGCTTCAAGGAAGCTACAACTTTTATTTGCTCTTCTGTGCTCCAAAAGAGGCACGTCGTCCGCCTCCCATCCCTCCAGAATAACGCCACAGGCAAAGCACCTAACGGCGTCGCTGCCATCATTCATTAGATGTCCTGTGAAAATACAAAATAATTATGAAATAATGAAATATATACACAGTGTTCTTGATTTTCAACCAACATATTTGACTTGACATGTTAAATTTCTCCATTTGAATTACATTGAATTCAAGTTAAGTCAGATAGTAAGCTCTAGACATAAAAAAACCATGGCAACGGTCTTAAAATTATCAGCATACTTAACCACTATACAATATATCAACTACTTGTTGCTAACTATTTTCAGACAGTACCCAAATATTAGCCATATCAACTTTTTCAATTTCTGAATAAGACATTATTTGAAAACTGGAAGTAATTTAATGAAAAATATAAATTTATTTTTGAGAGTAGATAATATTTCAGAAACAGTTTATTTTTTCAATATTGAAAGGGTATTTATCTATCTAACTTACTTCTGATAATTGTAAAGTGTTGATATGAATTAGACTTGCGTTGAATAATGTTTTTCGTTGTGATGCCCGCACACTCCATTATTACGAGTTCATGGTTGTGCGAGATATCTTAAACCAATACGATGTCCAATAATATTTATTCTACGCGTTGTTTTTGTACTTCACTAACTTGTTTATTGAAAAATTGATATTTTACATTGCACTGTTCCCCGGTCGTCCTAAGACTACCGATTTTTGTTACAACATATTTTATCGACTTAGACAGTAGGTGTGTATAAATATTCTTACAGTTCTCATTGGTTAATGATTTGTAAAGTGCTAAATATTGAGTAGTTGCCTTAGGGGCGCATACTATTTTGGCATTTGGTATATGCAGAGAGTACATATATTGAAAAGTGTACCGCTAATTTAATCCTTAAGTTTTTCTTTGAGTTCCGTCTCAGCAATATAACTAATTGGGGTACGAAGGATCACAATAAGCTCTGTTTATGACTAGTTGAGTTTACAACTAGTACTTGGAAATATTGGTACCCTGCACAGTTATTATCTTTCTAGAATGTCCAGAAAAATACGAATACATTTGATTTTTATGATATTGTGTAACAGAATTATATCTCCACTCTTGATACAATTCACTTGTCAGGATGAATTATATATATATGAACGCTCTTGACTTTATACAATATTTATTTACAAATATACAGATTTTAATAACAATTCACAACAACGGAGTCATAACTCCAACGTTCAACTTCCCAAGCTGAACTCCAAACTCTACTAACTTCAAAACTAAACTCTCCGCGTTAACGTCCCACGTTAACCTTCAAGTTCAACTTCCCAAGCTGAACTCTAACTCTCACGTTCAACGTCCCACGTTAAACTTCCAACCGTTCACTTCCAACTCTCTGAACTAACTTTTACCAACTACTCGAACTAACTCTAACTAACTGAACTAACTCTGACTAACTAACTGAACTAACTCTGACTAACTAACTGAACTAACCAAAAACTATCTTTACAAAAACTAACATCTATTCTAAAAATTATCACATAAACGTCCTAAGCTTAACCAATGAAAAGCCACCACTTTTCAACGGTTAGCCAATCATATTTGCACACATCTCAAAAGACAATTTCTTTTGACTATGTAGAACAAAAGACGCACTGATTCCTAGAACTTAACCCTGTAACATTATACGCACTCGCTTTTTGTGCAATAACTTATCTAATAGCAATAAATGTCAACCCGAAAACTGTCAAATTGTGACAAACGATGCGACATACTGTCGTCTTTACAAATTCTAACACGCTAAGATCTTTTAAGTTCTAAGAACCAGCCACCCTCATGGTGTACTTATTTTAAAAATTATAACAATTGTAAACTAAATTTCTGCTTAACTTTAGAACGAAGTTTTAAGTTAACAGTTTTGTTTATTACAGAGTTCTAAGATAATAAAATAAATGGCTCAAGTAATACAGGGTTGAACTCGATCATTTTTGTTCTATTAAAATCTATAAAAATTAATATTCTTATTTCTGATAAAAATGTTATGCAATACGAAAATTATTTAATTGTAAAATATTAGGTATACAAGGTGTCGTCCCAACACACGGTTTCATTTAGTTTTAGTTACAGGTATGTAATAATAAAATAAAAAATATCTCAAGTTCAGTATAGTTTTGAATGATTAAAATTTAAAGATTTTACACATCGTCTTATAAAGATTTTATATGCGAAACTAATTATTCATCGTTAATTAAAAAAACATTGAATCAATAAAAAAAATAATAATCACTCACCTTTAAAAAAGAAAGTCACTTGGGCTAATTCTCTTCCCCTCCTTAATAAAACTTAATGGCGCCCTCCGAAATGAATGTAAACGCGCCTCCATTGAAATATACTTCTGGTGTTTGTACATTTTGCAAGAATTCTTGATCACAACTGAATAAATATTTTCATCTAAATTAGAAGGAAACCTTAGAAGTACTTCTGAGTACGTAGCAAATTGGATTGAAATATCTCGGCGTTGTATAATTCGTATTCAGCAGAAGCTTCTTGTATTTCAATGAAATCAGTCTTTTCTTTTTTTGTAAACTTCAATTTTTTCGTAATCTTCGTAGTGTAGGACATTTACAGTCAGATATTTCAATGTTTTAAGTCGATTCCATAAATGTCTTCCACTTTTTTCGACATCCATCGTTCTCACATTCGCGCCAACAGTTTCGCAATAAAAACATATTTTTGTTTTATTTATCTTTACGTCGTTTTCGATAATTGCCTGATAGCTGATATTAAAGCTATCCTCATTTATACGAACACATCCACGAAAAATCATCTATAATGTATATGCCTATATAATATTTTTGATAAAATATTTACTCTACATTTGTATGTCTCTAATTTGGTATTGCTGTTCATATTTAAAATATGAATTAGTTTACATAATTCGGACTCTGTAATTTGTTTGGCAACATTCTCCCTAAAATTATCATTATCGGCATATATAATTGATAAGGCGTGTACTATTGCATCATATGCACAGTGTTTCTAAAAAAATTTTTTTTTAAAATAACCGGATTTGAAAAATGTCTATTTTTTAAATTATCGGATTATGGCACATTTTTTCAATATTTTGAGCGATCCAATCTTCTTGGATGTTGAGGTAAGAATGTCTTCCGTTTTAAAGTATTTAATCCCCGCCAGTTTTCTTCCTGACTAAGATTTTTCCGGAATATCGATTCTTTTAGAAATTCCTCATCTGAGTCATCCTTAATGTTAATTTTTCCTTATCTGCAATTGATTTGTGGTGTCAAATTGTCTCTTTAAATCGTCGTTATTGCTTCTATTATCATTTTTAAGTTTTTTTAAGCCCGTGTTTGTGTGTGCTTTTACTATTAAAAGTGGCTAAGTGTTTTTATTAAGTCTTTGAAATAACATTCGGCAAACGATGATGTGGAAGTAATTTCACTTATAAAGAGGGACCATAACTGCATTCCACAGTGGTAATTGCCAACGTAAGTTTCGCAAAGGTTTAGCGATTTCCGAATACATATATAAATTATCTCCGCTAATTCAGTCTGACATGTCTGTACCTTTTAAACTTGCATTTACATCATTTGAAAGCGTGTCAAACCATTCACAGCGAATAGATTTTCAATCGTATTCATCTGAATTTCATAAAAGTTGTCGTCGTCTACAACTGCCCATGCGAGGATGTCCTGTTCTTACAAAGTCAATTAAATTACATCTGTAATAATAATCCTTCTGATAACGCTACAGTTAACAGGGCTTTATTTATAGATTTTATTTGATTTAAGTCTGTGATGTCTACAACAGACCTATTATGTGACAATAAAACTTTTTCATTCGTGGGTCACAATTAATAAAACTGTATTTCCACCTGGCAAGAGTACCAACATACCGAGCATCTTATACTTAATTGTACATTTGTACTAGATGTATAAACAGTGATATTCCCATAACATAGGGTATCGTATACTCCACATACACCAAGGATTTTTTTAGACATACCGCGTATACCAACACCACCTACATAAAAGTCAACCAACCAGCGGATGACGTCACTATACGAAGGCCTAGTGGATATAGTGTTATGCAATTAAGTTTCAACTTTTTGACAGGTATCTTCATAATTTTCAATATTATTTGAAGGGCCTAACTTAAGTAGGCTGTTTTCAACATTATCGTTAAAGATTTGTATAACTAATTTTACATGTTGGCGTTCAAATCAGCAATTTTTCAGTTTCCATTTTGTATACTTCCCTAATTGCCTCGAAAAATGTATAACGCAGTATATTATTGTCAACATCTGGGTAACAGAAGGTTTTGCGATGCGTTTTTAAATTTAACCAGTTGTTACAGATGCATTTGAAAATATGGACGGAGTCTTTTAAATAAAAAAGAGGCTCACTTTTATCTACAGGATTTGGGTAAACTATGCTATATAATTACAATTTACTATGTATTTTATATAAATTTACTAGCACGCCCATTGCCCAATTTGGTTCTATAAAGGGTTTTTACCCATTGATCTCTCTTAAATAAATAAATAATGAAACATATATAGGTATTTATAGCACACATTTGATAAATGTCCATTTTTTTAAATTACCGAATTATGGCACATTTTTTCAATATTTTGAACGATCCAATCTTTTTGTATGTTTAGGCAAGAATGTCTTTTCCGTTTTAAAGTATTTAATCCCCGCCAGTTTTCTTCCTGACTATGATTTTTCCAGAATATCGATTCTTTTAGAAATTCCTCATCTGAGTCATCGTTTATGTTAATTTTTTTCCTTATCTGCAATTGATTTGTGGTGTCAAATTGTCTCTTTAAATCGTCGTTATTGCTTCTATTATCATTTTTAAGTTTTTTTAAGCCTGTGTTTGTCTGTGTGCTTTTACTATTAAAAGTGGGTAAGTGTTTTTATTTAGTCTTTAAAATAAATTTCGACAAACGATGATTTGGAAGCAATTTCACTTTTAAAGAGGGACCATAACTGCATTCCACAGTGCTAATCGCCACGATTTCCGACTACTTATTATTTAAATTATCTACGCCAATCGTGTATGTGCATTTTAAACTTAAACTATCATTTAAAAGCGTGTCAAACCATTCACATCGTATAGATTTTAAATCGCATTGATCTGAATTATTTTCATAAAAGTTGTCGTCGTCTCGTGCTTCGTGTTAGTTTTTCAAAACATCTTTTACAACTGGCTACTGGTTTCACCGCGTCTACTACCTCAATTTGATGTTCACGAATGATTTCAACAGGTATATAAAATACATGCATCGAAGCACAAAATTTCGTAATATTTTCTCTTTATATTCACATTGCACAAATCTGTTTGTTGCATTGTCCAGTAATGTGCAAAAAATTGATCCAAACTACAATAATGGATTACATTCAGAAATTGGGGACTATATTTCATTTGCCTAATCGATAAATGTTGATTTTTGTGGAAATGTTGATCATATGAAGATTCGTATTTTATCTGACGATACATTATTTGGATATGCAGATGTGTGGGTTCTTTATCACCATATTCTATTAATTAATCGACAATTTCACGCCTGTAACTCACTGCCGCTTTATTGCCAAGAATATCTCAAACTTCTAGCCTTTTTGTTCCCGAAAGTTTTCTTTTTATTTTTTGATCAGGGTCAAACTTACTATCAAAATTTGAAACTTTGCAGCGCAGAACAACTTCGTCATATTCATTTATCTTCTGTATATATAGTAGTATTGACCCAATGAATGTTAATAATTGAAGGAAGGTTTGGTTGAGTGTCACAATAATAATAATAATGAAGCTTTACCAAAATATCGGTTGTGGCCAACGTTTCGAAATATTTAATTTCTTCTTCAGGGCCTATGAACACGTGTATCCAAAATTAGAACAAGTCAGTCATTATGAAACTTATGAGAGCGCACGCCGATGCACGCGACTACGTCGGTTGGCTGTTGCGTCTGGGAGACGGAACACTCGAGATCGCCGGGCGTATTTCCGAACCGATGTTACGAGCCGAAGCGACAGCCGACGGCGAATCCCGACCGATGTTGTGTGGATAGTGTCGATCGGTTGATACGCAGCGTGTACGGAGACGGCAGCCAACACCTCGCCAACAACAGATGCGTGCTGACGCCGACGAACGTGAGCACGTTTGCGATCAGTGAGACACGATTCTCGAAACGCAGCTGTTGGACCGGGAGGTCCGAACTTTTTACAGGAGTGCTCACCGCCGACGCCGCCGACTTTCCCGTTCCGATCGACTACATCAACGCGATGACTCCGACCGGAATGCCGCCGCACGAGCTCAAGTTGAAAATCGGAGCTACCGTCATGCTACTGCGGAGCATCGATCTGGAGATCAGCATGTGTAACGGAGCGCGTTGCACCGTACTGAGGATGGAAGAGAACATCGTTTCGCTGCGATTGTTGAAGGGAAAGCACGCCGGTCGCAACGTCCTGCTGCCGAGAATAAGAATGACGTCGTCGGACAGCGCGCTCTCCGTTCAATTCGAACGCCATCAGTTGCCGCTCCGATTGGCCTTTTGTATGACCATAAACAAGAATCAAGGACAGACTTTTGACCGCGTCGGTATTTATCTACCGAATCCGGTATTTTCGCACGGCCAATTGTACGTCGCCTTCAGTGGAGCGCGAAACTTCGGGAGCGTTACGGCATTTATCCAGAACACGACGCAACAGGGACACGGACATTCACGAGGAACGTGGTCCATAGAAGATTGTTGATCGGATAGAAGTTTAAATATCTCCCGACGGTAAAATCAAATTTTCTTTTCCTTTTTTCAGTTTAGGTCATCGTTGGGGTGCGTTTGGGCGGGTAAGTAATTGTTCTCTATCGGTGAAATACAACTTAATGACAATTTTAATGAGTTCAGTTTTTTTCAGGTATGGTCGGCCAGACAAACTGGTTCTTTTCAGAACCGACAATTGGGTCGTTCGGAAAAATCGGTTCTTATCAGAACCGATTTTCCGAAATTCACTGTGACTTCTAACTCCATCTTGACTATTTAACGTGTCATCTTGAATCATTGATTATTTTCATATGTTTTTGTATTTTTATTTTTACGCATCCTGGATTAACCTCATGGTACCTAAAATTATCAAAACGGTAATGCTGGGTGCATGCTACAACTTTCAAAGATAATAGTATATTGCCTAACAACTGTGAGCAGGTACCTTTTTCGAAACGAACCAGTTTTAAAAGGGAAGCACTTTCTCACATTTGTAACGCACGAGACTTTTTGTAACAAGAACATTAAGCGGAAATCCCAGATACTACGCCACTGTCTACAGCGCAAGCTTCGAGAAGAGAGTTCACAGTAGAGCGTGGAATGCTGCAGAACATTCGCCGCGACACGAGAATACACTACACTCGACTATATAAGACAGAGCGGTGAAGAACGACGGAACAGTGTACAGCGCGGCTAGTAAAAGAAATAAATACTGCTCGTTCATATTAGCAAAGTGCATTAACATAAATTTATCTTGTATATAAATATTTCTGTGTACATAAATAGTGACTTTATATTAGAATATAGTTATGTTTTGTACGTTATTTTTAGTTCGTATTTCTCTTATACAAGAAGTACTTTTAGTTTGTTGTTATTTATTTTTGTTAATATTTTCTATATTGAAAATAAATATTTTCCACCAAAAGTTCGAACAGTTTTGTTACAATATAAATGGATGTGTGTAAAAAGTGAAACAAAAGACAAACCCGTACGTAAACAGGACTTTTTACTAGGTATTCACAGCTTGACATATCATTCAAACCACTTGAGTTGAAATCAAGTCAAGTAGTTATATTTCAAGTAGATACTTGAAAAATCAAGTGCGTGCGTGTATGCGTGTGCGTGTGTGTGTGTGTAAACTACTCATCAGATTTGGGTAAATGAGGTGTCGTTGGATTTGTATGAATGCTCCGCGTAACATAAGTTATATGACGTAACGTTAAATCTAATATGGCGGCTAAGAAAAAAAAACCCAACGCAAAAAGAAAAATATTTACAAATGTATCGAGTCTGGGATCAAATTATTATTATTACGATACGTATTCAAAATAAATTAGAGAAATCCCCAAAATCCAAGTGTGCAAGCTTTCACGGCCGGCATTGTTCCAAGTCTTCATGGTTTCCGGGCTTGTAGGCCGTGGTCCGGTGGTATTTCTACCTGACGTTTCGTCTACAACTGCGGTAGACATTCTCAAAGGCGAACACCAGTCACCGACACACTGATCTGTGAGTCGCCAAGAAGGACACTTCGACCGCTGCCACATCGCCTTTGAGAATGTCTACCGCAGTTGTAGACGAAACGTCAGGTAGAAATACCACCGGACTACGGCCTACAAGCCCGGAAACCATGAAGACTTGGAATCCCCAAAATGTTTTAAAAAAATAAAATAAAGAAAATAAAAGTAAAAAAACTGAAACCCGACTACGTAAAAATAAGAAGACAAGCAAATCAAAACGTAAGACAGTATTTTTTGTTATCAATAGTCGGGGACTCGAATACCGACTTTTTTCTTCAACTTACGAACAGGTCTCCGACTATTGATAACAGAAAAATACTGTCTTACGTTTTGATTTGCTTGTTTTCTTCTTTTTACGTAGTCGGGGTTTAATTTTTTTTACTTTTTTTGTATTAGTACGGTAACAAACAATTTAAACGAAAATTTACCCGATATTTCGCTGCGTTAATCTTCTAATAATGGCCGGTTTAATTTTCGCTGTATTTTTAACACTGTGGTTGCCTTGACCGGTAATTATAAAGAGATCCATGCACTGTTTGTTTTTGCCAGCACTTCTTAAGTAGCTCACGTTCTCGTCTATAAAGGAGTTGACAGCTTGAATTGCTTCGGCGACATGAAAATGATGTAAATCAAGTGTTGCACTTCGACCATCAGGACCGTGGGATAACTGATATTCCAAAAACTCAGCTGTAGCGCGGCTGCTAGCTTTTTCATAGCGATTTTTGTGCACTTCTGCCAACTGAGAATAATATTGGGACACCTAGGAAACAATAGCATATTGTATGTCTAGAGAACTAGGGAATGCAATCTCGAGCCGAGATTGGCAATTCGAGATCTCGCGAGATCAGTCTGGGTTCGAGATTGGCAATTCGAGATTTCGCGAGATTGTCTGGCGAGATCTCAATAAATCTCGATGATTCGAGATTTCGCCTATTTTTAAAAAGAACGTATTATTTTGTATCTAAAATACTTAAACTTAATGAAAACTACTTACTTGAGACAGTGTGACTGTGTCATTGTGTACGTGTGTGATTCATTGCATAGTGCACTGTGCAGATGATTATTATTCATTACTTTCCTTAAATAAACGTTGATACTTTTGTTCCAAGATTCAATTAAAGTTTTGTTTTATTTTCAAAATATAACAGCAATACCCCAACTCACACAGCACACTATAATATGTCAATTGATTATTTTGGAAATAACTTCTTAGGAGTTATGATGCATAGGGTAAGTTACTATTAGTAATGTTCACGAACGGTTTGAATTGTTCTTAGACATATTCAGTATTCACTTAACTTTGAAATTTGTTAGCCATCTAATGCTTGTTATAAGTTAATTAATAACTGTCCATTTTACTCAAGAAAACAATAATTAAAACAATATATGCAGAGAAACAAACAGAACCAATTAGCGCGACTGTCAACAAACTATTACGTATAAGTTTTTTTCAAGTGCGTTCGTTCTTGAAATCTCGTTCGAAATCTCGACCATATCGGGTCGAGATCTCGAACGAGATTTCAAAAACGAGATTGTCTGTCCACGAGATCAAATCTCAAAAAATGGCTCGAGATCTCGCGAGATCGAGATTGCATTCTCTAGTCTAGATGCGTAATGAGGTATTATACTGACGAGTAGTGACAGTATGTTAAAACGAGCGATAGCGAATTTTAACAGTCGCAATATTCTTGATAAGGTTTCGTATCACGTTTCGCTAATAATATTACGCACGAGATATATTAGAATATGATACTTTTTGCCATACCCACTATAAAATAGTTACTTTGCGTCAACTTAACATTTTATAGCAGGCCATAAATAGGTAATAGCGGGCGGATCAGAGCGAACAAACAGAAATCACTATAGGAACTGTTTACTTTTACTACACTCGTGTGTTTTGAAAACACTTTCAACACATTTGCGTGTTAACTGACCCTATGCATACATACACGCATGTAAAGTAGCTATTTTATAGTGGCTATGACAAAAACAATCATGTCAAATAAATTCCACAAAAACATAAACGTGAAAAAATGGGTCAGTTCGGTACGAAGAACAGCTTCGCGGAAAAAAGAATTGAGATCTAAGTGTGTGCCAACCTTTCACTTCAATTCATTCGATAGAATAGTAACTTCAGGTACAAATTTACTTTATACCATACACCTTGGACATTTTGTCAAACATTTTGATTCTAAAGCACGTTTACCAAAGATCCGACCGATGGCGCATCAATCGAAAATGTAAATCTATTTTATTTTCCTACAAACGCCGCGCCGTGTCTGACCGGATAATATAAATCGACATTGACAAGTAAAACACAATAAGCAGTGTAACGTCATTATAAATCCAAAATAGCGGTTTATAGTAAAAATATTGGAAGACTAAAAAGAATTTAACAAAATATTAGTAAAAAAAACTTCTAAACGACAAGCTTTTATTATTAAAATGAACTAAAAGGGAAAAAATAATTTTTAATAATTTAGGTTCATAATTATAATTATAAACACGTGGATTGTAAACTCGATAGTTTATTAGTCACGACCCACACGTTTATACAAGCGATTAGGCCCTGCAGTCAGGGTCCATTCTGATTGGTCGAATACCACATCTTGATGTCGTTTGACACACGCACACACACCTAAAAGGACGTAACAACTAACTAGTTAACTCTGCATACTAATATGGATAGTTGATAGCGATTAAAAAATGGGTTTTGTATGTGGACATTGTTCAAATACATATTCTTCAAGACAGGCATTAATGTTCACAAAATTAGAATGAAACCTTGATAATAAGGCTTGTAATCTAATTCTTTCTATAAAAGTCGATCAATTTTCTGAGATTTCAAAATAAAACTTAACTAAAATTTATTTTTCCAATCCAATTTCTCAACATTGTTACTGTATAATTTTTGGACATCCTATAATATCTCAAACAATAATATTAAATTAGGTTTTATTTTGAAATGTCAAAAAATTGATCAACTTTTATAGAAAGAATTAGATTACAAGCCTTACCTGAAGTTTTCATTCTAATTTTGTGGACAAATGCCTGTCTTGCAGAATGTGTATTTGAACATTCTCCACATTCAAAACCCATTTTTTAATCGCTATCAACTATCCATATTAGTATACAGAGTTCACTAGTTAGTTGTTACGTTCGTTTAGGTGTGTGCGCGCGCGCGTGTCAAACGACATCAAGATGGGGTATTCGACCAATCAGAATGGAACCTGACTGCAGGGCCTGGTCGCTTGTATAATTATGAAACTCGAGTTTTAAAGATTCTTTTTTTCTTTTTAGTCCATTTTAACAATGAAAGATTGTCCTGTAAGTTTTTTTTACAAATATTTTTCGTAAAATAGCCACGAATTTCGTTTTGTGACCTTTACACATGTGCCAGAACGCGGTGTGGTCGGTTTTTTCGCTCAGTGAGCATTTTCGGTATTTAAGCCTAACAGATGCACAATATCTACGTAGAGGACAGAGTGGTGTAACGGTTAGCGTAGCGGCCTTTGGATCACACTGTCGTGGGTTCGAATCCCACCTCCGCTCATGGATGTTTTGTGATGTTATTTAGTTTTAAGTGAGTTGTTATTTGATGTGAACAAGACGCTAATGACCTAAGTTGTCGACGCGTCTATAATTTACAATAAATAAAAAAAAAATATCTACGTAATTGTTGATCTATGAGGATTTATGTATGTCCAGATGCATTGGACACCCCAATAGTTTATACAGTTACTTACCCCAATTTTTTTAAGATTTTGTTGTGCTTTTCTATAACATTCATCTCGTAATTGGAGTTCTTCGACAGCTTTGTCACGATAATATTCGACAGTGCTAAGACTTTCATTGTCTTTGTTCGAGGCATTAAATTTCTGTCCCTATAAAGGAAAAAATAATAATTTAAATATCTGTAACTATTCCATACATGGCGACGTAGGTAGCATTTTAAATAATTACAAAATACATACCTTAATCTGTTGACGATTTGGTTTTGTTATTTTCTGCCATCTTGAGTGATTTTCTTTTGGCTACAAATAAGCAACAAACCACATTTAAACGTGAAATACAAAACTGGTAATATGAAATAATATAATTAATTAAAAAGTAGGCAGAGGATAGTGTGGACCAGTGATTAGCGTCGCAGCCTCTAGATCAGACTGTCGTGGGTTCGAATCCCGCCTCCGCTCATGGATGTTTTGTGATGTCATTTAGATTTAAGTGTGTTGTTATTTAATGTAATCAAGACGCTAATGACTTAAGTTGACGACGCGCCTATAATTTACAATAAAAAAAATTAAAAATTAGGGTATTTAGGGTAAATTACGGTATTTTGTGGTAAATTATAAATTTTTATCTCTGAACCGATTCTAAAAATTCTTTAACTGATACAAAGCTACACTATATCATTATCTATCCCTAAATGATATAGATAGGCTATATTTTATTTTGATAAATTTGTCGCGGAAGGTTCAAACTATAAAAATGTTTCACATCTGCCAGGCGTCCCACGACGGCTCACATTTTTTTTGCTTAAGTAACGAGTTTTCTGTTAAATAATATTCTTCATCAATATCCATAGTTACAATTAATTGTATACCACTCGTTATATTTCTTGAGAAAATCGCCAGTACCAGACGCCACCCATCTGCTCGCCCGAAGAGAACAGTGTGGTGTAACGGTTAGCGTAACCGACCTTTGGATCGCACTGTCGTGGGTTCGAATCCTGCCTCCGCTCATGGATGTTTTGTGATGTCATTTAGTTTTAACGATGTTGTTATTTAATGTAATTAAGACGCGTCTCTATAATCTACAATAAATTAATAAAAATGCTAGCCCGATTTTTTATTTATTGTGGATTATAGACGCGTCGACAACTTAGGTCATTAGCATCTTAAATACAACAAATATCATAATATATCACTTAAAACTAAATAACATCACAAAACATCCATGAGCAGAGGTGGGATTCGAACCCAAGACCGTTTGATTCAGAGGCTGCGACGCTACCAACTGAGCCATACTGTCCTCAATGCTCGCCCGAATACGGGCGTATGAGCACAAAGGACACTTCGCGCGAACACGCTTGTACTGTAACCGTAGTCTAAGATTGTGTGCTTACCACTATTGCAGCTTTCTTAATCCTGGCTTCGTAAAGCAGTTCTTGCTGTTGTGTTAAAAGCGTTTGTGTAGATATAAAGCCTTCGAAATAAGTGCAACCGTTTTCTCGTTGTATCATGTGCCCTCGTTCTGTAGATCGCAGTAAATCTTCCACAGTATGGTCAAAGTTCTTCTCATTCATTCTGTAGGTCTCTAACACAATGTCGTTATCGATTTCTGGAAATAGCAAGATTAGCTTTTGCTCCACTAATCTTGCCACTGTGTCATCAGGTGACTCATCAAGATTTCGGTCATCACAGAGTGCCAAAGAAATCTCCATATCGACAATTTCTTGTAGAGTCGGCGTCTTCTCTTGAACTTTCTGTTTACTGCTTCGAATCGGTAAACTTCGTCTGCTAGTTTTATCTTTGACTTCAATCATCCCCATACTTTTACTTGTATTTTGCGAAAACATCCTGAATATCGTAAACAATAAAGAAATGAAAATAGTAAATACAATGCAAACTCGAGTATCAGTGGGTTTACTTCATTTCTTATGTAAAGAACACGGTAAATATTTCGTTGTTAAATTAAAAATATATTTTTGATTCGTAAACATCTCAAAGAGGTCGCGACCAAAAATTGTACGAATTTTCTAAAGGCTGAGATTAGCTAGTATTTAGGGTGTAAATAAGTTATTACATAGGGTGGTTCAGTTTTAACATTGAATATTTTGACAAAATATTCTGCTCGCCTTATTATATCTTTCGGGAAAAAGCTGCAAATCGAACAAAATTTTGCATGCATACCTTCTATATGATTGAATATTTTCTGCAGATATTTTCATCTAAATGAGACACACCAGTGACCTGCAATGAGGCTACTACTGAATTAATTTAAGAAGAAAATGCACACCACTGTCTATTTCCGATTTTTTTGTCAGTTTTTCAAAATCTTTATTTAATTTGGAATAAGGCAGGCTTTTACAAACCAGATCATTTATTAGAAGATTGCAAACCAGCTATTTAGCAAAAAAAAATTTCGAGGTAACCATGGAAAAATATACCATATGGAAAGAAGTGATAAAAAATTATTGATTTTTAAAAGTAAATTTTATATTGGTGGTTCAGCCAAATTACATAATGGATTCTGCACTATTAGTACGGTATAATTAAACATTGACCCGGACATTTGAAGCTAAAAATTGGTGGAAGTGTCGAAGAATAGTGTTCTGATTGATATCCCAAACTTCCCAAAAAATCCCTCTGGGGGAAAATCCGCCATCTTGAAAAATCACGAAATTTTACCACCTTTATTACTTTTTTCGAAATATCTCAGAAACGGTCGACTTAAGTAATTCTTCCACTATGTAATGTTTTAAAGAGGATTGCATGTCCTACAATTTTCATTCCCACAACTTTTATGTGGTACTAATGGTAAGCGCGCTACAGCACAAACCACTTAGTACTAAGTGGTTTGTGCGCTACAGCTTCTTGAAAATCACGCACTTTTTGTAACCTTGGTAACCAATTGTTATAATGTTAAGTCCTTTTCAATAGCTTTATTTATTGTGTTCTTCATCGAATTTTAAATTAAAAATAACTATGTTCATAAAGCAAGGAACGCCCTAAACCGTGCTTTTTGTCCCATTTGGATACCTTTAAAAATTGAGAAACTATAGACAGTCAAAGTTGAAATCATCACAGAGTTTTACGTGTTTTTTTTAACACACGTTTCGAGTACCTTCCATACCGAATACAAAAAAAATCCGTCTAGAAATCCATAGGAAATCTGTAATTTCGTGGCTCTACTGAGAGTGGGCGAAATAATGAATTCTCTGACTGTAGACGTAGAACGTTTACGCAAGTGTTGATAGTTTCGTCAATCAATCAGGTCACCCATTATTTCGCCCACGCTCAGCAGAGCCACGAAATGACATATTTCTTGCGGTAGTTGAACAAAATATTGTGTGCGACTATTGGCCGAAAGAGGAGATTCCACTCGTGTGTTTTACCGCACTCGCTACGCTCGTGCGGCAAAATCCACACTCGAGGAATCTCCTCTTTCTTCCACTAGTCGCACAATATACTATTTCTTATAGTGCAGAATCCATTATGTAATTTGGCTGAACCACCAATATAAAATTTACTTATATATAAATGTTTTTGTTTTTTTTTTCATTATATCACTGCATTATATTATATGACACATTTTATTTGTACCTATTATGATTTTATTTTGTTGTGTGTCAACTTTTGATTTTGTATTGATTTTGCTTTGGTTTTATTGTTTTTGCTTTTCTTTTGTTTACTTTTTTATTTTTAGACGCTAATGACCTCTGTTGTCTAGCGTCTATAATCTACAATTCAATTCAGTTCAATTCAGCGGTCGGGACACCTTGCGTCAAGGCATTTTAAAAGATGGGGAAAAACTGTCATTTGTAAAAGCTGAAATTTGGTACAGTATTAAATTATTGAATATAAATAATAATAAATAATAAACAGACTTCTATCGACTGCTGACTAGGTCGGTTCTATTAAAATGAGGTTTAATTGTTTTTCTTTTCATAAATTAAAATTCAATAATTAATTTAACACTGTACCCAGCTTTTACAAAAACACTAGTTGGTTGAGGCTTTCGCGGCCAGTTGATGAGCTGGTGTTGTCCTGATTCGGGTCTATAGGCCGTCGTTGGTTGGAATTGCTTCTTAACGTTTCGCTAGCACGCGTGGCGAGCTTCTTCAGAGGTCCTTCCATCTCCGATGCTGGATGTAGAACTCTACATCCAGCATCGAAGGAAAGACCTCTGAAGAAGCTCGCCACTCGTGCTAGCGAAACGTTAGCTACATCCAGCATCGGAGATGGAAGGACCTCTGAAGAAGCTCGCCACTCGTGCTAGCGAAACGTTAGGAAGCAATTCCAACCAACGACGGCCTATAGACCCGAATCAGGACAACACCAGCTCAAAAACACTAGTGTTCTTACATCTTTCCCGACAGCTGACTTGGCTAGTATACAGGGTGAGTTCGACCACCCGTATCAGTCGTTTTTTTCGAAAACGGTTAGTCGTAGACAGTTGTGTCAAAAATTTGTATTATAAAAGCCCTAATAAAGAATCGAATGGTGATAATTTTTTTTCCGGGAAGGTCGGCTTCCCTATTAGTTTGCTCCAGAATGTCCAGAACTTCGGAATTATAAATGTAACGATAGGTCGAAAGTGGTATTGTTGAAAAGATCTTTAAAAAATAAGCAAGTTTTGTAGGAACATTTTTTTTATTACTGCCACCCCTGTAAATTTCTATAAGTATAAATATAAATTATTATATGTTCAAAACTCCGGAATTTTAGAAAGCACGATAGGTTGAGAGTGGTGCTGTTGAAAAGCTCTTTAAAAAATAGGCAAGTTTTGTAGGAACAATTATTTAATTACTGCCACCCCTGTTAAGTAACAATCGTTTGAAATTATTAAATCAAAATTTCATAATAACGATCGAAGTTGGCATTAAAAATCTAGCAACCTTAGACATTGTCACAAATGTTCAAACTGTCTTCCATTTACTCTTTAATACATACCACTGAGCTCTTTGGTTATACTGTGAGTGTACTTCTTTACTGTTTAATGATCGATAGATAGTTAACTAGATTTTAAATGCAGACTTTTAAAAAGTTCGTTATTATGACATTTTATTTTAGTAATTTCAAACAAATATTACTTAACAGGGGTGGCAGTAATAAAAAAAAAATCCGTACCCAAACTTGCTTATTTTTTAAAGATCTTTTCAACAATACCACTTTCGACCTATCGTTACATTTATAATTCCGGAGTTCTGGACATTCTGGAGCAAACTAATAGGGAAGCCGACCTTCCTGGAAAAAAAATTATCACCATTCGATTCTTTATTAGGGCTTTTATAATACAAATTTTTGATACAACTCTCTACGACTAACCGTTTTCGAAAAAAACGTCTGATACGGGTGGTCGAACTCACCCTGTATATCTAATTTACATCGTAAATACTATCTAATCTCAAAATATTACTTTTAGAAAATTCTTACAAGTTTTGGTCGTTACCTATTGAACTATATGTAGGGACTGCGTGAGACTTTGAGCGCCATATCGTCAAATGTCAGTCTGTAAGTCACGTCGATATGGCTGTGTACGTGTGTGTAGTCACGCGCACGCAACCACAGCGGCGACATCAGTTGTTTTTAGGTGACATTTTCACGTGTGAAACCGAACTGATACGAGCTCTTTGTTTAAACATCAATAATGTATATGCATGAAAATTGTTTTTTCGTTATATTAATGTAGCAGTAAATTCTGAACAAAATGACACATCAATTACTTCATTCTGATTTCAAATACACTCAAAAATAAGCTTTGAAATATGACTGTAAGCCCCGTCCGCTAAAAGCTTTTTTGCTCGTGACGTGATAATGTATGAAAGTATAGAGGACTTGCGTTTATATTATCCAGTAATACTATCTAAAAACCAAGAAACAAACTTGCAAAAAATACAGGGTGTGCTACTTAAAATTTTTTTAAATAGCACACCCTGTATATTTTTAGGTATCAAATGTGTAAAGGAAAGCGAGCTCTATTCACATACCTAAAGATATACAAAGTGTGCTATTTAAAAAAATTGACTTAAGGTAAATTAAAGTTTTGCATTTTCCAACTATTGCAACTAATACCCTGTATATTTAAATTTAAATCTGGAGGGTAGCACATGCTATGGACTAAATACTTGACATGCAAAAATTGACTCAACTTGAAAAATGTGGTTGTGTGTATTTTAGTAGTATAGATAACAAAAATGTAAAATTTTGCAGAAAAAGTTGCATATTTTGGCTACGTTCCAACCGAATTTCAAAAATGGCATCATTTTATGTAGGCCTCCGAATGAACAATGAGATGGCCTTAAAATGTACAAGGTATTCTACTTATAAAAATACAAGTCAGTTGTACCATAACACCCTGTATATCTAAAAATAATTTTAAAGTATAGTGCTCTTATTCCAATCCAACTTTTATTTAAAACTTTTTTTCTAATGCTCATAATAAATGAGATATCGCCCGAGACATCCTTAATAACTCGCCCTATATAAAGAATAGGGTAGATGCCAGTAGGCAGTGATCAATATAAAACTTTGTTATAATGAAAGTGTATGCTCTAAATTCTAAAATATTTATTAGAATTTTAATTTTTATTAATTAAGTTTCGTAAACATATTTATTCAACACATGCACGCTTTTAGTGTTTTTTCGTATCTGTTTTGCGCACCTTAAATAGCTGTTTATTGACTAGTGACCATTATGTAGCGCTTTTCAGTGCTATAATGGTTCATTACGTAACTGTTTTTTTATTCAATTAAAGTCTAAAATCATGCATGTGTTGAATAAAATATAGTGTCCAACGCGTGTGCTAAATCTTTATGCGTCAGGCGCGATGTTTTCAGCACTCGTATGCGGCTCTCGATGCATACTCGCCAAAGCTCGTGCGCGCTCGCCTATTACTTGTGCTGAAAACATCGCGCCTGACGTATAAAGAAGTAGTTAGCACACTAGTTAACACAATATACTATTAAATAAATAAATAAAATCATAAATTTTGACCTATGTGTCAAGTGACTTCAAACACCTCGTGGCGTCAATTTTAAGTAAAATATAAAATATGTATCCATAGCAAATAAAAGTAGCATAGATTGTTTACATAGATACAAAACGGTATTTTTCAACACTCTATTTATTTATTTATTTATTTAATGCAGCCAACAGGGTTTTTAGATAATATTAGCTAATATAAACGCACGTTCATAAAATTATGACGTCATACCTAAGTAGAGCAAAAACGATTTTTAGCGGGCGGGGCTAACAAATATTTTTAAATTATTTTTGAGTTTATTTGAAATCAGAATGAACTGATTTAGGTATAATTTTGTTCATAATTTACTGCTCTGTTAATATAACAAAAAAAATTTAGTTATTTAACCCGTTATTATGTAGTAAAAGCGAACTCACGTTTTGCTTTTCTGAGGATCACAATATCACACTGTCAAAATCACAACACCACACTTTCAAACTGTCAAGATCACAATATGAATTATGAAACAGTCAAGAACACAAAATCAAAATATAAATTTTCTCGTATAGCTGAGCACTGTAAGACGTTGTCAAGGAAAATCAAGTCAATTTCTGCTCGTTATAAGTACTTTCATACCCTGACACGAAATTTTTCTTTACCTGGGTTAATTATTTTCATATTTGATGAACCCTAGGTTAACCCATAAACGGAACTGCCCGTATACCTATGTCTTTATTAATGCGGCGCTAATTTTGAGAACTACGATGTGACAACTTTCTTGAAAAATGTGTTGATTTTTACAAGCTTTTATTTAACTTGATATTGTTAGTTTGTGTGTTTGTTTAGATCAAAACTTGCAAGTCAATTTTGAACGACTTCCACGTATTCGATCGATTTGAAATTTTGTACACATATGTATTCCCTATGACAATACATGAATAAATCGTTTTTAGAAATAAATTCGACCCCTAAGGGGTTCAAACGGGGATGTAGGTTTAGGAAAAAATAGTTTTTAATAATTTAGGTTCATAATTATAAAAGCGTGGGTCGTGATAAATAAACTATCATAGAGTTCACGACCCACGCTTTTATAATTATGAACCTAAATTATTAAAAACTATTTTTTCCTTTTTAGTGCATTTAAATAAAAGCTTGTCTCTAAAAAGTTTTTTACTAATATTTATTAATGTCCGTATTATATGTGAAGATAACCAAAGTGTTGTGGGATTCGGACAATGAAAAAAACAAAAATTGAATTTCTAATTTAGCAACGTTGCGTTAATCAATATTTTCTTGAGAAAGTTTTCGGGGCATTAAAATTCTCAAAAATGTAAAACATGTCTGAGAAAAATCGCTGTTTCGGCTATTTATAGATAACAGATAACAATGGAGCACCACAGGTATTACCTGCTGTAGGCATCAATTTACCTTCAGCCGGCCCTGTATTTGACCCTTCCCAAATCCCAAATATTATTATTAAATAAATCGACAAAAAGGCAAATTGATCTAGAATTACAGATGGGCACATGAGAAACTTCATATAGATGGCAGCAGGTATATAGCCACCTAAGTCATCATTGGTTTTTATAGAAAAACGTGCGAGAAATCGAGTTTTTTTGCATGCATCCACTTCTTTTCAGTTCGGGATCCTTTATAAAAAATCTGTAGATCGGTTGACCCTGCAGGCCATCCCTGGAACTTCCCGCTATTTTCAAGCGCTTTGAGTTCGAAGCACTTGATAATATACCCAAAAGTAGATTTTTGAGCTCTTCGGGCTCAAAAATCTGAAAATTGCTGATAACAACACTATTTTAATTTTTGAAAAGCTATAACTTTTGAACGCGCTGTTCAATTTTGATCTTTAAAACGACATTCGACGCAGTTTTTGAAGCTCTAAAAATATTGTAAGAGGTACAAAATCGATTGGTTGAGAAATCTCGAAGGTATTTTGAAAAAAACACTTTTTTCGAAATCTTTTGACTATGTATTCTCTCGAACGGAATAACCGATTTTGATCCGCGTAGCGGCATTCGACGCAGTTTTCTGAAGAGAAGAGCTGATTAGATTATGAAATCAATCGGTACTCTAGAAGCTATTTTGAAAAAACATCGTCTTAACAACTTTTTTTTTTCGGTTTTTTGGAATTTCTCAAAATCTATTGTGCCGAATCGGTTCAAATTTTCAGGAAATCTAAGTTTAGTGGAACGTTTTCGAATGCCGCAAAACGCCATTCGATCGGTCAAGCCGTTCAAAAGTTATAAGAGGTTTACATACATACACACACACACACATACAGACATTTCTGTATCATTAATAATTAATGAATAATTTTGAAAAATCTTTGTAGGTTACCTGCTTTAATCTTAAGGTTGATATCTTATTAAATTCTACTACCTACCAAATATTCTTAGGGATGTTTTTGAAAAAACCCATAAAAACCCACCGGGTCGGGTTTTTTCCAACCCTGAATTTAGGTGTTAATTTTTAATAGGAAATATTGGATAGGCAGCCACATTTTTATTTATTGTTTTTCAATAGAAATAATACAATTTTTAATGTTTTTACCCTTTCATCAACAAGCCATAACTCGGTAACTTTTTCGAATCGGTCTATGTTGATATAATTTTTTTTTGTTAAAACTACTCTAGTCGCGCACCTGTATGATTCCATAGTAGCCACATTCCAAAGAGCTATTAATAACTGCATACACGAAGGATTTGTCGGGCATCCAGGCACATTTCTTACCAAATCTTCGTGTAGAAGATCATTTAAATAGTTAAATGTAACTCTAGACATTCTAAAAAACAAAAAACAAAAAAAAAACGGTAAAATTCTGCAGAATGGACACACGATTTTTGGTAATTTTTTAGACGAATTCTCGTATCTGAGCGTATTCTTCATACCATCTGAAGATGGTATGAAGAATACCGAACGTCAGCATAAATGCAAATTTGAAATAATCAGTATTGCTTTTTATTGATCCTTTGTGCCACGGAAGTGCTCATTTCCAATAATTCCTACAATTTAATAATTGTATTTGTTCATTATGAGATGTCTATAGAGTCATATTGTTATTTTATTATTATTATTTCTTCTTTCGCTGATTACCGTACTTATCAAAACTCGGATAAGTGCGTGCTTTGAGTGTGGTTCCGAAAATTGAGTTCTGGCGCCCTTACCATCCTTTTAATTCTCGGCCACGACCCTATCTCCTCACCGAGCTACTGGCGCACTCACGAATTTCCTACCAGCGGAAGAAATCGAAAAATATTATTACGGATAACACCAGTAATGCCCAGAATTATTTATTTTTTAGTTGATTTTTAAATATGTGACTCTGTTTAGAGGCAATTCGAATCGCGCTTTTTAAATTACACGACTGGACAGTCACAGCGCAGCATTTATCGAAAAAGGGCTGTGGGCCCTGGGCCACTTGCTTGTGACCTTAAACATTCCAAATGCCGCATGTGAACCAAATTTCATCTCTCTACGACACCTTTTAGCTTCAAAACAAGCGAAAATGAGTATTTGCCCCTGAAGGTGGACAGCCATGCGGGAGCCCTGACTTTTCAGCATTTCTTATATCAAAGAGTAGGGTCTAACGAACAAGTACACCAAATTTCAACCTTTGAGCATAAAATGCAAGGTGGATTCTCTTACCCTCCGGACCAACCATGCTATACAAGGGCCCCTGCGGGGGCCCCGACCGTGAAACATTTCTTATATCAAAGGGTATGGTATAACGAACAAGTGTACCAAATTTCAACGCTTGAGCATAAAATACAAAGTGGGGTCCATTTTTGCGCGTTACCGTCTGTACTACTGTGCTTATTGGGTCGTTCCGTGTGCGTACGACCCAAACTCACTGTAATAACCTATTTCATGGTTTGAGGCGCGGTTATAGTTTCAACTTGCTCCGCAAATATCCCTTGTCTGACGGTGACGAGAACCCGAAGTTTTAGGTGGTGGTGGAAGCATTTTTTTTCCTTCACATAATAACAATTTATATTACAATTATATTAAGTAACAGACTTCTGAAATAATATGATAAATTTTAAATTCCAATATGATAGATTACCTGTGATAACATGTCCTCGCGAATCTTGTTATAATATTTTCCGGATTTATAATAATATCTAAGTGAACATTAAGAAGCGCTAATCCAACCACCTTATCCTCTGCCATACTGAACCGGAGTCAGGTTTCAGCTTGATGCTGTGAAGCTGTTTCAATTAATAAACATCCATCACGCAACTTTTTAACACTTGGAAAAGTTCCAAACAAGCCATCAAGATGTTTATTAATGTAAAAGGGACTGTCGCCGTTGAAATTTCCATTAACTTTATTCATGATTAAATATTTGTTACATGGAGTAACAGTTGCCGGGTCATTGCCAAATAATAAATTAAAACCTTCATCTTTACGCCCTCTCTTAGAGGGAGGGCTGGTTAGAGGAGGAAATGTATTCATAGTATTTCTATATAATTCATCACCCGTGCTCCCCACCCACCGGTACAGAGCGCCAGGGCTACACGGTGATATAGTCAGCTCAAGAGACGGCGCCACTCCATCCAATGACACTGGCTCACCCCGCCGGAATACTAAATAAACACGACGTTAGCCGATTGACTAGACTGGGTTAGGTCTAGCCGCCCGTTTACAGCGAATCGGAGGCCAAAGCAGTGTGTTGGTGCACCCAGGCGAACCTCAACTGCCAGCCAGGATCCTCTTTTACGCCTTACGAGTCACCGCGCACGGCAAACACGCAGGTGTACTATTAGGGACTACTACAAACAAAGGACAGCAACAAAAGTGTACCCATAACGGAGGGACAAGACCGCTAACAACAACAAAAAGAAGAGAGAACCGAAGAAGAAAAAAGTTGCGACTGTCCTTCCTTCATAATAGTCCCTAAATAAATCACCCAGTCGGATACACAATCGACTGGTGCGGGCTGGGGCCCCTGGGTCGCCAAGTCCCAAAGAACATTGGAATGCAATTGCGATAACTCAACAACGACATTCGAATGTTCCCCCTGGGGGGAATACGGATTTATGTGTAATAATAATAATATTATTCTGTTGAATATATTCAGGTTTGTGAATGCTGGTTTGAAATCATTCTCAATATGACGTTATGTTACCCCTTTTTCAGCAATGTTCAAATGTTTGTATATGTCATATTTTCTTATTTAAATGATTTTTCAGCTGGTATAGCTGATACATGTTTTTTAAATTTTTTTATAATAGCTTACAGCTATTCGATTTCTGTTTCTCTGTTTTAAAAAAAAACATTCAATTATAATGTAACGTTTTTCCTCTTGTTTTTATTATATTTTTAACGTTAGTTTTTTTTTTAAGACAGATTCGATTTAATTATTTAAAATATTTATTTAAAATTATACTTGATCATATACATAATATATTTTACTTTAATGTTTAATTAAAGCGTACCAGAAGTCGATTTTAAATATTATTTAATTATTCACTTTTTTATAAATATTAGATCAAAAAAACTATTAATATTTCTAATATTTTCAAGTGCTTTTTAAGTTCAGCAGTTTCTACTTTATACTTTATATTTTTATGTAAAATGGGTCACAATATTTTTTCCACAAAAATAAATATTTTAAATAATGATTCAATTTTATTAATAATTTACAACTGTCCATTGTGTATACAAGAATTTGACACTCCTAACGAATTCCTGGAGCATCGGTGTCTGACTTCATCCATTGAGACTGTGGATAATATGGACCATGAAAACATTTCAACAGTTCTCTACGCCGATGATGATCCAAATGAGGCTTCAGTTGTAGTTTCAGACTCAACTAATAATATAATATTAAATTCAGACTCAAATTCTATTTAAAACTTTTAAATAGGTAAAAACGTTTAAAATTAAAAACTATTAAAATTGCTTTGTTTTCAAATAATTAAATTGTGTAATGATGGGTTTGGTTAATTAAGAATTTTATAGGTTAGAAGTATTTTCTGTTGTTTTCGCTGTTTTTTTAGTTTATGGCTGATTTTTTATAATAGTTTTAATGTTAGAAGTATAATTAAAAAGAAGGATAGCAGCTCTTAAATTCTTAATGTATTCTTATTAATAGTAAAATGTATTAAAATAATTGGTATCAATATTTGTTTTGTTCAAGAACTATAGCGTTCTGATGTTTTTTTTCTGCTGTTTTCGCTGTTATTTTAGTTTATGGTTGATATTTTATAATAATAGTTTATGGTTATAGTTTGGCGTTTCTACTACTTTCTGCTGTTTGATGTTCACGATTGTAGTCAGATTTAATATCAGGATCATGATTTCAAGTAGAGTTCGGTGCTACGCACTCTTCAGATTTTGTAATAGAATCGATTGCTAGGTAGGTTTGTTTAGAATAAGAGACGTTTTGTATGTTACATTAGATTTTTATTCATATATCATTGAAAAATTTGTAATACAATATTTTCTAGAAAATAATATGTAAATATCATTAGCAGTGCACTATTCTATAATTTTCCCAGTGTAGACTGTGTTTAGACTCGCCAATTCGATATCTGTCAAAGCAAAGTGTATGAAGCTGCGCCATGTAATAGTTTTGGTTATTATATAGGTTCTTTTATATAATTTAGAAAATAAATAACTTTATCAATTTATTCATTATTTTATTTTATTAATCTTAGATACAATTTATTAACTACAATTTATTACTTCGACGGACATAGTGACGTTGTACTAACATCTATCCTCAGTCTCTTATCCTTCTATCCCCTGTATGAACAAATGTCATTATATATATTTATATTAATATATTTGATTAGTTTGCGTTCTCAAGCCAGCACAGTTTTAAGTATTTATTGTTCAATAACTCTGCTGACTTTGCATATCAATGACCTCAGTAATATTTCCTAGTGTGCAAATTTATATACATTAATTGTGCAATACTTATATTCTACTCTAGGTTTCTCATGATCATTCTCATGCTCGGCGGTCCGACTGGATTATAATCACGCATCGCACTCAAAATTGGTTTCTCAACGTGTTCGTCGTACCAGGTGCGCAAATCCTCGGTCTGATCTAACGTGTGACTTTTCGTCAGAAAATAATATTCCTCCTCCTCCTGGTGAGGTAAGTCGCAGACATCATTGTTTTTTCTACTGCATTTGCAAGTAAATTCAGCGGATAGTACAAGCTCGCCGACTTCATCTCCCAGCACGCATCCTACCTGGTTTGCGATAATTACTCGGCATATGCTCGAGAACAGCTCGCAATCACGTACATCTGATGCGCTCTCAATGTAACCGACGACCACGTTGGTATTCAGGTAGACTACTGGTTTCCACAAAACCTCGATCGTTTCGCTTGCCTCCTCGGATATTTCATTCGTAGTCGTCGTCGTCGTTTCTCCAGGTCTCAAACATATGATATTTCTCTTTAAATAACACACACTCTTCACAACGTTTACGTTTTACAACTGTAGGAGTAACCGATCTATTTTTAATTAGGTAACGTTACAAATATATTCAATAAGTATGTATTATAATTCCATACGAATTCGCAGCGATGGCTGTGGGGTTATAAGTAACATTGTTAAATTAATTTATTTTTTATTTATTGTAGATTATAGACGCGTCGACAACTCAGGTCATTAGCGTTTTCAACACAAAAACAAACAATCTGTGTATCAGAATCCGCCAGTCGGCATACACAAACTGACCGGTACGAGCTTTGGTTCCTGGGAGCGCAAATTCCCACAAAACATTGGACTGCAAACTACATTGCAATGTTTTCCCTGAGGGAGTTAAATTAATGAGATAACAACACTTTGCAAACTGTTTTTAGTTAACCGCAGATTATTTCTACTAATTGCTGGTGTATTTTTTATTACTATTTGCAGTTATTTTGCATCATAAATTGTTCTGCATCGCAAGAACTATTGCTCGTTTTTTGTTACAAAAATTAAATAAATTGTAATCACATATACTAATTATCCGCATGTTTTTGTTATAGATATCTTATATTACAGTGAAACGTATTTTTTTATTATAAAATCATTAAAAAACCAGTCCAGCTTTAAATTGTAAGTATTTCTCAATACACCATGTTAATTTTGTGTATTTTGAAACTGTATATTAAATATTGTTCTCAGATCAAAATGTTTGCTTGTGAGACGTGTAACAAACCCTTCTCTCACCGAGATAACCTGAATCGTCATGAAAGAATATGTGGAGGCAAACAATTTTCGTGTAAGGACTGCTCTAAGAGATTCACGCGTGCTAGCAACTTAAAGCGTCATAGTAAATCGCATTCGAACGCGGGAGTCTTGTGTGAAAAGTGTGGATGCTTTGTCCGCGAATCTGGGTTTTTGAGTCATGATTGCACCGAAGCCGGATCAAGCGTTAGCATGCTTAAACGCTCAAGCGGTGCGGCGGAAGATAACCGTGGGGTGGTGAAGAAACTTAAAAAAGCTACCCCGGATGAAGCTGTACCCTCGACGTCGAATGCTGATACTAGATCTAATATCGAGATATGTGAAACATGTAGCGTGTTCGTAAAGAGTTGTGAGATGTTCGGATACATGCGCAGCAATGCTCATAAAGATAAGAACGTCTCTTCGTATGATGCTGATCCCGACGTATGCTTAATCAATAGCGCATTTAAGAGCCGCATCGCCACATCTCGAGTGAAAAGCTCTGCTAAAACCTTCACCGCAGCCGAGGAGTTTATGGACTCGGTTAAAAATAAAGTGATAGGCCTTATTGCTGGAATACTCAGTAAATACAGGGCCATCAAGATGAACATGGAGCTATTTGGGGTTTACGTGCTTAAAACGAAAAAGGAGGAGGATGTGAAGCTGTTTTATTCGAGAAACGTTGTCGTTGATGGTGTTCAAGAGTTAGGCGAGCTTTATGATGATTTCGCCGCTCGATTAGCATCAAAAAGCAGTGAATTTCAGGAACGCGATTCAGGTGAGCTATAGTTTGCAATAATTTATCATCCTAAAAATATTAAATGTGCGTAGAGATATAAATATTTTTTCTTTTTGTTTTAGGCTGGAATTTAAGGCGGTTGCTTTACCTCGATGTTAATATAAACAAATACAACCCGCTGAAAGCGTCTTTTTATATACCGCTTCCTAAAAGTATTCAATCGAAAAAGGCTGTGCTCAATATTCAAAATTCAGACAACATGTGTTTTAAGTGGGCTGTATTAGCGGCTTTACATCCAATCAAATCGACAGATCATCCTCATCGCATAACGCACTACACTCAGTTCGCAGATGAACTCGACTTCACCGGTATTGAGTTTCCGGTTACGCTTAAAGATATCACAAAGTTTGAGCGATTAAACGATATTTCTATAAACGTTTACGGACTAGATTGCACTTTCCGAGGTGAAAAAAGTTTTATTGAGGTTGTAGGTCCTTTAAGTTATACGAAGGAGCGCAAAACTACACATGTGAACTTGCTGTTGATATCTAACGACGGCGGTGAAAGTCATTATTGTTTAATAAGAAATATGTCGAGATTAGATATCTAAACATAAAATCGCAAAATATATGTGTGATGGGTGTTTAATTTTTTACAGCAGCCCAGAAAAAGTAGAGAAGCATCAGCAATATGATTGTAACCACATACACGTTAAGCTCCCGTCAAGTGAACTGAAAAAAGATAAATACGGACGGTAGATTGGTGGCAATATACTTAAATTTGAAAATTTTCATAAAAAACTGAAAGTGCCGTTTGTAATATATGCAGATTTTGAGTATCTCGAAAAAACCGATAAGCTCCAAGAAACGTTGTGTTCAGATATATCGTTTACAGCAACTACGCACGCACATAGACCGTATTCCTGCGCATACTACATAAAATGTTCATATAATGATAAACTATCAAAGTATGAACACTATCGCGGCTTGGATGCAGCAGCCAAATTTATACAAAAGTTGGAACGGGATTGTAAAGAGATTTACAAAAATTATCTCGAAAAAATCATACCGATGTGTATATGTACAGAGGAAGAGTTAGCATTTCGAGTTAGCACTCACTGTTATATATGCGAGAAACCATTCGATAGCTCAGAATCAGACGAATTTCGCAAAGTCAGGGATCCATTGCCATCTCACCGGCGGATTTCGCGGTGCCGCTCACTCTAACTGCAACGTAAACTTTAAGATAGCATTGTTCATTCCTGTTTTCTTCCACAATCTATCTGGCTACGATTCGCATCTCCTCGTTAAAGAACTAGCGTGTAATCAGGAAAAAATCGATGTCATTGCACAGAATAAGGAAAGATACATATCCTTCAGCAAACATATTTTCGTTGGCACGAAGCAGAATGAAGAGGGTGCGGATCAAAACGTGTTTTTAAAATTAAGATTTTTAGACTCGTTCAGATTCATGCCAAAAAGCTTGGATGGATTAGCTAGCTACCTAGTTCCTGAGCAATGTGTTGAGGTGCAAAAGCATTTTAAAAATAACAACCAATTCAAACTCGCTATTAAAAAAGGCGTCTTCCCGTACGAATACACGGATTCGTGGGCGCGCCTTGAAGAGACTGAGCTACCGCCAAAAAAATCATTTTATTCTAAGCTCAGAGACTCCAAAATCACGACGGCTGAGTATGAACGTGCTAAGACAGTGTGGCGAACATTCAATTGTCACACACTCGGCGAGTACAGCGATCTTTATTTAAAATCAGACGTGCTGCTGCTCGCCGACGTGTTTGAGAAACATATTAAAATTGAAGAAAGTACTTTGTCTAGTAGACAGAAAAGAAATAATTTTAAATATAAATTCAATATTATAGTATGATAATAATATTATGCCGATACCCCCTCGGTGTGAAATTGTAAAATATGTACCAGTACGAGTAAATGAAGACTGTGTGGTAGTTGCGAAAGAATTGTGTGATGGTGTATTTATGGCTGGGGTGCTGGCCACACCTCAGAATGGTAAAATTCAGAATTAAAATACTTAACATACGAGAAAATGAAGTATGTATGAAAAAAAAAATTTTTGTATGCCAGAGAATGTTGCGAATGATTATGATTTCTGTTAATTTAGAAAAGAAAATATTTCAGTTGATAAAGCGAAAAAATGATTTGAATTACTTATTAAATACGAAAATTTCAAATAAAAAAGAAACAAAGTTTAATTGAAATTTATTATTATTATTATTATTATTATTAGATTACAAACTTTTAATTTATCTACTTAAAAATACCAATCCTTCAACTAGAATAACTAAATTTTGATTATGTAAGTTTAGAAGAATATAATTAAAGAATATATTAAAGGTAGAGAAAATGTAACTGCAGATGCATTATCTCGAATTGTTATAACAACAGAAGATTTAAGAGGCATGAATAAAAATTTAATTTCAGTTGTGTCTAGAACACAGAATAAATAGTCAGAAAATTTTGAAAAGACACATTACTAAATGACAATACAACGGCAGAAAAGTCTGATTAACCAAGTATGCTGGAAATTGTTAAAAATCAAAAGATGGTATAGAATTAATTATAATGTCAAATCATGATATAAAGAAATAAGTAAATTAGAGCGTGTATCCACAAAGTCAGGAAGTATATGTTATGTTCCGTCACTAATGTCAATTTTTATTAATCTAAATACTCGATCAACATTAACGCGAGCCGTTTTGTTGAGAGATTTAGATAAAATATGTAATGAAATGAATATTCCGGAAATATATGTTGAATAAATATAATGCACAAAGTGTTGCAAGATTTAGCTAGCGAAATATAAAAAAGCTCCACTCGGACTGGTCCCCGAATTTGTATAATTTATTGAAGAGCTTAAAAAGACAGTGACATGGAAAAAAAAAACTAATTTTAAATGATTTATATACTTCCAATGATTGGACATGCAGAATGGTATTGAATGAAAAATAGTTATTAAATATCAAGAAAATAATATTAATTTTGAAAAATAATGGTTAAAAATATTTCAGAATTTGCTAAATAAATGTTTTTTCTTATTGATTATATTAAAAAATTTTAAATGGCAGCAGTAATTTGATTGTGCAAAGGTAGCATAATTATTTGTTTTAATTTTTTATGAAGGATTGGACGAGATTATTTTTGTCTTATTTCAAAATTATTATAAAAGTTTAATTTTTAGTTAAAAAGCTAAAATTTACATTTAAGGTATTAAATTTCAAATATAGTGAATAAATCAGTGAAGTGTATGTTTTAACATTGAGTGTAAATTTATTATTATTATTGTAAATATTTGGTGTTAGAAATTAGGTATATAATAAGAAAAAAAAACACAATTTTGATAATATGTATTTTTTTTTTAAATTTCGGGGGAGGTGTAGTAGTATTGCACAATAATTAATGTATATAGATTTTGCACACTAAGGAATATTATTGAGTTCATTGCTACTGCACAGTCAGCGAGGGCAATGAACAGGTACTTAGAACTGTGATAGCTAAAGAACGAAAAGCTAATCAAATAGACTTGTAAAAATAACAATGAATTTGGTGATAGAAGAATAGAGAGACAGAAGGATAGATGTGAGAAAGATGTTACTCTGTCCGACTAAGTAATAAATTATAGTTAATAAGTTGTATATAATAAATAAATAAAATAATGAATAAATCGATACAGTTATTTATTTGCTAAATTATATGTTAAAGAACCTATTCTATATATAAAAACCAAAACTATTAGACTACTATCGCGGCGGACTGAGTTGACATTACTCACACAGTGACACATTTTCAAACGATCGACTTTCTCCCTTCAAAGCATTCTGTCACTGAAAAACCACTACATGCGAGAGTCAATATTCTAACACCACTGCTAGACTACAACCGACTCAACATGTAAACACAACAGGTGAATACAAAGATGAAGTCGGTTGTCGTCTAGCAGTGGTGTTAGAATATTGATTCTCGTATGTAGTGGTTTTTCAGTGACAGAATGCTTTAAAGGGAGACACTCGATCGTTTGAAAATGTGTCACTGTGTGAGTAATGTCAACTCAGTCCGCCGCGATAGTGAAAAGTTTAGGGTTTAAATCCCTACGGTGACATAGGTTTGAATTAATGAATTTTTCCTGAATACAGCATTGTGTTACGTCATTGTTCTTACAACAGGTGTTTTCATTATGCATTCATTTAATTAAGTAAATATAATAAATGCATAGAAATATTTATATCATAGAAATAATAAATACCAAACTAGAATCCAATCTATAAAAATTCAATAAAGACTATTGTTGAAAAGGATGAGAAGCAAATTTAAATAGAAAATCAAATATAGTACACATAGCTATATCAGTATTATTGTTAAGACAATCATTGGATGAATTATGGAAAGTATATGCAAGTTTAATTTCCATTAGTTCTAGAACATTAATAATTTTATTATGATCACATCCATGTAACAAACGGAAACCATCCTCCATGACAAAATTATGATTATTTTCAAATAAATGTTTACCGAAGTTGGATTTAGAATTAGCAAGTTAACAGAAGTAATCCTTATACAACAAAATAATGTAGTTTTATTACACAAAACATATGTTAATTATCCTTTAATATTACAATTAATTCATTGACAACTATACGGCGTGCATGCTGCACATTCTATCTGACAGTAATGGCGCCTCGTGCTTTTTGTTGCAGCGGCTACCAAACTGTCCGCCTGCATTATTAAAATAATACATAGCATTATATATCATCCCCCTTTCTTATTACCAAAAATAAATTCAATACATTCAAAAAACATAATCATTTAATTTTCTTGGTACTTGTAGATTTCTTCTTGGTCTTGGGCTCTTTCTATTTTCTACGTCTACATTTGGATCAAAGCCTTTGAAATCCGATTGATTGACTGACTATTCTTAGTTTTATTTAAGTTTTGCTCATTGTTTGGACAGCCCTGACTTTTTAATATGAGCGCTGCCATGTCATTTTTGTATTTTTCATTTGATTCCTTTAAGTCACTAATTTCTTTAATTAATGGTTTAATTGCTTCTTTCACAGCTTTGGAAATTATTTTGTTTAAAACATTAATAAAATCACTACTCATAAGAAACTTTTCACTATTCTCACTCATTTTTAACTCTTCGTTTTCGTCACTTTTTGAACTGCGTGTTACACGCACGTTTGTGTTGCTGTCGGCCATATTTATTTTTTTATATTTTATTATAATAAGGAACCAGACTTCCTAAATAATATCATAAATTTTAAATTCCAAGCTGATAGATAACCTGTGATAACATGTCAATAATATCTAAGTGAACATTAAGAAGCGCTAATCCAACCAGCTTATCCTCTGCCATACTGGACCGGAGCCAGGTTTTTAACCGTCGAAGAGTTGAAAAACTCCGTTCTGTATTCGATAAACTGATAAAAATAGTCAATATTTTATTTACATAAACATCGCCATCATAGTGATCTAGAGCACTAACTAAATATACAATAAAAACTATAAACACACAAACATAAATAGTCACCTATAAACTCGATTGTTTCCATCCGACCCCTGAGGCTTCGATAATATTTATCTTGGCTTAGACTCTCGACCAGCGTCCACGGTTACAAGTGGGCCGCGACCCATGGTTTGGGAACCGCTAGCACAATCATGCGCAACTTTCCATGACTTTAATTCTGTGTCTAAATTCTATTCAATACCAATATAACAATACCAAATAAAAATAAAAAGCTATAATAATGAAATATATATTTTCATAGTCAATCATGAATACAAATCGTAAATCATCATACAAAAGTATGGATGTGTCTAAATTCTATTCCCGTGTCTAATTAAAAAAAAAAACAGTTAAGAAATAGGGCGCCCTGTATATAAAAAAAATTAACAATAACAAATATAAATAAAAAACAATAATAATGAAATATTTATTTTCATAGTCAATCATGGATACAAATCGTCAATCGTCATACAAAGTACATAATAATCAAAATCACGTGATTTCACAGATCACAAGAAAAATAAAATTGCCCATAAAAAATAAAATGTATTAAAAAAATATACAACTGCATAAAATAAAATATAACATTAAAAAAATGAATGTCATAAGAAAATGAAACTAACAATTAAAACAAAAATAGATACATAAAAATTCTAAAATAACAGTGCATAAATAAAATTACAAAGTAATACAAAAAAGTGGATATCTGTAAATCAATACTTACCTGAAACTGAAATTGAAAGTAAAAATTAAAAAAATATTAAGTACCTACCTACCTACATAATAATTCTTATACAGCGTTACGTATAATATCACAAAGTAAAACAAAAATCATACTTACCTGGAACTGACCTTAGATCAGTGACCATTATAGTGTGTTTTTTTTTAATCTCACTCTTAGGCATCCTGGATTGGCCTCTTGATAAAGGATGTTTCGCTGCGTCAATCGTCTAGTAATGGCCAGTTTAATCCTTGGTATATTTTGGACGCTGTGGTTCCCTCGGCCGGTAATTATATGTAGATCCACGTATTGCTTGCTTTTTCCTCTCAAGTAGCGCACGTTTTCATCTATAAACAAGTCGACAGCTTCAATGGCTTCGGCGACATGATAATGATGCAAATCAAGAGTCGCACTTCGACTTTCGGTAGCTGGTGTTGACTGCATAGCACCGACGTTGTTGAGACTTCCTTTTCCATTATTAGAAGCCGTAAATGTCTGTCCCTTCTTCGGTTGGCGATTTTTTGTTATTTTCTGCCATTTATTAGAACGTGCATTCTGCACTTCTGCGACATTCTTATTCCTGGCTTTGCAAAGCAGATCTTGCCGTTGTTTTAAAAGCGTTTGCTTAGATATAAAGCCTTCGAAATAAGTACAACCGTTTTCTCGTTGTATCATGTGCCCTCGTTCTGTAGATCGCAGTAAATCTTCCACAGTATGTTCAAAATTCTTCTGATTCATTCTGTAGGTCTCTAACACAATGTCGTTGTCGATTTCTGGAAATAGCAAAATTAGCTTTTGTTCCACTAATCTTGCCGCTAAGTCATCAGGTGACTCATAATTTCGCTCATCAGAAAGTGCCAAAGAAATCTCCATATCGACGATTTCTTGTAGAGTCGGCGCCTTTTCTGGAACTTCCGGTGTACTGCCTTGAGTTGGTAAACTCCGTCTTCTGGTTTTATCTTTGGCTTCGATCGTCCCCATACTTTTCTGTGTAATACGTGAAGGCATTCTGAAAAACAATGAAGAAATTAAAATTAAAATAGTACCTATAATAGTAAAAACGAACTTACCTTCCTAATTATCACAACAGCACACTATCGCTATCAGGATCACAATTTCACAACGTTAAGAACACAAGCAAAATTGTCAATTTTATTTGTGGTCTATCGCAGTAAGACGTTATCAATAAAATAATGGGATATTTAAAATTTACAGTACTTTTATACCCTACCATAATTATTTTTTTTACCTGCGATTAACCATAGATATAAATGCTGCTAGCTAATCCATTACTAGAAATCAATAGATTTGAAAATGTTAATTATTAATCTTTTATGTTCTTTTTCTAGAAAACTAGGTTAAACTTTTACCTACTATCCGATAATCAATAGACATTTCTTTATATATCCATCCATACAACATAGACTGTTAAAATCATAAGTCCCCCTTTTTTGTAGTCGGGTAATACGACTACGAAAAAAGGAGGGTTATGATTTTAACAGTCTATGTTGTATAGATTAGCTGCACTATTTATCTCTTCAACTGTAGAAGCTGCTATTAGCACAGTATTGTCATCGGCGTACATTATTATTTTTCCTGGATGTATATAGTCTGGTAAGTCATTTATGTAACATAAGAACAAGAGTGGACTTAAATTACTTCCTTGTGGGACACCGAGCGATATTTATTTTTTATCAGATTTATAATCGTCAATACTAACATACATGAGCCGATTTTCCAAATAAGATTTTATAAGATCCAGTGGTATACCCCTAATGCCTAATTTAAGTAATTTTTGTAATAAGAAATTATGATTAACTGTATCAAAGGCAGCGCTTAGATCAAAAAATAGACCTATAACGATATTGTCATCATTCAGATTCCTAAAAATAAATTCAGTAAGGCAAGCTGTAGTTGTGGACATGTCCTTCCTAAAGCCATGTTGAAATGAATGGAGAATATTATGTTTATTTAGAAACTCAAATATTCGTTTGTATATTATTTTTTCAAAGCATTTTGCATACATAAATAATAAGAAAACTGGTCCGTAATTTTTAACCTCCGAAGGATCATCTTTCTTATATACCGGTTTTATTTGCGCTAATTTTATGTATGCATGTATGTATATTTCTTTATCACGCTCTGTAGCCTAAACGGCTTGACGGATTTTGAAAAATGAGGTGTCATTAGATTCGTCTGAATCCCCAGAGTGACATAGGGTATATGGCGTCACTGAAAATTCAATATGGCGGACGCTAGACGCCATTTTGTTAGAATGCAAAAGTAATTTTCCTTCTAAATACATTGATACAGGTATCAAAATCAACACAAAAGAAAGGTTTTGTTGACATTTCAAATAGGGTACATGACGTCACGGAAAATTCAATATGGCGGGCGCTAGACGCTATTTTGTCATTACGCAAAAAATTGGTAAAACCTTGTGTGTGGGGTATCAAATTAAAAGGCTTGATGAGTAGATTCAAATAAAAGGAAGAAAATAAAAAATTTATTAAAAAAACATAAAACCCGACTGCGTAAAAATCGAACATAAAAGATGGAAACAAGATCAAATGATAACATGCAGTCGGAGGTATTTCTGTTCAATTTGTTACTACTATGCCTCCGACTGCATGTTATCATTTGATCTTGTTTCCATCTTTTATGTTCGATTTTTACGCAGTCGGGTTATTGTTTTTTAATAATTTTTTTTATAATACACTTCTTTGTTAAATTGCCGCTTATAACTTTTTCCACGGCTAGAGCACTGTTTTTCAATAAAAATATCAGGCAAAGGGCGACCTTGCGCCTTCAGTTTCAGTTCTTCATCAAAGGTAATTTAGAAAAACGTTTCACACGAGTGACGTTATGTTACTATGTATTATATCAATTGTTTGAACTACCGAAAACTCAACAACATAATATAACTTATTAAAGACTGTGGACACCAGACACTGAGACAGTGTGTGTTTGTAACATTAATAAAAGCTATTGCTATACAAATGCTCGTTTATGCCGCTTTCGTTAAATAAGAGTCCGTACTCCAACAATCGTGCTGTGCACGGATTTTGCGTTTTTACACGTATAGATCTGTCTCATTTTTGACTATAGTCATCTCTTTTTAACACTTTGGATTAGTTAGGCAGATTTGGAGCAAGGCATAATAATAAAAAATGGTGGAACCTTTGGTGTAAAGATACGAAATTATAGTTACCACAAAACACCAAACCATAACAAACACTCTCGACGTACGTTTCGCCAACCAAGTTGGCATCATCTCCTTGCAATCTAGTCTTGAGATTGACACATAATTATACTCATTTCTTGTTTTTATTGTACAATTAGATTATGTGTTCAAGTTTTATACCTATATAATCTACAATTCAGATATGGCTACTAAAAGCGTTTAAATTAAAGGTCTAATTGATATGGCTACTAAAGGGCTATTATGACATTGAAATGACATAAAATGTCATTTCAATGTCATAATGGCCCTTTAGACCTTTAATTTAAACGCTTTTAGATATAAATCTATACAGAAATTATTATAAGCTACCCTTTGGTTTTTATTAAGAATACACAATAAATATAAAGACAACAGTTTTGTCAGTTGTTACCGCCACAACTTTTTTAAGCCTAATGCAGGAACAAAGATTTTTCAAAATTTTAAACTAGGGGGTAAGCAATAATACATAACCAGTGACATATAACTTATAAAACTTTTTCTGGTTCTGTATCATTAATTACCTCCTAGTTTTGAAAAATCTTTGTAGGTTACCTGCTTTAATCTTAAGGTTGATATCTTATTAAATTCTACTACCTACCAAATACTCTTTGGGATGTTTTTGAAAAAACCCAATAAAACCCATAAAAACCCAATAAAATCCACCGGATCGGGTTTTTTTAAAAAAACCCGGGTTTTTTTCAACCCTGAATTTAGGTGTTAATTTTTAATAGGAAATATTGGATAGGCAGCCACATTTTTATTTATTGCTTTTCAATAGAAATAATGCAATTTTTAATGTTTTTACTCTTTCATCAACAAGCCATAACTCGGTAACTTTTTCGAATCGGACCTATGTTATTATAATTTTCTTTTGATAATACTACTCTAGTCGCGCACCTGTATGAATCCATAGTAGCCATTTTCCAAAGAGCTATTAATAACTGCATACACGAAGGATTTGTCGGGCATCCAGGCACATTTTTTACCAAATCTTCGTGTAGAAGATCATTTAAATAGTTAAATGTAACTCTAGACATTCTAAAAAACAAAAAAAAAACGGTAAAATTCTACAGAATGGACACACGATTTTTGGTGATTTTTTAGACGAATCCTCGAAGGATGTCGAGTTTCTCGCGGACGGGGGGGGGGGTATTGGTGCAATGGTGTTTTTCTGTGGAGTGAAAAGGATGTGGTGCAGGGGAAGAATTCCCAAAAAAAACTTACGCGGGGTAGAGTAGAATATCGTAAGTGTCTTGTCTGTAGAATGTTACCTATATACCAAAAAAGCTACATTAATCGATTATCAAATGTCAATTACAGCTATAAATATTATATTGTAGCAAAACCCCAGATGTTACGCCGCTGGCGACAATAGAATCATCGAGAACAAGTAACAGTGGTGAAGCGTGGCATGATATCGAAGACACCGGTTACCACCAGAATGTTCTGGAAAGCGCGCGAGCGTGGAGAGGGGTCAAGCTGCTAGCTCTATATAAACAGGAGCAGACACCGGACAAAGAGGAACGAGAGTCGGGTCGTGTGACAGTGTCGACTTGAAATAAATACAGCATATAAATTGTTCAGTGTTATTAAAAGCGCTTCAGTTCGTTTAAGAATTACTGTTCGTGTTATTATTATATAAACAGTGTTGACTGTTAGAACTGAGATATAATTGTTACATTTTGTTGTTATCTATTGTTGTTACATTTTTATTTATTGTAAATAAATAATTTATCCCACCCACGTAAGAAAACAGTTTTGTTACAATATTATTAAGGGAAGTGGGAACTATAATATATTCCACTTAATAATAATAATAAAAAATGGTTCTTGTTGAATTATTTTTATAGAAATGTTACTTTTTCAAGTTTCAAAACGCAAGTGATTTTTATTTCATTAAACAGATTTTTAACAAAATCATTACATAACATCTTTTGATCGTTATTTAATAACTAACAATGTTATTACAAAATTTTAATTGAAATAGTAAGTACACTGCAAAAATAAATTTCATAATTAATAAAATAATTTGTATTTTGTAAACATAAATTAATTCTTTTCATAAATTAAGCGGCGATGTTTTATCCAACAGTTCTAAATCAGGCGAAACACTATATTAATGAAATAACAATAGAGCTATATTATAGGTAGGTACTCGATTCATTTTCAAGACGAAGTAGAAGTTTATTCATATTTTTTCATAGCTATTTTAATATATTTCAAAGTGCGTTTAATTGTAACCGTATTTTTAATACTTATTAACCTGAAGTGACTTTTATATAGAGGCTTTCCATTCTTCGTCAGAACTCGATGAGCTATCTGAAACGTAATCTCGACGCATCATTATTACTCCAGCTGCAGCTTGAATATTCATTTTAAATTTTAACGTACACTTGAAAATGTTTCACTAGAAAAAACTTAACCTCTGTTTACCTGACAGAAATGACAGTTAAACTAAAGACTGAACAGTGAACGCTCGCAACGCCCAAAAATGCCTTCCACTTGAAGTACCGACCGCTAGTGGAATGGAATAAGCGTGGTCGTGAGCATAACTGTTTTGTTATTGCTTCTATTACAATAAATATAAATAGAAAAAAGAGAGAATCCACACAAGATCAATTAAATCATTTATTATTTAAACAATCGACGACATGTTTCGACCAATCAGGTCAACATTACTTAGATATATTACAAAATCAAAAATCCATAATACTAATAGATACAAAAAATTGAGACAAGTATTACTTACATACAAGACATCATTACAACAAAAGAACATTGAAACTTTGGAAACAATTCCATATAAGCCAACAAAGAGTTAATTGTCAAATTTTATATAAAACACCGAAATGAGAATTTATTATACCATATTATTAATATTGATGTTCATTTAAACAGAAAAATAGCAAAGGCAAGGCCAGAAATCGGATTAATTGTGCCATTTACTTTGAAAAATTGTAATTAGGACAAAATGAACCATAGAACTATAAGATGTTATAAGTATGAACCATAGTTTAAATATTGAATAACTAAATCAAAAGGAAAAAAGAACTATTGAGAAAACAATACAATCATTAACCAATATTAACACTGTTGACAATAGTAAATATAATAAATACAATAAATACAAATTTAACACGTAAGTCGTGACCAAATACATAATTAAATGAATGCATAATGACTGCAAACAGTATATGAAAACACCTGTTGTAAGAACAATGACGTAACACAATACTGTAATCAGGAAAAAATCATTAATTCAAACCTATGCCACCGTAGGGATTTTAACCCTAAACTTTCCACTATCGCGGCAGACTGAGTTGACATTACTCACACAGGGACACATTTTCAAACGATCGATTTTCTCCCTTTAATAATCGTTGTACCGGACTTGAATTAATTTTGTTCGGTGTATTTCGCCATTGTAGCAATGAATACCAGAACATGCCTTGTGATTTTTTGATTATCCTTTTTGCAATTTTTACGCTGGATTCTGCTTTGCCATTTCCTTGTTGATGGTGAGGTGAGGAAGTTATGTGTTCGAATTCCCATTGTTGTGCGAATTTTTCAAAGTCTCTGCATACAAAGTTTGTTGCATTGTCTGTACACACTCTCTGTGGTATCCCGTGTCTACTGAAGTTTCTTTTGCATGTCTTTATGATTCCTTTTGTAGTTAAACTTTTCAATTTATCTATTTTGAAGAAATCTGAATATTGGTCAACTGTAATTAGATATTTTGTTTGTTTTCCTTCCCTGTTTACGAAGAAAACGTCCATCGAAACCACTTGAAACGGGTATTCTGGAATTTGATGTGTTATCATTTCAGATTTTCTGTAGGTTTCGTAGTGTCGTGCACACAAATCACAGTTTTTTACGGAATCTTTTATTTCTGCTGACATTCCGGGCCAAAAAATATTTCCTCTAACTAGTTTCAGTGCTGCTTCAATGCCTCCGTGATTTGTATGAATTTTGTTGATCATTAGTTTTCTTAGATTTCGTGGTATCAAAATTTTATCGTTTAGGTATAATAATTCATCGTCTGCCTTGAAGCAATTATAATCGTGACCATTTTTTTTGTTACATGTTGGGGGCGGTCTGCATCCCTCCTATACGGCTATCTAGCAAAATCCCTTACTCAGGGCATTTTAATATACCTGCCTCAACATCTTCACAAAAATAAGGCCTTGAATAAATAACACCAAAAAATTGTCACTAGCTCTCGATCTATAGTGCTGTCATCTACCTTTTGACATAAAAAGCAATAGAATCGCGTGACTTGTTTAATGGATACCACGGAAACAAACATTTTCCAGGTTTGAGACAAAGTTACCATTCCAGGGTCAATCTTACCCCATTCTACGGTACTTATTAACCTAAAGTGACTTTTAAATTCGTTGCCCGAATACTGAAAAATCACATCAATGTAATTCTGAATTCTTGGCCGACGTTTCCGTTTTATCCGTTCTATAGCGCATCATTATTACTCCAGCTGGAGCTTGAATATTCATTTTAAATTTTAACGCACACTTGAAAATTTTTCACTAGAAAAAACTTAACCTCTGTCTATCTGACAGAAATGACAGTTGAACTGAACAGCGAACGCTTGCAACGTCCAAAAATGCGTTCCACTTGAAGTACCGACCGCACCGACCATAAGCTAGTGGAACGGAATAAGCGTGGTCGTGGGCGTAACCATAATGGACGCCAAGTGGAACGCACTACAAATAATCAATTTTTGGAATTACGATTAATCTTAATTTTAACTGTAGGTATATTTTGAATTTGTTCTCACTTTGATAGTGTTTAAAAGTGGAGTGTTTGTTAAATAATATAAATTTATAAATAAATTCGCAAAACCACAGTTCGATATTTAATAATTGTATTCGAAGTTGCTATAGTTAAATAGAGCAATTTGATCCTTGAAAACAGTTGTAGGAATTGTTGGAAATGAGCACTTCCGTGGCACAAAAGATCAATAAAAAGTAATACTGATTATTTCAAACTTGCATTTATGCTGACGTTTCGGTATTCTTCATACCATCTTCACCATCTGAAGATGGTATGAAGAATACCGAAACGTCAGCATAAATGCAAGTTTGAAATAATCAGTGTTACTTTTTATTGATCTTTTGTGCCATATTACCCGACTTCGGTAAACATTTATTTGAAAATAATCATAATTTTGTCATGGAGGATGGTTTCTAATTGTTACATGGTTGTGATCCTATTAAAATTATTAATGTTCTAGAACTAATGGAAATTAAACTGGCATATACTTTCCATAATTCATCCAATGATTGTCTTAACAATAATACTGATATAGCTATGTCTACTATATTTGATTTTCTATTTAAATTTGCTTCTCATCCTTTTCAACAATAGTCTTTATTGAATTTTTATGGATTGGATTCTAGTTTGGTATTTATTTTTTCTATGATATAAATATTTCTATGCATTTATTATATTTACTATTGACAACAGTGTGAATGTTGGTTAATTATTCAAGTGTGTAGCTTTCAGGCCGGCATTGTTCCAAGTCTTCATGGTTTCCGGGCTTGTAGGCCGTGGTCCGGTGGTATTTCTACCTGACGTTTCGTCTACAACTGCGGTAGGCATTCTCAAAGGTGACTGTTAAAATCATAACCCTCCTTTTTTCGTAGTCGTATTACCCGACTACAAAAAAGGGAGACTTATGATTTTAACAGTCTATGTTGTATGTATGGATATATAAAGAAATGTCTATTGATTATCGGATAGTAGGTAAAAGTTTAACCTAGTTTTCTAGAAAAAGAACATAAAAGATTAATAATTAACATTTTCAAAACTATTGATTTCTAGTAATGGATTAGCTAGCAGCATTTATATCTATGGTTAATCGCAGGTAAAAAAAATAATTATAGTAGGGTATAAAAGTACTGTAAATTTTAGATATCCCATTATTTTATTGATAACGTCTTACTGCGATAGACCACAAATAAAATTGACAATTTTGCTTGTGTTCTTAACGTTGTGAAATTGTGATTCTGATAGCGATAGTGTGCTGTTGTGATAATTAGGAAGGTAAGTTCGTTTTTACTATTATAGGTACTATTTTAATTTTAATTTCTTCATTGTTTTTCAGAATGCCTTCACGTATTACACGGAAAAGTATGGGGACGATCGATGCCAAAGATAAAACCAGAAGACGGAGTTTACCGACTCAAGGCAGTACACCGGAAGTTCCAGAAAAGGCGCCGACTCTACAAGAAATCGTCGATATGGAGATTTCTTTGGCACTTTCTGATGAGCGAAATTATGAGTCACCTGATGACTTAGCGGCAAGATTAGTGGAACAAAAGCTAATTTTGCTATTTCCAGAAATCGACAACGACATTGTGTTAGAGACCTACAGAATGAATCAGAAGAATTTTGAACATACTGTGGAAGATTTACTGCGATCTACAGAACGAGGGCACATGATACAACGAGAAAACGGTTGTACTTATTTCGAAGGCTTTATATCTAAGCAAACGCTTCTAAAACAACGGCAAGATCTGCTTTGCAAAGCCAGGAATAAGAATGTCGCAGAAGTGCAGAATGCACGTTCTAATAAATGGCAGAAAGTAACGAAAAATCGCCAACAGAAGAAGGGACAGACATCTACGGCTTCTAATAATGGTAAAGGAAGTCTCAACAACGTCGATGCTATGCAGTCAACACCAGCTACCGAAAGTCGAAGTGCGACTCTTGATTTGCATCATTATCATGTCGCCGAAGCCATTGAAGCTGTCGACTTGTTTATAGATGAAAACGTGCGCTATTTGAGAGGAAAAAGCAAGCAATACGTGGATCTACATATAATTACCGGCCGAGGGAACCACAGCGTCCAAAATATACCAAGGATCAAACCGGCCATTACTAGACGATTGACGCAGCGAAACATCTTATATCAAGAATCCAATCCAGGATGCCTAAGGGTAAGGTTAAAAAAACACGCGATAATGGTTAGTGATCTAAGATGATAAGGTCAGTTTCAGGTAAGTATGATTTTTGGTTTACTTTGTAATATATATTATATTTATACGTAATGCTGTAATTTAAGAATTTTTATGTACGTACTTATTATCTTTTTAATTTTTACTTTTAATTTCAGTTTCAGGTAAGTATGAATTTTGTTTTACTTTCTGATACTATATTTATACGTAACGCTGTTATTTAAGAATTTTTATGTAGGTACTTATTACTTTTTAATTTTTACTTTCAGTTTCAGGTAAGTATGAATTTTCAGATATCCACTTTTTTTTGCTTCACTTTGTAATATTATTTATTTTACTTACACCTACACTGTTATTTTAGAATTTTTTTTTGTGTTAATTGTTAATTTCATTTTTTATATGACGTTCATTTTTTAATGTTATATTTTATTTTATGCAATTGTATATTTTTTTAATACATTTTATTTTTTACGGGCAATTTTATTTTTTTTTTGTGATCTGTGAAATCACGGATTTTAATTATTACTTTATATGATGATTTACGATTTGTATTCATGATTAACTATGAAAATATATATTTCATTATTATAGTTTTTTTATTTATATTTGTTATTGTTAATTTTTTTTATATACAGGGCGCCCTATTTCTTAACTGTCTTTTTTTAATTAGACACGGGAATAGAATTTCGACACAGAATTAAAGTCATGGAAAGTTGCGCATGATTGTGCTAGCGGTTCCCAAACCATGGGTCGCGGCCCACTTGTAACCGTGGACGCTGGTCGAGAGTCTAAGCCAAGATAAATATTATCGAAGCCTCAGGGGTCGGATGGAAACAATCGAGTTTATAGGTGACTATTTATGTTTGTGTGTTGTAGTTTTTTATTGTATATTTAGTTAGTGGGCCTCAATTTTTTTTACAAAATTCGTGATCCACACAACTAAAAAGATTGGGAACCGCTGTTCTAGATCACTATGATGGCGATGTTTATGTAAATAAAATGTTGACTATTTTTATCAGTTTATCGAATGCAGAACGGAGTTGTTCAACTCTTCGACGGTTAAAAACTTGGCTCCGGTTCAGTATGGCAGAGGATAAGCTGGTTGGATTAGCGCTTCTTAATGTTCACTTAGATATTATTGACATGTTATCACAGGTTATCTATCAGCTTGGAATTTAAAATTTATGATATTATTTAGGAAGTCTGGTTCCTTGTTACAATAAAATTATTATTATGTGAAGGAAAAAATCATTAAAAAAATTGCATCCACAAGCACCTACAACTTCGGGTTCGTCACCGTCAGACAAGAGATATTTGCGGAGCAAGTTGAAACTATAACCGCGTCTCAAACCGTGAAATGGGCGATTACAATGAGTTTGGGTCGTGCACATAGAGTACACGGAACGACCCAATAAGCGCACAGTAGTACGAACGGTAACGCGCAAAAATGGAGCCCACTTTGTATTTTATACTCAAGCGTTGAAAATTGGTACACTTGTTCGCTAGACATACATAAGAAATGTTGCCACGGTCGAGGCCCTTTTGTAACATGGTTGGTCCGGAGGGTAAGAGAATCCACCTTGTATTTTATGGTCAAAGATTGAAATTTGGTGTACTTGTTCGTTAGACCCTACTCTTTGATAAATGCTGAAAAGTCAGGGCTCCCGCATGGCTGTCCACCTTCAGGGGCAAAAACTCATTTTCGCTTGTTTTGAAGCTAAAAAGTGTCGTAGAGGGATGAAATTTGATTCACATGCGGCATTTGGGATGTTTAAGGTCACAAATAAGTGGCCCAGGGCCCACAATCCTTTTTTTAAAATGGCGCATTTTTTCGAGTGAGGTCTCGTTTCATATGTTTTCGGGGTCACTGATTTCGATTTTTAGTACGTAAGGTCGATTTTGTGGATATCGAAATGAATTATCTTCAAAATAATGAGTAAGAGAATCTTCAAAGTTACAGCCTTGCATTTATGCTGACGTTTCGGTATTCTTCATACCATCTGAAGATGGTAAATTGTGCAAATTTTGTACAATTTTATCAATCTTTGTTTGATTAAAATCAAAATAATCACGAATACACTACAAGATACAAAAATAATTTAAAAACTACTAATTGTACACTTGCGGTGACTCACAAGGGTGTCCGCAACGCTATGATACGAATACACAATAATATATCTACGGAGATCAAAATTGCAAATTCCAATCAACAGTTTAGGAATAATTTAAATAAATATTTATTATCTAAAGCTCACTACAAATTAAACACTATATTATGTATAATTGAATGATATGTTATTTTTTCAGATTCCTTGCCACAGTAAAGAATTTTTAAATGCTCAAGTATGATTCCTTAATGGGAAGCAGAAGCATATCTACAATTGTGAGAGATACGTATGAAGCAATATGGAGAGAGTTACAAGCATTGGAATTGCATCCACCATCATCAAAAGAATGATGGGAAGAAATAACCGAAAATTTTAACAGCAAAGCTGATTTTCGAACTGCCTAGGCGCAGTAGATGGAAAACACATGCGACTGATTTGTCCACTACACAGTGGTTCCAACTATTATAACCATAGATAATAAATAGTTTTATAGATAGACCACTCGACCTTCAAGGTCAAATTTACGTTTTAGTTCTTACACGACTCACCAATGCTTATGGCGCTGCTGGTATTACTACGTGCCTGCAGGCGTTTCCATAGATACTCTATACAAGCCCCCTATTCACAGGGTTATTTATTTTTTAAGGTCATCAACAGTTAAACGTTATTTGGGTCTAGCACAAATTCATATTAACAATTTATTATTAAAAAATAATAAATTGATAATAAAAATTTGTGCTAGACCCAAATAACGTTAAGTGTTGATGGCCTTAAAAAATAAATAAATAACTGCTATAGTATCGGAAATTTCAAACTAGTTTATGTAGATTATTGACACTCTGAAATTAGTTTACAGGATTAATATTTGTAGATATAGGAAGATTGAAATTGCCAATTCTTTTCAAAACTATAATTTATTTAGAGTAATTTCTTAACCCTATTTACAGTTTTATTTTTAACTAAATTTTTTTTAAATCTAGTTAATAATGATAATTTTTTTAATTTTATCTGTATAACAAATCTTTCATATACCTAATCATTTTAATTTATTATTTACTTGAGTCCGTATATAAAAATAATTTAGAAATATTTGACTTCAAACACATGAAAATATTATCCACTGATTAAAATTTCTTGGACACATGAATTCCAAACAGGGCTTGTGATACAAAGTCTCGAATAGT